>LR990883.1:7664089-8141589 GCA_905163395.2 Endotricha flammealis
AACGACGCGCGGTGTACATTATACTGAAGCGACGCGCGGTGTAAATTATACTGAAGCGACGCGCAATGTAAATTATATTGAAGCGACGCGCGATGTAAATTATACTGAAGCGACGCGCGGTGTACATTATACTGAAGCGACGCGCGGTGTAAATTATACTGAAGCGACGCGCGGTGTACATTATACTGAAGCGACGCGCGGTGTAAATTATACTGAAGCGACGCGCGGTGTAAAATATACTGAAGCGACGCGCGATGTAAATTATATGTTTCTGTATGTTTTACGCCTTACAAGCTTGTAAAATTCTAGCACAATAGCCTATTTTAATTGCACCCGAGTGTTATGTAGAGGATGGCTCGCGCCTCTGAATGAGTCAGCTGCACTCATATTAGGTCAATTGGCAATCCACTCACGTCACGAATCGAAGTTTTTTATAGAGATTTTTTTAATTAAGTAATACCGTTTTTTAATCAGTTAATAAATAGAGTGGTGAAGTTTTTACCAAAATTAGTTCAACCGGGGAAAGGTAGTGCACCAATGAAAGAGATAACCAGGGTGGAGAACTAAGAAAATAAAATATTGAAGTGCAAATCTCTTTGGTCTTATATAGCTCTGGCCCCTATTAAAAAGACAAAAAGCTGATATTGACGTCACGGGGGAGTGGGAGGTTATCTCAGAACATGGACTAAAGCATGTTCTGAGTAACTACTTTAATGGTGCTAATTCTGTTGCATTTAACTAGACTAAACTAATTTTGACAGGACTAGAAGTGTTGCTGTCCTTGTCACTAACTGTAAACCAAGGAAGGACAACAACACATTTGGTCCTGTCAAAATTAGTTTAGTGTACAACAGAATTAGCACCATTACACGTAGTACTAATCCTACTTATATTACAAAGGCGCAAGTTTGTCCGTATTGTTTGTCACTTCACGCTCAAATGGCTGGGCCAATTTTTATGATATTTGGCATGTAGGTAGCTGATACCTTGGATTAACACATAGGGTACTTTTTATCCCGAAACGTACGCAATTCCCGACAAGGATTTGCTCAAAAGTTTGATAGACGATGGCGTTTTATAAAGTTGTTTGCGGGCGCTACCGTGCATAAAATTAAACGTGGGTAACATCGCGGAATGTAGCTAGTAATTCATATTTCTGATTAACTCTGAACTGTTGTATTAGGTCCAATATATGAGTAAAAATAACTGTCCTTTGCACTTATTAAGGGAGGTTATCCCTCCCTCTCCAACTTAGCCGATGAAAACTTTCCGGACGGAGTTATTTACACCGTACTGCTAAAACTTAAGAGTGGTAAAGCCTAGCTTCTTACTATGAACTGGCTCGTAAATGGGCTGGCTCGTACGAGGCAGTACAACCACTCACAGAATATCGACATGAAATATGCCGCTGTGTTTCATACGATAAGTGAGAGAGACGGAAGATTAATATCCCTCCTGCCTTCTGACTAGAAGCATCCAAGCAAGGGACTCCTTTTTCACATTTCTTCTCTTTTCTTTTCTTTTTCATTCTTTCATAGGTGAACAACGTATCCTTTATCTAAGATTCAACGTATTCTTTACCTAGATTTAAGTCGCGAATGTCTATGGGCAGAAGTGACTGCTTACCATCAGGCGACCCGCTAGAAATTGCACATTTGAATACTCGAGAACGGTTGCTGCCTTGCGTGATTGGTCTGCTCTTATCGTCAACACCGATTTTACACCGATTTTATACGAGCTGTTACCCGCGACTTCGTCCGCGTGAAACGTTCAAATAAGGATAACTCCTTTTCTTGTCATGCGATTTAAATGAAACAAAGCCTATATTCTGCTCCAAGCCGAGCTCTATTTCCCTGTGAAAACAGGATTAAAATCCGTTCAGTAACTTAGAAGATGTGCGCGTTCAAACAGACAGACAGACAATAAATTCAAAAAAAATATTTTTCGCTTTTATTACCTTCCTCTAACTGTTCCCTCTCCATTTTTGCCAAATATGTTCAAAGTACTGACATATCGGGGTCTACTGTTTTATTATATGTATAGATTTAACTAGCTGTTACCCGCGGCTTCGCCCGCGGAAAAAATAGCCTATGTTGGGCTCTGTACCCCTGACAATATGTATACAAATTTTCATAATGATCGGCTGCTTGGTCAAGCCGTGAAGGAATAACAAACACAAACTCGCTTTCTTAAATATAATTTTTATTTTTATTTTATTTTATTCGGAAAACATACAGTCGTTAAATCTTTAACTATTTTGATACAAAGGACCATTTACATAATATTACTATTAGTATGATTATTTCGAGCTTTTCTGCCAAGTATAGTTATGGTATATGGAATATAGACGAAGTTGCAAGCGTTAAAGCACATGTGAACTAGTCATCTCATATGACTAAAAGCTATTTGGAAATCTCGCCACAGTATCTAGTTTATTCATCCGACCTCGATTCTAGCCGAAATCGGGATTGCCAATAAAGAATTCATATTTTTTTTTTGCCATAAAAGAAAAATAGCATTTCTCTCTGGTTTAGTTTTGGCGGGAAATCAAAGATTAATGACATGATATTTTTATATTTTGTGACTAGCGAACACTCATGACTTTGTTCATGCCAATCCTATATCGTATCCCATGGGAATCTCGAAAATCAAAGCTAAATGGGCAAAGTCCCAGATAAAAACAAATTTTTATTCTGTGGGTAGCGGGCACTTAGACACGTCTTTTACCATATTTCCCGTAGGAATTTCGGAAATTCCTTCTACGTATTATTCATCCAACCCTTCATCTTAAATCACTCTATCTCTTGCTGCAAACTGCATTAAAATCCATTCAGTAGTTTAATTTAAAAGATCTAAAGGGCGGAGCACACCGCATACAGCGCAGCGCAGCACAGCACAGCGCATTGCAGCTTATGGCGTTGTAATCAATGCAATATTATGAGAAAGGACACACCAAACGTACTGCGCAGCGCTGTACAGCATCGTGCGTTTGGTGTGTCCTCTCTCATAATATTGCATTCATTACAACGCCTTATGCTGCAACGCGCTGTGCTGCGCTGCGCTGCGCTGTATGCGGTGTGCTCCCTGACAGCGGAAACGACTTAATTTTATACTATACTAACGGACCGCCCCGGCTTCGCATGGGTTTTACTAAGGACCTCTAATTTTTTTTTATATAACATAGCCTATGTTACGTGGGGGTAATGTACCTTACCAATAGTGAAAGAATTTTTAGAATCGGTCCAGTGTTTAAATAAATAAATATATAGGGACAATTCATACAGATTGAGCTAGCCCCAAAGTAAGTTCGATTAGCAGTGACTTGAAGCCCTTAAAGAGTCCGCATCTTTAATTTGGGAAGGTAATTTATTGTAAATAAATTATATATAGGGACAATTCACATAGATTGAACTAGCCCCAGAGTAAGATCGAGACTTATGTTATGGGATACTAACTCAACGATATTATATTTTATAACAAATACATATATAGATAAACATCCAAGACCCGAGGCCAATCAGAAAAAGTTCGTTTTTCATCATGACCCGACCGGGGATCGAACCCGGGACTTCCTGGGTGGCGGTCTGGCGTGGTAACCATTACGCCACGGAGGTCGTTTATTCGTTAAGGTGCTCCTTCACTGCGAGCATTCGCGTGTAATGTAACATTTTAGATTCGACTTTGAGCATTACATTACAATACTAGCTCCCTGGCTGACGAGCGTTCGCCTCCCTCTGCTGTAATGCTCCAATCTGTGCGTTACATTAGTGAACGAGCAACTTTACAAACAAAAATGCAAATCTCTCCTCTTTATATTATTACCTTTTATCTTTACATAGATAGTCTATACTACTGAAATAATAAAATTAATGGACAAAATCTTGTAAAATACATGTTCGGTGTAACAGTCATCTTAGAACTTTACACGAGCTTTCGTCTGAATATGCTTAACAAAGTTGGAAAGGGCGCCCGAACTTCCAGTGTCATACATAATACATCTAAGTACATTGTTGTACAGAATTTAATTAAGAAGTAGTTTCTTGCACAAGTTTTCGAATAACCTATCTATTATTAGGTTGACTAGACAATATAATGACATGAAATCGTAGATATCACCATAGATTTATTATATTCTAGCGTTAGATTGGTAATGCAAAAGAGATAGATCATAGCATACTCGTTGGTTAGAGCGAGATAGATAGGCGAGACCATTTTTCCTATACACGCTATGGGCTTGTATCGCCTTAATATCAGTCATGTTAAAACAAATCCCACTTATTTTTACAAAATTTATGGTTTTAAGTGTAGTTTTGGTGTTAATTCGACGTGATTAAATATGGTTACCTGTGCAGTGCCTAGATGTAACTCAAACAAAAAGGAAAATCCACAAAATTATATATCTTGCTTGCACACATGTACATTCCACGCACACTAGTGTATTTTGTTTTTGGTCTCGCCTTAATCAAACCAAAGCCGATCTCGCTATCCAACTACCGAAACTGTCTTTTCTTTCTTAATTAATGGCGTTTCTGTCGTGTCACAACACATAGACAATTTCGCCAATGTCGAGTATTTTAAATGAACACTTTTTAACAAAAAAAAGTACACTTTAAAAAGGCGATCTTGACGACCTTCGTTGACCAGGCGGCGATCTCGAATCTCCCACCGAATCTGTCAAGTTTATAGATTTTCACAGACAGAAATAATTTATTTATATGACGACGTGGCGTAATGGTTACCACGCCAGACCGCCACCCAAGAGGTTCCGGGTTCGATCCCCGGTCGGGTCATGATGAAAAACGAACTTTTTCTGATTGGCCTCGGGTCTTGGATGTTTATCTATATATGACTGTATTTGTTATAAAATATAATATCGTTGAGTTAGTAATCCCATAACACAAGTCTCGAACTTACTTTGGGGCTAGCTCAATCTGTATGAATTGTCCCTATATATATTGTCCCTATATATTTATACTATATACTATATAAATTTATATAAAACGGAGCGTAAAAAAATTTAAACTTGACAGGCTCTAAATAAACGATTTTATGGCATTATTTTCCCTAGTCAACCTCTCAACCTGAGTGGTTCGTAAAAGTCTCAAGTCTAGTGAACCTATAGAGCATGTCAAGTTTCTAAATTTTTGACACTTGACCCAGGTTCGAATCCTGCCCAAGGCTCTGGCTGTTTTCTATGTATAAGCAAGCAGCCTACGGCGTTGTAATCTATGCAATATTATGAGAAAGAACACACCAAACACCACACGTAACTGCGCAGCGCTGTACAGCATCGTGCGTTTGCTGTGTCTTTTCTCATAATATTGCGTAGATTACAACGTCATAAGCTGCAGCGTGCTGTGCTGTGCTGCATGCGGTGTGCTCAGCCCTTAAGTAGGCATTTAGTTACACAAAAAGCATTCGATATTAGTATACTAGTGAAACCCGCGCAACTTCGTTTGCGTGTATTTATTTATGCACAGCAGCGCCATCTATATCAGACTTTTGATCAAAACCAACGGGAATCGCGTACTTTTCGTAATAAAAAGTATGTGTAAATCCAAGGTATCAGCTACCTACATTCCAAATATCATAAATGTTGGCAAATCCATTTGAGCGTGAAGAATATAAATATAAATAATAGGGACACATCACACAGATTGAGCTAGCCCCAAAGTAAGTCCGAAGTTTGTGTTATGGGATACTAACTCAACTTCAACGATACTATATTTTATAACAAATACATATATAGATAAACATCCAAGACCCAAGGCCAATCAGAAAAAGTTCGTTTTCCATCATGACCCGACCGGGGATGAACCCGGGACCTCTTGGGTGGCGGTCTGGCGTGGTAACCATTACGCCACGGAGGTCGTCAAAAGTGACAAACATACACACATCTTTCGCCTTTATAATAGTAAGATAGTATAAATCCATAATACAAGCTTTGTTTAGTTGGGACTAGATGGCGTTGTCTGATTCGTCAAAGAAGATTGTATTTATTTATTAGTAACGATTTTCTATTAACTAACGTTAAAACGAAAAAGAAACTATTTGAATACTAAAAAAAGTCGGCTGCCTGTTTGCATTCTTTAAAAAAAGCTTTAATTAACCCAAAACAAAGTAGGCTCGTTGCAGATTGCAGTTGAAATATGCAGAGCGCTTCGACAAAGACCCGAGTGCTGATTGTGATTGAGAAAAAATCTAGATCTAGGCCACCCTGTGTTCTAGGTTCCGTTTTTTTGTATTTTCACGTTTTATTTATGTTCCTTCTCTTTATTTGTGTTTTCAGAAGTTATGGCGATATGAAAATTCAATGTGTGATTTTAGGAAAAAATATTATTATAAACATAAATATGTGGACATTGTAATCTCTTTTCTTTCCTTGTTTATTTATTTTACTAGCTTTTCAGCGCGGCTTCGCTCGCGGTTAAGTTTATGACATAGATCTAGTTTGACAACAAAACAACCCATGGCGCGACTTGTGGCGCCATCTGTTGGCCGATACAGCGCCCTCTATAGTACAAAAAATATTTTCCCATTAGAACGACATACTTTCACGGGATAAAAAGTAGCCTATGTTGGGCTCTGTACCCCTGACAATATATATATGTACAAATTTCCATAATGATCGGCTGATTGGTTTAGCACTTTCTCATTTATAATATTAGTATGATTCTTACAATTTTATTCATACAATATTTTGTAATAAATAATGACTTTTAAAAAACTGTCGAGTTTCTTGTGGCACTTCTTCTCGACAGGCCATTCTAGGATAAAAATATTGAAATACAAAATGTAAAAATGTATAATGTATAGGGACAAATCACACCGATTGAGCTAGCCCCAAAGTAAATTCGAAACTTGCGTTATGAGATACTAACTCAACAATACTATATTTTATAACTTACATATGTAGATAAACATCCAAGACCCGAGGCCAATCAGAAAAAGTTCGTTTTTCATCATGACCCGACCGGGATTCGAACCCGGGACCTCTTGGGTGGCGGGCAGGCATGGTAACCATTGCGCCACGGAGGTCGTCAAAAGTACCTATTTCCTTAAAATTTACTTACAAAACAAATTATTTTAGTTTGCTCTAAAATAAAATAAAAATAATATCATCAAAACAATTTTTTTATTAAGGATTGTAGAACTCTATTCGAGTTGTATCGATCAATCGTTCAGTTGAATCAAACGATCAATTCAGTATTCGAGTGAGGTTATTCACTCGTTTGATAAGGATTCACAAGTCTGTATTCGATTATAATAAATGGTTTTAATATCAATACATACAATCAATACATTTGTATGATGGAATTTGTTTTGTTCTCGAGTCTGGGTGTTTTCCATAGATTTATTATATACTAGCGTAAGATTGGCAATGCAAAAGAGATAGATCATAGTATACACGTTGGTTAGAGCGAGATAGATAGGCGAGACCATTTTCCTATACACACTATCGGATCGGACTGTATCGGCCTGACGTCAGTCGTGTTAAAAACAAATCCCACTTAATTTTACAAAATTTATGGTTTTTAAGTGTAGTTTTGGTGTTAATTCGTCGTGATTTAATATGGTTACCTGTGCAGTGCCTGGATGTAACTCAAACTAAAAGGAAAATCTACAAAATTATATATCTTACTTGCACACATGTACATTCCATTCCACGCACACTAGTGTATTTTGTTTTTGGTCTCGCCTCAATCAAACCAAAGCCGATCTATAGGTACGCTAGTATATACTAAATCTATGGTGTTTTCTATGTAAGTAAATGTCTTCTTTAGATAGTATAAAATTAAGTCACTCCGCTCCGCTGCTGTCTGTCTGTCCTTATGTTATCTTATCTTTCAAACTACGCAACTGATTTCGATGCAGTTTTTTTTAATAGAAAGAGTGATACAAGAGGAGTATTTATAATGTAGGAATAACGCATTCTGAAATTTCCTACGGGAAAGCAGGACACATGCAAACGGAGTTGCGCTGGTTTTGCTAGTTGATAATATCAAATACTATAGAAGACTAATACGCACAGCTTCGGAAGAATTCGGGCAAGACGCGACACTAGCGCCCCTACGGCATGAGGGCGGCATGAGGTGAACGATTTCAAAACTTTTGTATGCAAAATGTTATAGCGCCCCTAGCGGCATGAGGTGAACGGAGGTTGCCAAGTCATTGTATGAGAAACGTCAAGAGCTGTGCGTATTACTCGTCTATAGTATTTGATAATATTATAAAAGCGAAAGTTGGTATGGATAGGTATTTGTTATTCTTTCACACAAAAACAGTTGGACCGATTTGCTTGAAAACTGGTACACAGGATGGATAATATTCTGGATTTTATGTTAATACAAAACCGGTAAAAGAAATGGCGAAAGAAAACCGGTTGCGGCCCGGTTTTTCTTTCGCCTTTTCTTTTACCGGTGGTCATTTTGTTTGTTTTCGATATTGTTGTAGTTTATAACATAGCTTAAATTTTATGTCAATTGAATTAAGTATACAAGTTGTAAATGACCAGAAAAAGCCTGTGAAGGTCTAATTTCTGAAATAAATAATTTTATACACAAGATGATGATAAGATGATTTTTTCCAGTAAAAAGGAGTTTGCAGGTAAAAAGCCGCGAGTATCAGTTGGTAATTGTCATAATTTAAAACCTATCAAGTTAATTGCAGACCTTCCCAGCACCTGACTATTGTGAGAACCCAGGGACAGAACCCTCTTCAATCAAAGCCACTTGGACCTATTTATTGGGGTCTAATCTGATTTACTGACTGACGGACCCATGATTCACTTACCCCTGATGTATTTTGAGGCCGAAATATTGCTACCTTAACATTATGTTATTGTCTATGATACAGACATAAATATATAGAATAACTAGCAAGAGCTACCGAACTGTGTGACTTATCCCATCTCACACTAGACAAGCAATTTTTAAAATAAAAAATAAATAAAAAACGAATTGGAGCAGAAGCGTGGGACTACTTCGCTGACACCGCTGGGAATACACTTTAAAATACATATGTTCGTTGTTAAAATAATTTGTCTGTTTGTTTGGTTAATATCCAAAACATCTACTCTATTTTGACGATGACAAAACGCAAACATTTGTAAGAAACATAAAATATTATTAAATTCTTATTAAAAAATTTCATCACCCAATATTCGATTTTAATTATATACGCATAAAGTTCAAATTGGTTTACAAGTAATCGGGGTAAATACCCAGTCGTGAGAAATTTGAGCAGATTTAAAAAAATATATTTTGAATACTTCTGTCTGTACATGTTAATGGTAGAGTTAGACACAATATAAATCGACCTCCGTGGCGTAATGGTTACCACGCCAGACCGCCACCCAGGAGATCCCGGGTTCGATCCCCGGTCGGGTCATGATGAAAAACGAACTTTTTCTGATAGGCCTCGGGTCTTGGATGTTTATCTATATATGTATTTGTTATAAAATATAATATCGTTGAGTTAGTATCCCATAACACAAGTTTCGAACTTACTTTGGGGCTAGCTCAATCTGTATGAATTGTCCCTATATATTTATTATTATTATTAAAATGAATATATATATAGCCGAAAAGTGGATCTATTAGTTTTTCGTTAATTCAGCATATATTTTTTTAAGTCCTAAATATTTAGTTGTTGGTATTTTAGCTAGCTTTTTAGCTATTAGCAATTTTTAACATGATGAAATATTTATTAGAGACTAGCTTTTTTGCCCGCGACTTCGTCCGCGTGAAGTTCCGGACCCGTTCCCGTGGGAACCACATTGAATTTCGGGAAAAGCTATAGCCTATGTCACTCCTTGATAATGTAGCTTTCTACTGGTGAAATAATTTTTGAAATCGGTCCAGTAGTTTCGGAGCCTATTCATTTCAAACAAACAAACAATCAAATCTTTCCTCTTTATAATATTATTTATCTAAGACTAGAGAAACTCGCGCAAATTAGTTTGTGTGTATTTATTTATGCACAGCAGCGCCATCTACTTTATCCTAAATCCTACGGGAATCGCGTACATTTCGGAATAAAAAGTACTCTATGTGTTAATCCAAGGTATCAGCTACCTACATACCTAATATCATAAAAATTGGCCCAAAATTGAAATGGTCGCACAACTACTCATTTACCCTACGTCATTTGAGTGCAAATGAGTTTTCCCTAATCTATAAAGCACAATATTGTCTAAACGTCTTGTAAAATACATTAGAACAACACAAAGGAATTGCAACCTTATTTCCAAGCCTTTAAAACATATATTTCAAGTATCATCTACAGTTTAAAATTGAAAAATAATATTGATGAACCCTATTTCAATAAGCAATAGAATTCAATATTGCTTGTCATATTTTAAGTTAAATTAAAATAGGAGGGTGCTGATAGATTTTTTAATTTAATAAAGACCTTATTCCATTAAGACTTAGAGCACAAAATTGATTGGTACTTTATAGCCATCAATATTGCAAGGTTGTCAACAACATGGATCATTTGTTTTTTTTAAATCAACTTTTTTAAAGGTTGGCAAAATTTACATTATGAAAAGCCTAATGGCGTCATTGTGCAGCGGTAAAAGAATTTTCAGTTTGGGTCCAGAGGGTGCGGGTTCGATTCTCGCTCCGCTCCGCTTTTGGAGTTTATTCATTACAAACATACACACACACAAAAATTAAAAATCTTTCCTCTTTATAATATTAGTGTAGATTAAAAATTAAAAAATAAATTTCAAGCTGAAAGCTTTAAAAATGACGCGATTGTCATACAAATTCCAGCCCTTATCCCTTTTTAGGGTTCCGGAGTAAACTATAAGGAACCCTTATAGTTTCGCCATGTCCGTCTGTCCGTCTGTTCGTCCGCGGTCTAGCGCCTAGACCCTTGATGCTAGAAAGCTGTAATTTGGTATGTATACTCAAATTAACAATGCTAACAAAGTGGTAGAACAAAATTTTGAAAAATATTTTTTTTTCGGGTGCCAAAAAATTTTTTTCGTACCGACCCCATGTTGTGGGGTATCGTTAGATAGGTCTCTTAAAAATATGAAGGGTGTGGGAAGATCCTTTTCCGATACAATGATGGGTTTGCGAATTATTTACATTTAACGTGCCAATTTTCGCTTTGCACGGTGGTCCCCCCCGCCCTCTATATCCGAAAGTCTTGTGTTTAGTCCATATAGTGAACCTACAAAAAAAACAATAACGGTTAAGTGGGCACTGCTAGTTACCGAGTAATAGCCGACGAACTTATGAAGTAAAATTTATTTGACGAAAACGTACAAATGTCATAGAATATGGCATTGTAGTCATCTGCAAGCAAGAAATGCGTGGCCTATACGGAACCCTACATTGTGCGTGGCCCGACACGTACTTGCCCGGTTTTTTTTGGTATTAAAAAGAAGCCTGTGTCTTTTCTCAGGCTCTAGTCTAGACTATTTATGTCCAAAATGTCATTTAAATCGGTACAGTAGTTTAAGCGTGATTGCGGAACAGACAGAGAGACATACGCCTTTATAATATAGTAAGGATAAATTCTCAACTAGGTTACGACCCGACACGTTTGCTTAACATGCAAGATTGATGGTCTGCAGCTGGCTGCAGGCAATTTGTCTTTAATAATTAACTAGCTGTTGACACCCCTCAAAGTTACAAAAAAATGCATTTTCGACGCTTCTGTTTATGATATTAACGGGTCTAGTTCACTTACTGACATGTTCCTGTTAGCTTAACTGCTAGATAAATCTGATCATCCGTTTAAAGGTAATCAAATTTAAGAGATTTTAAGAGAGGTAGGGCAAATCGGAGCAGCCCGTCTGGGGAAGGACCTCCACCTTACAGAAGATCGTAGCCAGATAGCATTGGTCTCGGCCATGTTGTGTTCCTACGGTGAGTAACACCCCGTCCACACGCACCCAATATTTGGGCCAATTTGATCTATTGTCCTGTTCTTGGTGATATCTAAAGAAAAGGACAGGTATACAAATTGGCCAATTAGATTGGGCCGCGTGGAAGGGGTGTAAGGTCTCCAGCGCTCCACTCGAGGGGGGTTGGGAGGGTTGGCAACGCGTGAGTGATACCAAATACTATAGACGAGTAATACGCACAGCTCTTGACGTTTCTTATACAATGACTGAATGATGAATGTTCACCTCATGCCGCTAGGGGCGCTATAACATTTTGCATACAAAAGTTTTGAAATCGTTCACCTTATGCCGCCCTCATGCCGTAGGGGCGCTAGTGTCGCGTCTTGCCCGAATTATTCCGAAGCTGTGCGTATTACTCGTCTATAGTATTTGGTGATACCCCCGGCATTGCAAGCGTCAATAGGCTACGGTGATGCTTACCATCAGACAGGCCGTATGCTCGTTTGCCAACTTCGAGGTATAAAAAAAATCTACTCTTTTCTAATTGATATAGGGAAATTAAGAACTTTGACACATCTGATCGATTTGGAATTAGTAAACTGTTTCTTCTCTAAACATCTTTACATAGATTGTAATTTTTCTTGATTTTAAATCCATATTATTTATTGTTGTTGCTTTACAAACGCATGCAGTCTTCACCTGTAAATGTATTAACATTAAGCTAGAAATGTATATCGACGTATTCAATTTAATGTAATAGTGTTTTTTATGTTGGTGATCAATAAATAAATAAATAAATAGATAAGAAGTCGCTTTCCGTATCTGTCTGTCCGTCTTTCCCTATGTATGAATTTTAGAATTACGCTACGGATTTTGATGCGGTTTTTTTAAGTAGATATAGTGATTTAATGTACTTATACCTACATTGTAACTAATGAGTGGAAAAAAAGAAAGAAAAAAAAAGTACAAAATAACAAAAAAGGCCGTAACCGGTTTTCTTTCGCCATTTCTTTTTACCGGTTGCCATTTTGCTTGTGTCCGAAATGGTGGTAGTATATAACGTAGTTTATTTTCTTTATTTAAACAAGTTGTAAATGACAAGAAAAAGTGCCTGTGAAGGTCTAATTTCTGAAATAAACGATTTCATTTCATTTCGTTTCGAAGATTTTTATGTATAATACATTTCGAAATTCCCATGGGAAAGCGGGCTACACGCAAACGAAGTTGCGCAGGTATCGATAGTCAATATTGTAACAACATGGCGACCTTGGTCTGATGCAGCAGCATTTTTAGGAGTCTGCAATATTTTAAAGTTTCCGGTAGTCAGGAGTTCCATATTTTTAAGTTTATTGTATATGTACCTACATATAGATGGTAATTTACTTATTTTTTCTAGACCTCAACATGCATGATGTAGAGGTTATAGAGCTGAAGTTTAATACAAATTCGTTGATTGGTTTTTGCGTTATTAAGTCACAAACATCCAAACTTTCCGTAACGGCAACTCATAACAATAGATTAATAAATGCGCACTTGTTCAATAGTTTTACCCCTAAGTACTGACGCTACGTTTAGGGCTGTCGCAACCAACAGATTGGTAATATTTATTTAATTAAAAAATAATATTATAGAGATCATTTTTATGTTGTCATTTCTATCCGTTGTGTGGTTTAGGTTAGGATTTTAAATTTTATAAAATATTATATAGATGTATTTACTAGCTTTTCCGCGCGGCTTCGCTCACGTTAATTTTATGACATAGATCTCGTTTGACAACAAAACAACACATAGCGCGACTCGTGACGCCATCTGTTGGCCGATAGCATCCCATACAGCGCCCTCTACAGTAGAAAAAATATTTTCTCATTAGCCTATGTTTGGCTCTGTACCCCTGACAATATATATACAAATTTTCATAATGATCGGCTGATTAGTCAAGCCGTGGCCCGTGAGGGAATAACAAAAAACAAACTCACTTTCTCATTTATAATATTAGTTAGGATGTATATACCCCTCCTGCTTACAACTCCCTTTTTCACTTTCCTTCCAACGCCCTTCCTTTTTCATCCCTTAATAGGTGGGCAACGCATCCAAGATCTTGTAGTCATGTATGTCCATGGGCAGCGGTGATTGCTTACCATCAGATAACCCACTAGTTCGTTTGTCCTCCTCTGTCAGAAAAAAAATGTTATTTGGCAACCCTATCACCGTTTATTCCATTACAAAAGTCCCCATTATATCATAACACAGTGGCACACTTCCCCCGAACATGTCGGTCAAGTGCGCGATTATTGTAGATCGATCGAGAGGGTTCCTTAGGCATATTCCCCTATAACAGCTTTTGATAAAGCATTTTATGAAATAGAACAGCTCGACCGGGGAAGTACCATCAAAATCTAAATTTCTTTATTCTGTAGGCCGCGAGCACTTTCTGCTTTTTGAAGTGAAAACTTCTTTAGCGGCATTTGACACTTTTTTTAGATGGGTAAAAAATGTTAAACTCGCGTCAGATCCGTAGCCTGATCGAAAAAGCGTAAGATTCCCTAACCATTCCAAAATATTCAAAAATGCACAACGTCGATGTTTAAGTTTTCACTTCAGCCGGCACTCCCGGAGTGCGACCCGTCCTTTTTTTCTCTCTTTCTTTTTACCTACCTATAGCTAAATTATCAAAATATTTTTTCAAAGTATATATTTTTTTTAACTCAAACGTTTTTTTATGTTAAAAATTACTTTAAAAAAAACTTTAACTGTTGAGTTTCTTGCGGCACTTCTTCTCAAACAGGCCATTCACGTCTGAAGTGCAAGTAGGATAAAAAATATTGACGTGTACAAGTATTACTTGTGAATCTACTTGCAAAATAAATTATTTAGTTTTTATCTCAGACACGTCTTTTACACGCACCGCGCAGTACTTTCGAGAGCTGTCCCATATAAATCCATACATTTCTGCGATGATATCGAGTCTGCGACTTTTGAGACTGTATTTTTACCAGTACATCATTCATTCATCTAGTTCATCAGGACCACATGCGCCTGTGACACGAATATGCATCAACTAGAATTATATCAGCTCATTTCCTAAGACTGACTCACTGCTCCTATCTTTAACACCGATTTAGCATTTTAGATTTAATTTTATGTTAAGACCAAATTCCGCGTACGTAATGTTGTGTTGTATGTACCTAGTTTTAAAATTTATGTTAAAAAAGAAAAGAAAAAAAAAGTACGATATATTTTTAAATGACAAAAAAGGCCGTAACTGGTTGTCTTTCGCCATTTCTTTTTACCAGTGGTCATTTTGCTTTTGTTTCCGAAATGGTAGTAGTTTATAGAGTAGATTAATTTATACAAATCATTTATTACTGTATACTCTGACAAGAGAACGTGTTTGTGAAAACCTATTCTATGAATAAAAGTTTTGAATTTGAATTTGAAACGGACCCCCCGGACGGTTCGCCGGTGCAACCTTCCAAATTCCGAAAATAAATCAGAAAGAAATTAGTGAATAATTGGAAGGACTTCCCTTCTTAGCTACTACGAGAGATATTTATTAGTATTCTTGCTTTTAGTAAGGAACCCTAATAAGAATCTATTTTGTCTATGTAAGAAAAAATATTGACCCCACCAAAATAAAGCCGGAGGCAAGAAATAATGAAGAGGGGTGCGCAGTTCGATTCCCATTACGGGACACGTGGCAAAAAGGGGAACATTCTTAGTAATTGGCTTCTGTTACATACATTGATCAACTAATATTTAAACATTGAGGCACCAGAGTCGGGTTCGATCCTCGCACGGGATAAGCATTTTTTGCAATCGCATTTTGTGTTTGTCTCGAGTCTGGGTAGTTTCTATGTATTATATATATATTTATATTGTATATATTATGTATATAAGTACCCCTTTACCGTGGGAATGTAATGAACCTTCTCCTTGAATCACTCCATTACTAAAAACTGCATTAAATTAAAATCCATTGAGTAATTTAGATTTTATACTTTTACTATTAAAATACTCGCAACTTCGTTTGCGTATATCTCGCTTTCCCGTGGGAATTTTGATAAAATCCTTTCATAGTACACCCCTAGACGTCATAAGGAACCTACATTCCAAATTTGGAATCCCTAGACCCAGCGGTTTGGGCTGTGCGTTGATATATAATTAAGTCAGTCAGGACTTTGAATTTGAAGGAAAGAAAGAAAGAAAGAAAATACGTTTATTGGGCACTTATAACTTACAATTATTTGTAGTACTTATCTAATACAATATTTTTTAAATTACTTATAAACTATAAATATTGCGCGCCCAAACAGGCCTCCACTCAGCATAAGTCGCGGCACGAGTACCGCGACGCTGGTATTCTGTGGATACCTTGTAATGTGTGTGGACAGAGGCGTCTGACTGACGCCGTGCAAACTAAAATATTTAAACATAACATTTTTTTTAAATTAATTTAAATAATTAAAAAAGTAAATTAAAAGGTTAATTATATAATAAATGTAATAAAATAATAATGTAAATAAATAAATACATAAAAAATATTTGGATAAATATAATAATAATAATTTCTATACGGCTTTCTGCAAGTTCAATAAGTATTTTTATAGTTATTTTTAAAAGATAAAACAGAGCTGGAATTTCTGATTGGTGGAGGAATATTGTTCCAACACTTGGATGCCAAGTAACGAAAACTACCACAAAATGCGGATGTACTATGGGTTGGACATATTAGGCGATCAGTTATACGGGACTTGCGTTGAGAGAAATGTATTTTAGCGTAGAGATATTTCGGACTTTGATTTTTTAAAACACCAAAGAGCAAACTAGCGAAATGCAGCTTTCGTCTTGTATCCATCTTCATTAAGTTGTTATGGTTTATGAAAGGCGTTATGTGAGCTCTGCGAGGCACATGAAAGCAGAATCGGATACATGAGTTCTGGATGCGTTGGAGCACTTTTTTAGTTCGCGTAAGCAAACACCCACCAACCACTGTGTCAGCATAATTCAGCTTTGACAATATAAGCGATTCACACAAGCAAATTCGCAACGCTTCACTTAAATACTGGCGCGCTTGGTAAAGGACTCTCAAACGATAGTAACACTGCTTAAGGACATTGGACACATGCTTTTCAAACTTCAACACATATTTATATATTTACATAGATAAGTACATTTTACTCTATGTAATGATAGTGAAATTTAAAATAATGTATCCGTTGTCCGGTGCTCATAACTCAAGCAGTTTAACTAGATGGCGCTGTATGAAGAGTGTAGAATTTATTACTAGTTTTACTCGCGTTAAGTTTTCGCGAGTTTTCGTCATCAAACTACTAGTCGCCAACACGGCTGGCTCGCGCAGAAGTAAAACGAAGTTCGAAACTCATAAGTTACTTATTGCTCAGGTGCATAACGACAAATGATTTTCAATTGTATAAACTGTGAGTCCAAATTTTAGCTTGTTTGTCATAAATAAATAAAAAAACACAGCGATATCTCATTAACGGTTATCGACAACACAGGTTGACGATAACTTGTTAACGCATATTATGAATATTCGCCGCTCGTATGCGCCGTGATTGTATTATAGGGATGTGATAGTACCTATCGATAAATAAATAATTCTTTTATGTAAATAGCGCCCTCTAGTGCTCAAATGTTGTAGTGTCCGACTGGGTCCAATGTTACTACATTAGCTCTAAGACTATGTAAATATAATATAATAATAATATATTTATTTATCAGACAATTAAAATCCATAATATTTTTAGTACATGCCACTTAACCTATGTTAGTTTATATAATTAATTCTGAACATTATTTATTTTATGGAATGGGACAGTCAACTTTGCTGTTAGGGCTGTCCCGCGTCCTGCTCAGCAAGGACGCTATACGAGTATGTAACTTTGGTGCAACAAATAAATTGAGTATTGAATAATAATTGTAGGCCAGCTGCTACCTAGGCGAGTTTCAAATGCACCGAAATGATACTAACTCGCATAGAGTAATATGTAGGTACTTATGTTTTATTTTGTTGTTGTTTGTCTTTAATAATATACAGTTAAGTTATTATACCTTTTTATATTAGTTGGCTTATACTAAATTAAGGGACCACGGGTAAAATATTTCCCGTGGTCCCTTCCAGGGACTATCACAGGGACCACGGGCAAAAAAGGAATTCAATACCCAATTTATTTGTTGCACCAAATAGAATTATTGATATAAATAATATTAGTATGAAGTATGATGATTATAAAAGCGAAAGTTTGTTACTTCTTCACGGTCAAATGGCTGGACCAATTTTGTATGATATTTGGTGTGTAGGTAGGTGATACCTTGGATTAACACATAGGTTACTTTTTATCCCGAAAAGTACGCGATTTCCGTAGGATTTGGTCAAAAGTCTGATATAGATGGCGCTGCTGTGCATAAAATTAAACGCGGGTAACACCGCGGGCAGCTTGTAAAATATAAATTTATCGATAACTTTATAATTTAAAATGTCACATCACTAGACAAAGCCGCGTTGCATTTTGAAGTGACAAGTGGTGATGTCGTTGACGCTGACAAACGAGCTACACATGTCGACAGACCTGTGGTGCATTTGGTAGTTACGGGGCGCGGGTTCGATCCCTCTCGGGGCAAACATTTATACTTACTTACTTACTCCAATGGCTCAGCGACCCAAAGTGAGTCTTGGCCTCCGACACAAGAGAACGCCATTTCTTCCGATCTTGAGCCATGCTTCGCCAGTCTCCAGCTTGAAGTTCGCGGAGATCGGATTCCACGGCGTCGCTCCAGCGGTATCTGGGGCGACCTACTGGTCTACGGCCAATGGGTTTTCCCACATACGCTTTCTTAGCCCCACGATCTTCCTCCATTCTCTCCAGGTAGCCCAGCCATCGGAGTCTGTGGCCTTTGGCCTCTCCCATAATGTTGTGGTCGGCCAACAGATCTTCTACCTCTAGGTTTTTGAGGATCCTCCAAGTGCCATCGGATCTTTGTCTGGCTCCGAACATTCTCCTCAGGATCTTCCGCTCTGACACAAGCAATTTGTGCTCCTCCTTTTGTGTTTGAGACCATTTATGCGGTGACATTTGTATATGTTCTCGAGTCTGGGTGTTTTCTATACGCAGCGTAGGATGGTCTACAAGGTGGTCTGACGGCCTAAGGAAAGTAGCAGAAAGCCGCTGGATACAGGCCGCTGCTAACAGGTCGCGCTAGAAACTTTTGGGGGAGGCCTAAGTCCAGTGGACTTCACTTTTATTAACCACTTTTATGAAACTATTTGACGGCTTGACGCGAATCTGCTGTTAGTAGTAACAGTTAATAAATGGAATCAGGGGCCCGATTCTACTAACACAAATGCACTAATGGACTCTCAATGGTGTCTCAATCGTGTTGTGTCTCAAAAGAATGCCCATAGTGGAATAGTTTTTGACATTTGTTATGGACGTAAACAATAACATAATGTTTAACTTATTTTTTTAGGACCTATGGATCTATATTGTGTTTTTATAGAAAATTGCAATTTACTATGTGATCTAATAATTTTACTAATTTTTCTGCGGTGTTTCTTTCGAGCGGCAATGACTACCGCCTACTGACAGGCAGATGTTGGCGCCCTCTCACACAGAGTGATTTTATAACATAAAATGTATGGTGTGCCATTAGGGCGGATTTGGATTTTCGTTGAAAACTTCAAATTTAAAAGTAAGTTTATTTAATGTTTTTTTACATATTCGGGTTCAGTATCAGCAGTATATACGCCTCCAAAAATATTGCAACTGTACAAAACCACACATTGTTTATTCAAGTTTTAAATGACAAGCCTTTGAAGGTCTAATTTCTAAAATAAACATATTCATTTGATATCAAAGCATATATCATTTTAAAGCATAAATAGCTCGCTTTTGTGAGAAAGCTGGTTTGCCAGTGCAAAAACAAATCAACTCTCTGTTGGCGCCCAACGTGTATCATCGTGCATTAAATAAACACTCGTGTTGGGGGGTTGCTACCCCCTGAACACTTTGATGTTGTCTGTTTGATTTGTTGGGCTAATGTACAGAGTATATACAAGAAGAAAGTCGTAATTGAAGGGTTGCAATAACGACGAATCAAATAAAAAAATTTAACTTATAAAAAAGATTAATATAAAAGTATTTATTCAGAGAATGGAGGCGATAGGATAAGTAGATTTTTTATAATTTTAAATTAAATGTGAACTGGGTAAATTACAAAAACCCTAATAACCAAAAAATCTCGAGAACCATTGATATACTTCGAATTAAAAGTACTACTCTATAAACTACCACCATTTCGGTAAACAAAAAACAAAATGGCCACTCGTAAAAGCATATATTTATTATAACTTACTAGCGTAAGAAGATTGGCAATGCAAAAGAGATAGATCATAGTATACGCGTTTGTTAGAGCGAGATAGATAGACGAGACCATTATTCCTATACACGCTATGGGCTTGTATCACCCTAACGTCAGTCATGTTAAAACAAATCCCACTTATTTTTACAAAATTTATGGTTTTTAAGTGTAGTTTTGGTGTTAATTCGACGTGATTAAATATGGTTACCTGTGCAGTGCCTGGATGTAACTCAAACTAAAAGAAAAATCCACAAAATTATATATCTTGCTTGCTACACATGTATATTCCACGCACACTAGTGTATTTTGTTTTTGGTCTCGCCTCAATCAAACAAAGCCGATCTATAGGTACACTAGTATATACTAAATCTATGGGTAGAAGATATAGCGATAGAAAAAAAGTCAAATGAAAATAAATCAATTCTTACGTTAACAGTAGCAAAATAAATATTAACACTCGAGTGAAAACATCAACTTGTGTTTGTCTTTTAACGTATACAAACAGAACAATGACAATGACACGTTGGGCGCCAACAGTGCATTACCTTACGTAGACATAAGTCTGTATAAGTAACGCAAAAAGTGATTCAAGTAAGAGAGGCCGCTCAAATAGGTCCTTCCGCAGAAGGGCTTCTGGGGAAGGACCTCCACCTTACAGAAGATCGTAACCAAATAGCATTGGTCTCGGCCATGTTGTGTTCCTACGGTGAATAAGGTCTCTAGAGCTCCAATTGGAGGGGCGGTATTGGCAACGCGTGAGTGATACCCCCGGTGTTGCAAGCGTCCATAGGCTACGGTGATGCTTACCATCAGGCGGGCCGTATGCTTGTTCACCTTTGAGGCATAACAAAGGAGTGTTGACGTTATAAAAAGAAATCGTTTATTCGTTCAGCGGGTTCTATTAATAAAAACAGTTAAAATCTACTCTCTCAATCTCAAGCTACCTTGCTCATACAAAATAAATATTATAAAGAGGTAAGATTTGTATTTTTTGCAACGAACAAACTCAAAAACTTCCGAGCCGATTTGAAACATTCTTTCACTGGGACTTTGGAAAATAAATAAATTATAAAAGGTTTAAAGAATTTATTCTCAAAAAAGATTACAAAATTAATCCACTTACACGAGAACAGAAATTACTTATTATAAGCTAAGTCTAGTTCACACTTCTATGATAATTTAATAATTTTCAAAAATATATTTGGTTAGCAATGACTTGAAGCTCTTTAAAGAGTCCGCATCTTTAATTTAGGAAGGTAATTTATTGTAAATAAATTATATATAGGGACAATTCACATAGATTGAACTAGCCCCAGAGTAAGATCGAGACTTGTGTTATGGGATACTAACTCAACGATATTATATTTTATAACAAATACATATATAGATATACATCCAAGATCCGAGGCCAATCAGAAAAAGTTCGTTTTTCATCATGACCCGACCGGGATTCGAATCCGAGACCTCCTGGGTGGCGGTCTGGCATCGTAACGGTTACGCCACAGAGGTTGTCGGAAGGTACTTTACCCCCGGGTAACATAGGCTATATTTGATATGACAGGCCCAGTGGTCGAGGCCGCGGGTTCGAATCCTGCGCAAGGCAAACATTTGTGTGCATGAACATGTCTGTTTGCCTTGGGTGTTTTCTATGTATAATAAGTATTTATTTACAAAAAAAAAGTATTTAAGTATATTTATCAGCAATCTAGTACCCATAGTACAAGCTTAGTTGCTTAGTTTGGGACTAGATGGCGTTGTGTGATTCGTCCAAGAACATTTATTTATTTAAAAAAAAATAGAGATCTGTAGTATAACCCGTGCGATGCCAGGGCGGTTCGCTAGTACAAAATATAAAAGAGCTAGAACGCTTAAAATATAATTAACTTTAAAAAAAAAAACGACTTCAAATGCGCGAAATTATTTTATTATTAAATTTAAATGGGACCACCCTTGAGGTATTACCTATAAGCCGAAAAAAGATTTGTTCAAATCGGTTCATAATTGGCGGAGTTATCGCGTAACAAACATAGAAAAACATACGGGTCGAATTGAGAACCTCCTTTTTTTTGAAGTCGGTTGAAAATTGAGATTAGTTTTTGACTGTTTTCAGTCGGGGCGACAGTTTGCCCTCCGAAGCACGGAGGAGCTAGAGATTTACACCCATCCAAGTATAGACTAGGTTTGTCATTGCTTAACTTGCGTGTTCCACTTTGACACGCACAACGAGACCGTCGAGCTTTGTCTTCAAACAGTTGAACGAATTTGCGACATCTAACTTGATTTTCGTCTGTATCTATGTCAATATTTACACAGAACTCACCATGCATACACGTTTAATAAGCTACGTATTGTTCTAAGGTCTCCTTCTGTTTCGAGACGAAATAATATCTGTTACTTGTATGTCTGTTGAAGACAGGCCACAGTGATACAGATACATTATATAAGATCCTTTTAACCTGTGTCTACAATAAAGAATATTTGATTTTATCTGTCAGAGAGCTGTTACACGTTGGGCGCCAATAGCGTCTTGATATTTTGTAATTATTGTAATAAAATTATTGTTATGTTATTTTAGTTAAATATATGTTATACACGTTCAGTCATCTGTAGTGATACCTGCAGAGAGACACTCCCAAACAAAGAATTAAATTTTTAGGTAACTTTAATTAGTTTTCAACGAAATTTCCTCCGTTTTTTCTTGGTGTCCACTTTTTTCATCAAATAGACAAAATGTACATTTTTAATCGTTTTACATTTAACTACATTAAGAATTACATGTACAGTCAAGAGCAGGTCGACCTTTACATATTCGACTTTGTACTGTTCTTTCGTTCTATGTCATAAGAGCCAGAATTGTACTGCAAGTGTAAAAGCTCGAGGTGCACCTGACTGTACACCAATTAAACCAGAATTCTGGTATATTTTCTAATACAGATACGAATCCGTTGTTTTCCTCCTTAAAAGGAGCGAGAAAATGCCCTTTTTTACCTAGAATATGCAGGAAGAAAAAAAAATTAAAATACATTACTGTCCTGTTAAGAGGAAATAAAAACGTATGATATTTCATTACAGCTTCGCAGTTTCGTTGTTAATCGAAAATCAACTATTTGTATTATGGTTGAAGGAGGAGCTCGATGGCGTCGCTGTGTGTCGCACTCTAATATGAACACGCAAGTTAAGCGACGTCGACAATAGCCAGCGTTTGGATGAGGGTTTCGTTATAGCTTATCCGTGCTTCGGAGAGCACATTATGCTGTCGATCCCGGCTGTTGTCCATAGATGACCGTCGTTACTTGCTTAAAAACACCGGCCTCTGCCAGTCCGCATTGGAGCAGCGTGTCAGAGTACGATCTAATTCTACGATTGAAGGGAGACCCGTATCCCTGCAGTGGGATGATTATGGGTTGATTTTATTATTGTTAGAAAAACATGTATTGTTGTGAAAAACATAAACATTTTTAGGTTGGCGCCCAACGTGGAGCTTTCGTTGGGCGCCAATCTAAAAAGGTTTGCCTCGGGATCGAACCCTCTGGTACCAAAGGTATGTATACTACCAACACACCACCGGTCTATGATAAATATCCTTATATTTGTGCTTTTAAAGGTTTACACGTCACGGGAATCCATTAGGAATCCATATTTATTATGTTTACGGCTTCCGCGCAAAGAAAATTTGTTATTACTCTGGATTATGGCGCCATTCGCCATTTTATATGCCAGTTACCATAATGTATTTATTGAATAAAAAAATTGTATGTAAAGCAATGAAATGTGCACGTTCTTACTTAAGAATTCCTAAATTGACGACCTGCCGTAAGTTTTATATAATGTTTTTTTTTCACATATTCGTGTGCAGTATCAGCAGTAGATACGCCTCTAAACATATTGCAACTGTACAAAACCACACATTGTTTAGGGATAAGTTATGGGATACAAACACAACGTTACTATAATTTATAACAAATACATATATAGATAAACATCCAAGACCCGAGGCCAATCAGAAAAAGTTCGTTTTTCGTCATGACCCGACCGGGAAACAAACACGGGACCTCCTGGGTGGCGGTCTGGCGTGGTAACCATAACGCCACGGAGGTCGTCAGCATTTCAAGTATAACCTGATGTTTTAGGCGGTGATAGATTTCCATCAGGTAGCGCCTAAGCTTGTTGGCCTGTGGTAAAAATACAATGACAATTACGAACGGTGGGAATTGTCGAAGAAAAATAATATTAATTGGAATATTGGTTTATTTATAAGGAGATAGAAGATAGGAGTCGAGAGAATAAAGTGAAATGTAAAACTCCGTGAAATGACGACCTCCGTGGCGTAATGGTTACCACGCCAGACCGCCACCCAGGAGGTCCCGGGTTCGATCCCCGGTCGGGTCATGATGAAAAACGAACTTTTTCTGATTGGCCTCGGGTCTTGGATGTTTATCTATGTATGTATTTGTTATAAAATATAATATCGTTGAGTTGGTATCCCATAACACAAGTTTCGAACTTACTTTGGGGCTAGCTCAATCTGTATGAATTGTCCCTATATATTTATTTATTTATTAAAAACTGTGACTTTTAAATATAAACATACTAGTGAAACCTTTATTTGCGTGTATTTATTTTGCACAGTAGCGCCATCTATATCAGACTTTTGATGATATTCTACGGAAACGCGTACTTTTCGGGATAAAAATTACCCTATGTGTTAATCCAAGGTATCAGCTACCTACATACCAAATATCATAAATATTGGTCCAGCCATTTGAGCGTGAAGAAGTAACAAATGTACACATAACTTTCGCCTTTATAATATTGGTAGGATTTAAAAGGCACAGTTAAGTATAATAAAGAGTTTGGTTTGCAACAATAAATAAATATATAGGGACAATTCATACAGATTGAGCTAGCCCCAAAGTAAGTTCGAAACTTGTGTTATGGGATACTAACTCAACGATATTATATTTTATAACAAATACATATATAGATAAACATCCAAGACCCGAGGCCAATCAGAAAAAGTTTGTTTTTCATCATGACCCGACCGGGGATCGAACCCGGGACCTCCTGGGTGGCGGTCTGGCGTGGTAACCATTACGCCACGGAGGTCGTCATTTTGGAGTGGTAGAGCAATTATTATGAAATGGGCTAGCTCGACCGGGGAAGTACCACCCTCTCACAGAATATCGACGTGAAGCTGCAATGCGTTTCGATCGGTGAGTGAGAGATCCGGAAGCCCAATTCCTTCCCTATCCCCTCTTTCCCCCTCCTTCTTTCCCTTCCCTTCCTCCAACCTCCTTGGTGAACAACGCATTGGTAGCGCCCCTGGTGTTACTGATGTCCATAGGCGGCGGTGACCGCTTTCCATCAGGTGGCCCGCTTGCTTGTTTGTCTACTGTATGACATAAAAAAAGAAGAAAAAAACATTTCAGTAAAATATAAAATCGTAAACAGGTGAAACTATACCCCAACAACATTTACTCCCCGCTGAATTAGGGAGGTTCGCCGACCCCGACGCATTAGGCTTTACGTTTTTAAAGGTTACATTTGAGGGGAGAACTTGGCATTTCGCCGTTTTTTTAACACTTGTCCTATTAATATTATACGTACAGTCACCTCCATAAATATTGTTGATACTCCTTGTCACTTTCGTATATCATTTCAATTACTTATTGAATTTCTAAAGTGATTACATATTTATGGAGGTGACTGTACTACATGTAAAGAGATGCTGTATATTTATTATTTTGATAATTGGTATACAAGATGAAAGATCTTGTATAATTTCCACGGTTCAATCAATCGAATTTATGACATTTATTTATTATTTATTTAAACTTTATTGACTACAATATAAGGGTACAAAAGGCGGACTTAACGCTAACAGCATTATCTACCAGTCAACCTTTGGGTAGTGCAGATATACATGAATGCGGTTATAAAATAAATTACATACAATAAATAATAGATATGCAGTCATTTGCAAGCAAAGCGTACCAAATATATATTTTTTGTTTATAATTACGAAACTGCATTACTTATCAAATCGTCTATTAAATTCTACGTCAAAGTACAGTCAAGAGCAGGTCGACCTTTACATATTGGACTTTGTACCATTTTTAAGTTCTATGACATAAGAGCCAATATTGTAATGCATGTGTCAAGCTCGACGTGCACCTGACTGTACAAAAAAAATTAGGATATCTTTCCATAGAGCTTTCGATCATCTACCTACAGAATGACATCCAAAAGTAAAAATAAAATTTTTGTGTCATTTAAATGTGTCACTCTGATTTTCGACATTAAATTATTCCAACAGAGTCCAAATTTAATAGTTCGAAACTCATTGCTTCTTCAGAAAATACATATATTGCTTAGTTTCGACTATTATATTCCAAAATCAGAAATATTATTTTAATTGGTTATTCGATACGAACCAACGGACTCACCGGGTTGTCTCTAAAGCTATAAAAAATAACTTGGGAGTCCCAGGTGAAAATAGGATTTATTACTAGAAATAAGGCGCTAAAACTTGGATTAACTCTTAAAACTCGCCCCCAAGGAAATAACTTTAAAGATCTCCCTCTTATTAAACTTTATTTATTCAAGTTAATTGTTTTTTTGTAGGATTATCAACCCCTTTTAATTATGATTAAACAGCATTTTGTTAATATATTTAAGTAACAAAGCTTCGTATGTACATAAAATATCAACCCAGAATCATTTCATTGCAGATATATGGGTCTCCCTTCAATTGAGAGGGATTAGAGCTTACTCTGACACGCTGTTCGGAGACCAGCTAGGTTACTCTGCATAGCAATCGCGATTTTAATTTCAATTCTATATAATTTCAAATGCAAAATTAGCAGCAAATCCTGAATCGTAACATTGAAATTTTATTTGGTTAGCATACAATCCGATTTCATTTAGTTTAGTATTTAGTTAGCGCTAGTTTAGCTGTAAAGAGTACCTAAAATTAACAATCCAATGGCGATCGTGCGGAATTATCTTCAAGAGTAAGGGGGCTGAGTTTTCTAACCACCTGAAGCCACCAACATGGCTTAACGGCTGTCTTACATCGCCAACAGCCGAGCCGACAGTATAACGTTCCCTCCGAAGCACGGAGAAGTTAGAGATTTTTCAAACACATCCAAGTATTGACTAGAGTTGTAGTTGCTTAACTTATTTTAATTTTACTAGTATATTTTAATACTTAATACTCAATTTATCTGTTGCGCTATTGTTACATTATCTTAATGCTAAGGTAGTAACAGAAAACATTGGACCCTGTTGGGCACTACAACATTTGTGCACTAGAGGGCGCTATTTACATAATACAATTAATTTTAAAAAAGTAAGTAAGTTTATATCCACTCCTCTCTCTTTTATCCATCCGTTAGAGAAGGACAACATTCTACTGAAAAGTGGTTGAGCATAATAAAATTTGTGGAAACTTTACACTGAACGGTTTAATGCGAATATAGTTCAGTGAGTTTATGTTCTACTCGAGTCATAAAGTTAACGGTTTATATAAAGGATTGTCATACGATAAAGATGGCTGACTCGTAAGTACTCAAGTTATTTGTATTGTTATGTGAAATACACATTCGTAAAATATTCTATATCCATATCTATGTATGTTATTAACGCGAAAGTTTGTATGTAGAAATAGTTTTTTTTAAGAGAGGTAGGGCACAGCGGATAATCCGCTCAAATCGGAGCAGACCATCTGGGGAAGGACCTCCACCTTACAGAAGATCGTAGCCAAATAGCATTTGTCTCGGCCATGCTGTGTTCCTACGGTGAGTAAGGTCTCCAGAGCTCCACTTGGGGGGTTGGGAGGGTTGGCAACGCGTGAGTGATACCCCAGGTATTGCAAGCGTCTATAGGCTACAGTGAAGGCTTACCATCAAGCCGACCGTATGCTTTTAAGAGTAAGAAATTGGGAATTCGCGTGAAAGAGTAAGAAATACTAACCCTCATATTATAGGTATTTTGCACCGAATTTCTTAAACAAAAAAAATGCAACTGTATTTTATGTCATTACTAAAACGAATATGCTGACTGCATTTTACGACTTGCATCATAAAAAACACAGTATCTACCTCTGTTGCTGACCGTACGATAAAAATACTACCATTACAACACGCACAAAACTATCGCAATCATCCCCCGATTGCCGGACATCCCCCATCAACCCCCAGGGAGTATTGACAGTATTGACACGGCTGACCGGGAGTCGCTGAAAACCTGCGTTGAAAATCTGTCGAATTTTATACCTCGAAATCCAACGAATATTATAAAGGCGTACATTACCGAGTATGTTTGTTATTTGGTATGTAGGTAGCTGATATCTTGAATTAACACATAGGGTACATTTTATTTTCTGTATGTACCTGGATCTGTATTTTATTTATTCTTATAAATGTACTTATACATTGTAACAAACTAGTGAAAGAAAAAAATTGCTAAATGACAAAAAAAAGCCGTAACCGGGTTTCTTTCGTCATTTTTTTTACCGGTGGCCATTTTGCTTGTGTCCGAAATGGTGGTAGTATATAACGTAGTTTATTTTCTTTATACATATATACAAATTGTAAATGACAAGAAAAAGTGCATGTGAAGGTCTAATTTCTGAAATAAACGATTTCATTTCATTTCATATCCCGAAAATTACGCGATTCCCGTAGGATTTGGACAAAAGTATGATAGTCAATGGCGTTCTATAATGTAGGTGGCGCTACTGTGCAAATACAGGCAACCGAAGTTGTGCGGGTTTCGCTAGTACTATAATAGTATTCAAATTGTATTATGTAATTGCAAAGTTTCATAATGATGCTTATCTGGTCACCTCTTTCATTGGTTGACTGGCCTACATATAAACATGAGACATTTTTTTTTTATTTTTATATAGGGACAATTCATACAGATTGAGCTAGCCCCAAAGTTAGTTCGAAACTTGTGTTATGGGATACTAACTAAATGATATTATATTTTATAACAAATACATATACAGGGTGACTGATTGAACAACGGACCCATTAAAGGAGGTGAATAAGAAGCTGATGCCTATTCCATTAAGTGTTAAAAACCACCACCTTATTTTTTTTAATTTTTATTTATTTTAATGTTCATTCTACGTTTTTTACATTATACTATGCATGAACTCTCATGACCCGGCAATCCCCCCGCGCCCCGCCCGGCGACCCGCCCGCACCCCAGCGCAAACGCAACACGATCGCGGACCTCGCTCGCTTCGCTCCCACCCCCCAGTCGCAAACTTGTTTTGGCATCGATCGCACGTCTGTCGCGTACGTATGTACTACCCGTCCGTTTCAAGTTTGCCGCTTCCGCAGTTGCTCGGACTGTTAGCTTATCGCAAAACAACGAAAGACAATTGATTATCAATCGGCGAGAGCGACACTGAATCGAGTAATAGCGAAAGATATTATTTTCGCTATTACTCGATTATTCTGTATTTTTTTTTATTTCTACTCGTTAATGTGACGTCATAACGGTCGACACCGGCAAACTTGAGGCGAACTTGATTGGAATCGCGTGTGCCGCGCTTGTGTTGTGAACTTGTGTGTGAGTGAACTAGTGAGTAGTGATAATGGCTTATCAATACACCAATGAGGAGTATTGGGACATGGTGCAATGTTACGCGAGGGCAAATAACGTTGTTAGACACGCAATTACGTTGTATCGCGAGACGTTCCCAAACCGGCGAGTACCATCATATGATTTGATGTTAGGACTCAATTTTAGATTAAGAGCGTTCGGCCAGTTTACCCAGGCCAGCCTACTCATGCCCAAGCACGAGGAGCAGAACCTTATCCGGTAGACTTGCATGAAACCATTTTAGAATACTTTGACCACAACCCACGCGAGAGTACGCGGAATGCCGCAAGACGTTTTAATGTGTCACAGTATACGTTGTGGAATCTGCTACATACAGACAGACGACATCCGTTTCATTATCGACCCGTCCAAGAACTTGGTGTGAACGATTACGAGTGTAGTGATGTGTAGTAGAACAATTATTGTGATTTTCTTGATTTTCATAATAATATGATTTGAACAATTGCAAGAAGGCCACTTAGTAGGTAAGTAAAAATTTTAAATGTAATGTGATTCAAAATAACTAATAACTAGCCACCTACTTACCTACCTTATTCGATTCATTCTTCGCGCAAATTTATTTTTTGTCATTCGTAGCAACGGCAACGTAGCATACCTAGACCATCCTAGACTAAGTAGTAAATGAATGAATGGCCCCCGCCCGCGCACTCCGCGCAGGCCGCGGCGCGGCGAGGGCAGGGGCGGGCGGCGGCGCTCGCGCGACTTCGACATTCGACACCACGTGACACCACAGTATACGTAAATTGGCCGATTTTAATTTTTTTTTTAAATACGCATATCTCGCCTATTTTAATTTTTTTTTTGTTTTTTTTTATGCAGAAGGGATATAAATTAATTACTTTTTTATCTATTAAAATGCGTACGATGTTTAACCAGTCACCCTGTATAGATAAACATCCAAGACCCGAGGCCAATCAGAAAAAGTTCGTTTTTCATCATGACCCGACCGGGGATCGAACCCGGGACCTCCTGGGTGGCGGTCTGGCGTGGTAACCATTACGCCACGGAGGTCGTCGAATGAAATAAATACAAAAATTTAATTAACAACACAAACACACAATTACTTAACCTTAAATTTCTCGATAAAACTTTTTGAAAAAGCATTTCCTATTTACCTGCACTTTTCTAAATTGTTTGCTCTAACAACTAACGAGCCCCTCGTAGTAGCGATGGAAATAGCCTCTGTGAAAAGATCAAGTCACGTAGTGTCCCTGGAGGCCGATTTTCGGCGAGTCAACAGTTCCAAGTTGGGCGCCAATATCGAACTGGCGCCCAACGTGTAACTGGTAATAATGTATTGAGTATTGAGGTTATTATTTCGTGTTTAAACGTGTCATGTATTTTACAGATTTGACTCCGACTTTGCATGGTATTCAAAGTCAAAAGTCTTTTTTAAAGTAATGGTAATAAATAAACTTTACAATGTGATTGATACATGGGTAGATAAATAATTTATTCATATATCTAGAACTATTCTTTAGATACACATAAAAAAGACAGAAAAAACATTAAAAAATTAATTCTTACACATTAAAAGATTTTTAAAGGGTCGGTAACGCGCGAGTGATACTCCCGGTGTTGCAAGGCGGGCGTTAAGCCTGTTTGCCAACTTGGTGGTATAAAAAAAACTTAAATAAACAGAGAGTTGAGTTGAGTTGAGAATGTAGTATTTATGGTTTTGGTATTGGACGAAATAGGTAAGTTTTAAAACAATTTGTTTAGTTACTACTACGGTATCTGCTGGTTTAAAATCCGTTAAATTGGTTCTACTATTTCGGAGATTAGTCTAAACAAACAAAATTGCTTTTTTAGTTCAAATAAACTGCAACCATTAATACAGACTGTAGTAAATACACAGATTTTACCAAACAGACACATTATTTTCATTTATTTGTCTAGATTATGTAGGCTTAAGTTTACAAAAGTTTATTGGTCCCTGTGTAACATTAAATAAATAGACTTCTTTCGCTACAGGCGTACTAAAGTGGCCGCCGTAATGGCGCCCGACGTGGGGCGACTAGCAAACAATAAAATGCACCAGCCCGTATGGCTCCCATGAGGAAACTGACCGGTAAACGCGGTCCTATTGTATTGTTTTTATATATTGAGTGAGTATACAGGAAAATATATTAACTTGGAAGTTATTACATGATACGAGATACGAATAGGTAATGGTTTGTACTGAAAGAATAACATATATAATCTTTATTCCACCAAAAACATTTTCATGTAAAAATGTTGCCAAGACGAGTCTACATAGCTTACCATGTGAAAAAGTTATCAGATCTCGTTTAAAGCCAAGCTCTAAAGACTACACGCTCTAAACGTACAAGCTCACACTACACCTTAATCTAAATCTATGAAAAAGTGGTCAGATATAGTCTCCACTAATATTATGAAGAGAAATATTCGTGTTTTTGTTCGTAACGATTAAACTCAAAAAGTACTAGGCCGATTTCAAAAATTCTTTTACCGCTGGGTAGGTACATTAGGTAGGTGTAACATAGGCTATAAAAAAATATAAAAAATAAATGGGATCTTTAGTAAAACCGCTGCGAAGCTGGGACGGGGCGCTAGTTTAAAGTCACTCAATTCAATAGTAAGGTTTATGCATAATACACAGGGTGACTTTTCAAGGGGTTGCCGTTTTTTTTAAAAAAATAAGCTCTATAGATCAATATAAATATTTATTTCAGGCCATTTTCAAAATTAATTGATAAATGTTGTCAATATGGGTAAAAATGGCCTGAAATAAATGAATTTTAATTTTAATATTTTTTATTATTTTAAATATGACTTTATATTTATTCGTAGTAGTTTTTTTTTTAAAGCCGAGAAGCCGGGCTTGCCGTAATAAAATACGCAGTATAATATAAAAAGAATATTTTTTTACGCCAATCGATTAAGCTCCTGATTCTTAGTCCCTCCCAATAAATTATTCACAAAATTCCATCCTATTTATTTTTTAATCCGAAAATGAAATTCCCCACTACTAAGCATGTCAGTTACCCAATAATATGAAAATAATATCAATCTAATTTCACCTAAAATCTTTTGGTTACATTGTTCAAATCATAAAGATTGCATTCTCATAGTAAAATGCAACTATGTTATACATGAAAATTGTACTATATATTCTTTACGACATCATAAAGGTTATTACCCAAATGTTACTTCTCACATGCCAAACTTAGTACCTACTTAAGGGCTATCGCTTTATAACACCTGGGGTAAGCTTTAATGGGCTATATAAGCGAGCTTTGCCACTACCGCGTCTTAATACTTACGCTAAAATTGGCTACATTTTACAGTAGAAGAATTATTCTGCTGTATTTTTTTTCACACAGATTGAGCTAGCCCCAAAGTAAGATCGAGACTTGTGTTATGGGATAACTCAACGATACTATATTTTTTATAACAAATACATATGTAGATAAACATCCAAGACCCAGGCCAATCAGAAAAAGTTCGATCTTTATCATAACCCGACCGGGATTCGGACCCGGGACCTCCTGGGTGGCGGCATGGTAACCATTACGCCACGGAGGCCGTCAAAATTTAGGTTAGGTTAGGTTAGCAAAAATGTATCATACTTTTCGTTTTTAATATAGATACGAACCCGTCTATTGTCTGTACGGAAGACTTGCTTTTACTGCGCCATATAATTGCGTGAATTCTAACATAAAAAAAATCCTTTGAAAGTAGGTCAACCGACTGCGCCAATTCATCATGGATTCAAAAAGTTTTCATTTTCCCCCCCGAAAAATCGTGTATTTGTCAGTTTTACACAATAGCACAAACTGAATTTATGGCGACAGGTGTACCCTATATTGTTGGGTTGATAGAAATTTGTACTTTGATAACACGCAAACTTGTCAAGTACAGTCGAGAGAACATCAAGCCGTACATCATTTTGTTTATATTTGCTTAGTTTTTTTAGTTACAACATTTTATGAAATTCTAGCTGTTATCCGCGGCTTCGCACGCGTGGTCCAAACGACATTTTTTGTTTTCCCGTACTTTATTTGTTCCCGTAGGAAGCCTGTCTCACTCTCATCTCCAGAAGTATCTGGAGGTTAGTAAACCTATCACAAGAAAACCATGTCAATTCGTCACTTTTGCATAATAATTAGTATGGACTAGGCTAGCCAGACCAATATTTAGAAAAGTTGAATAATATTTGCGGCCCTGGTGACCTAGTTCATTGGTTGGCGGTACTACTTAGATTTTAAGCTATACAAATTCAAAAGTCCCCAGAACTAATAAGTTTACATAAGGCATAAAATTAAAATGTCCCAAAAGCATTAAAACAATTTAAATAGAATGTCTGAAAAGCAAACAATTTAGAAACTGCGAACTCTATTACGGAACATTAAGCCGAGTACTGATATACGGAAAAAGCCCACCAGATAGATAGATAGATAGATAGACAGATAATATCTGTATTTACACCTCCAATCGTACACGTACTATTACAGGAAAAAAGGCCGGGTTGCACTCCGGGAGTGCCGGCAAAAGAGAAAACTTAAACATAAACGTTGTAAAAATTTTGAATATTTTGGAATGGTTAGGGAATCTTACGCTTTTTCGATCAGGCTACGGATCTGACGCGAGTTTAACATTTTTTACCCATCTAAAAAAAGTGTCAAGCGCTGCTAAAGAAGTTTTCACTTCAAAAAATACACAAACACATTATACAAAATTGGGTTTAAATAACACATTAATTAACAGCATGGTGTACACTGTAGTAAAAGGCTGTCTAGGAACTCACAACGAATTTAATCAGAAAGATATTAGACTTGTTTGCCTGTGGTAAAAGACGTATTTATCATGACAAAATAAATTAGAAGAGTGAAAACAAAACGCAGCGCACCAATAAGTACAATACAAAACGCGCGCCCAAATCGTTTGAAATTATTCGAAACTTGCGCGCAAACACAGCGCGTTTGTTCGTATTCGAGTAAGTAAACGCGCGTTTGCAGTATTTTTTAAATGTGATAGTCGTGTAACTGAAGTGGCAATGGGACGGCCACATCTGCCGTGCTAGCCATGGCAGGTGGTGGAGGAAAGTCTTATGCTCTACACGTTGGCCAACACATTGGCCAATGTTGTGGTGATATGTTTGTGACGACGTCCACACGTTGGAATGTCGTTCAGTTTGATTTGGTTCGGGCCAATGTGCGGACGATATTAATAATGAATATTGAAGCGCTGACGGCTGCTGCGATTTATTTATTTTCAGCATACCTACTGTTACTACGTAATAAAATAGACATGGAAAAAAGACACACACACAACATTGGCCACAACATTGGCCAATGTGTTGGCCAACGTGTAGAGCCGGCATTAGAGTGGAGGCCGCGCGTGAGGAAGCGAAGTGTAAGGGCGCCCTCCCTCCAAATGGACAAACGACCTCAAGAAGGCGGCTGGAGGCGGATGGATGCGGAAAGCGGAGGATCACATTTGGTGGAAAGCATTGGGAAAGGCTTATAACGAGCAGTGGGTAGATACAGGCTGATGATGATGATGATGATGATGATGATGATAATGAGTCGTGTAACTTCCTGCGTCTGGATTACGTAATACTAGTAAGTATTTGATACAATATAATGTCTAGATTTAGCCTAAAATAACAAAATAATCCCAACATACAAATGATTATAAACGTTAAAACGTTTACTGAAAGTCGTAATTTGACTGTTTCAAAACATATAGAGCAATAACAATTTCGTAACATTAAAATTTCAATTATAAGGCTATGTAACAGGGTTTAATTTTCACTAATGTTTGCTTAATACAAATAACATAAGCTGTTATTCTAATTTATGTTTTAATTCGGGGACGCAGGATTCAAATTCCATAAATTGTTTTACAAAAGGGTTGACGTTATGCTCTTATGTTTTCACCAACGCCTAGAACTCATACAAAGTTACAGTTAGGTTATTGCCACGCTAGGAGACGTTGGTGAAAACAGTCATTATATTTGCAGAAATACATTTTTAAGGAAATTGCAAAAAGGTTAGTCGACATCACATGAGACCGAAGAGCTGGCCTACCTCGGACAAAGAATTAGTCTAGCTATTCAAAGGGGGAACGCTGCCAGTATCTTCGGAACCTCGCCTAAAGGGACTCCTTTTAATAATATATTTTAGTTATTTTATTATATTTTTTAAGGTTTTTAGTTTTAGGTTCATTATAATTTGTTTATAATAATATGTTTAGATTAATTTTAGTATGTGATGTTTGAAATATATTTATCTGGCGTTGTTTGTCAAATTCGGGACTTACACTGGGTAAGTGCGTGTCGGGCCACGCACAGTGTATGGTTTCGTATTCACTACGTTTTGCTTGCTTGCAGATAATACATCGTCACATCGTCATTCCGAGTACAGGGGGAGAGGTAGGGCACAGCGGATAATCCGCTCAAATCGGAGTAACCCGTCTGGGGAAGGACCTCCACCTTACAGAAGATCGTAGCCAAATAGCATTGGTCTCGGCCATGTTGTGTTCCTACGGTGAGTAAGGTCTCCAGAGCTCCACTGGGGGTTGAGAGAGTTCGCAACGCGTGAGTGATACCCCCGGTATTGCAAGCGTCTATAGGCTACGGTAATGCTTATCATCAGGCGGGCCGTATGCTTGTTTGCCAACTATGTGGTATAAAAAATAAAAAAGGGGGCTGATTCTCGCAACAAAAACCGATTTTTACTTCGATTCAAACACACTCGCTGTCTCGTTCAATTTCTATTTTGTGTGAGTGAGACAGCGATTGGATTTGGCTGACTGTTGTAATGTAACATGTTATCTAACAGAATTCCCGTAGTGTGGACGCATTGCGCGCGCGAATCGTGCACACTGCGCGCACGAAGAGCATTCAACTCGTGTTCGCCGCGATCGATGGAGTAAGAAAACACAAAAATCACAGCGCTGCGTCCACACTATGAAATGGTCGGTGCACATCTGACGGAAGATCCGTCGAGCGTATTATCGTTTGTATGGTCAATGCACTAACGTATCATCAGTTGAGTGTGCAATGCAAGGTCAAATGTTTTATTATGAATTTGTCTGACGTAACGCAACCGAGTATACGCGACGCATCTTCCGTCGGATGTGCACCGAGACGCTTACATGATACGTTACTCAAAGTCAAGTCAAAATCAAAAATATTTTATTCTGTGGCCCTCGCGGGCACTTAAGACACGTCATTTACGACACATTGTTTATTGTTTTTCAGTGATAAAATATAAAATAAATAAGTTACCCTATAAACTACCACCATTTCGGAAACAAAGCAAAATGACCACTGGGGAAAGAAATTGAGAAAGAAACCCAGTTACGGCCTATAGGTATTGCAAAATCATAGGCGAGTTGATAAATAGGCGATTTACAACTTAGGCGATTTACAACTTACAAGAGTTACCAGTTGATAAATAGACCAGTTGATACATAGGCGAGTTACAAATGCACCGATATGATACTAACTCCTTTTTTGTCATTCAATTTAAGATTCTTTTTTTATGAAATTTGTTTGTTTTCATCGCGTCGCGTGGCGTTTTACACTCTATGTATGTATACGTTTTCTCCTTTCCACAAAACAAATTATCTAATTATATCATGTTATTGTAATTTAAACTTAATGTCATATGCCATAACAAATAAAATCCCCCGTCACGCCGACAATAGGCAATTACATTAAGGACCCTACGTCACCCCAAACGTCACCATAATAGAAATTAGCCGATTCAGCTTCCCGTGGCATTGTCCCATGGGAATTCGACCTTTCATGGGGTGATGCAATGTATTTGGGAGAAACACCGACAAGTCAGCAGTTGTAATTTACCTTATCTTCTTGAAAATAGGTGATTTATTACCTGAAAAATAAAAATATATAAATTAAAGAGTTGTCAATTTTTGTAGTTCATAAAGATAAAAATTTGTATAATTTTCTTTTCTTATTAAATATTTTTTTTAAATGTATAAGTAATTAAAAAAAATATGTTAAAATGGCTTTTAAAAAAGGCTATAGTTGAGTTTCTTGCGGCACTTCTTCTCCACAGGCCATTCACGTCTGAAGTGCTAGTAGGATTTTTAAAAAAAAATTACGTGTAAATGTATTTCTTGTAAATCTACTTGCAAAATAAATGATTTTATTTTTTATTTTCTCCCTCGTTCTACTATGATATAATAGTAGGAATACGAAAAAACGGGTGGAAAACAGACAGCTGCAGACCTGAGCGAACCCTGACTTGAACGAAGTAAGATTTAAGTTTACACCTAAAATTCTCCGATCGCACGAATGTGTAAAATTGTAAATTTTAGCGAAAATATTGATAATATTCTCCGACCCACCTAGCAAGCTCCGTTGTACTTTAGGGGCCACTTTTTGCAGTAGGTTTCTGTCAAGCATCTTATTTTTAGAAAAACTTATAATAGATATTGATTTTTTATAATGTTTATTGTGATTGATGAAGTTATCAGTGCATGTGGTATTCTATTTGTACATTTAAGTTTTTTTTTATAATGTCGTATTTTTAAATGTATGTGATACAAATGTTGGTGGATCAATAAATAAATAAAAATATAAATCTGATGTTAATTGTCAATGTATTTTCTTATCTTTCGTTTAGAAAGTAATAAAAAATTACATATTGATTACGTCTAGTATTCGATGTTGAAATTTGATTAGAGTTACCTAAAAAAAAACTAATTGGTTAGGGGTCAGATTTATCTGTAGATAACTGTACATTGCCTGGTTGCTTACTTAGCAACTAAACAGACGCCTTACATTACAAACACATGAATACATTTCTATTCAAAATATCTCTATGCCCGTACCATAAAGAAAACCGCATTTAAAAAAAAAGGCAATATTCTCTTTGGCTCGTTGCCAGTCAGTCGAGCTCCAGCCGTGGTAGAGTACGCACGTCTGAATTATGCATGAGTTTGAATAGAAATGGCAGGGAGCCGACTTTTATTTGAGATTCACATTATTTCAATGGTTTTTTTTACCATGTTAAAATAACAGTGTTTAAACTTTAGTATGTGTAAGAACATTTTCTATTACCGGTCAGAGAATGTGTATTTGTATAAGCGGTGGTAATTTTGCTTGTTACCAAAATGGTAGTAGTTATTTTTTAATTTAAATATCGAACTAATCATTTAGAGAGAGAGAAAATTGAGGTTTACTTGCTGAATAAATAATTATATATGTTTTGTTTTGTGATTATTTTGTGATTCGCATCTCCTAATCTCATTCCTCGGGACCAGTCCCACCGGTGGGCCGCAAGTGGGCGAGCCGGTGTGAAAGGCGCATTGACGAACATGTACCGTTAGCAAAAGAAATTACATATTTATAATCATTCTTACGAGCCTTCATGAACTTTTGATAGGTTACAGATGTTTTTTTATGGAAGAGGTTAACACACGCGCGTGCGGGCTGGGGTCCGTCCATAGCTAGCTCAAATGAAATCAATGAATACGGTGGAACTTACTACAACACAGGTAATCAGTTAAAAAAATACAAATCAACAAGATAAAGGCGCGGTCACAACATATGGGCCACGTGGCACATTACAGCTGCGTGGATGACTACGTGGGTCTACGTTTCCACAGCGTGCGCAGCGATGTGCACGCTTTGTGGAACAAGCTGTGTACCGCATTCACTGCGTGTATGGCGTTGACAGCGTTGAGCTATGTTGAGCAAGCCACGCGTGTATCAATGACGTCACTTGATGGTTAACGTGTCCGTGGGTTGCAGTGGAAACAATCACGTACATCCTCTTGCAAAGCAAAGCTTAACACACGTGCGTAGCCTCTTCGTGCGCAGCAGTGGGACAGCGCCTTTATGTCAACAATTTCTAAAACGCAACCATATCGCGATTCAGAATTCCCGAAAAACTATACAGTGACATCTATTGTGAAAAGAACAAAACAAATTAAATTCAAAATTAGACGAGATTTCTTTAACTTTTTCTAATTTGATTATTTTGCATATTGTTTTCTGTAATAATAATTATCTGTTCAACAAAATTATGTAATCTTATCTGCTGACGGTACAATTTGCAACTCAATACGACAATTTATATCAACACTTGCACTTTCGAACACGAAGCTTTCTATCGAGCTTCGGCAGCTTAAAAAGTAGCTTTATACTGCGACTTTGTTTGTATATGAAAATGTAATAGGTATTATATGTCAGTCAGTCGCAGGCGGTTCGAGTTTTGACATTACACATACTAATATTATATGTCAAATGCTCAAAACGTCAAATTATCAAATGTTCAATTCTCAAAATGTCCAACGGTTTCAATATGTTAAATTCTCAACATGTCTCATTCTTTAGATTTTTTTATGTTATACGGCAGAAAAACAGGCAAGCGGAGGTCACCTGATGGTAAGTGGTCACCGCCGCCTATGGACATTAGCAACACCAGGTGGGCAACCAATGTGTTGCCCACCTCTGACGAGACCTCTAATGTACCTATTAAACAGTCCCCGAATGTCCTTTACTCGGAATGTCCTATTCTCAAATTGTCCAATCTGCGTAGTAATTTGCTGCATAGTAAAAAGCTATTTTGAGAATCCGACATTCTAAAAGTTGGACATTCTGAGTATTGAACATTCAGAAAGGCTGGCTACGATATGTGACAACCATAATACTGCGTTTTAACGGAATAATTGTAACTACCAACCCTACGTGTCGTAGGGCTGTCAGTAAATCACAAAGCGTAGGGAGATATCGATGATATATTGTCGTTGGCTATCGATAGTTGCTTCGGGGTCATTCCGATACCGATTGCTGACTGTGCATTTTTACGTCAATGGTTAATCCTTACTAATAGTATAATGGCGAAAGTTTGTAAGGATATATGGGTGTTTTTTACACTTTCACGCAAACAACGTTTTATATTGCTTTTTTGGTACACGTGTAGTTTATAACATGTGTTACTACAGAGTAACACATGGGATGTTTTTATCGCTGATCTGACCGGATCGGGAACCACAGGATTTCGCGGGTAAAACCGCCTATACTACTTAATAAACATAGAAAATTTGACATTTGATGCACACGCATGTGTGTCTTGCGCGGGATTAGAACCGACTACCGCACAGTCGACACCTTACCTTGATGTACACCATAATATATATTATAGTTGCAGTGTGCGACGAGCTTTACAGACCGAATGTGATATATTATATCGCTCTCCTCTAATCGGGTGGTAATCCCATGATTTACGATTTGCCATCCCTATTTATAGGGTTGTCGCATGTTAATTACTTTTATACTTAACACACTTGCGATTTACTCCTTCGAATATTAGGAAAATAATTATAACAAAATATATCACACACAATAATTATTAAGATAACACTAAAACTAACATTACAAATTAAACTAAAATAAAAATTAAATTAAACTAATGAAAACACAAATAAACAAAATATTATAATGTAGCAACTCGTCTACAATTTCAAATCGTTGTAAACGTAAGTCGCCTATTAGCAACTAGTCTAAAATTTTGCTATATTTTTAGTACGGGCTAGGTTTGGTTTTAGGATTATTTTGCAATGCTTTCAGGGTGGATTAGGATTGCCTTTAGGATTATTTTGCAATGTTTTCGTATGGTTTAGGATTTGTAACAGTTTGCTACCTTTATAAAACAAGGATTTTGTCAACCCTAGTGCTAATCGCACGACTTCGAGAGTCGACAAGTGGATTAACCAGAATTCAGAGTGACATACGACCGGAATCGAACCTGAATCCTAAATACTCGTGTCACAAAGATCTTACTTTGATAAATTCACACAGCGCCACCTGCTGGGTTACTCTGCAATGAAATCGAGATTTTAATTTCTATTCCAATTTCAATTTAAAATGAACAGCAAATCTTAATTCGTTCTCTTGAAATTTTATTATTTACTAACTAATATGTTAGTGTACAATCCGATTTCATTTAGTTTAGTATTTAGTTAAAGCTAGTAAAGTCTCTCTAAACTAAATGTGACAAACGGGAAGAGAGAGAGATTTAAGAGAGGTAGGGCACAGCGGATAATCCGCTCAAATCGGAGCAGCCCGTCTGGGGAAGTACCTCCACCTTATAGAAGATCGTAGCCAAATAACATTGGTCTCGGCCATGTTGCGTTCCTACGGTGAGTAAGGTCCCCAGAGCTCCACTTGGGGGGGGGGGGGGGAGGGTTGGCAACGTCCATAGGCTACGGTGACTGATTAGCATCAGGCTTGTTTGGATAAAAAATATATAAGTTGTAGTGGATCATTTATATCGACCATAACACCTGGACGGGTCAGTCAATGAAATGTTTAAATATAACAATGGATAATAGACAGATGGTCAACAATAGTGTTTATACTCGTATGGAATCCACACCTGGCTCATTATAGATGACGTATGATCACAGAGTATATGGCCCTTTAAGCCTTACGTCCACGTACTATCAATTCGATATTTTCAACTCCAACTAATTTCTTTCTGATTAAATTTGTTGTGAGTTCCAAGACAGATACATATATATATATGGGACAAATCACACAGATTGAGCTAGCCCCAAAGTAAGTGCAAAACTTGTGTTATGGGATACCTAAAACAAATACATATATTGATAAACATCCAAGATCCGAGGCCAATCAGAAGAAGTTCGTTTTTCATCATGACCCGACCGGGATTCCGGGAGCTCCTGGGTGGCGGTCGTTAAGATGTAGTTTCTTCCCCGGGATGTCAATAAGTTGCACAATCTGAGGTCGCCGTTGTTGATCCTGGGTATACATGGGAGACACAGCGATAAGGATGTATGGTGTGCTTGTCCCTATTTTGAAATCAAAATCTGTATTTCCATATTATGGTCTAAACTTTACCGTCGCTAAGTTCATTGAACTTAATTTGCATTTTACCGCCCGTGACTCGTTTTGCAAAAATTGCATCACTACAATACTTATGATTTCTGTTACTCTGGTATCGCCTTCGAGAATTTTCAAAAACAATCCTTAAAACTATACTAATATTATAAATGAGAAAGTGAGTTTGTTTGTTATTCCTTCACTGCTTGATTCCTTCCTAAGCAGGGTGGCAGCAGTTGGTCCAACAGGAAATGATGAGCCGATCATTATGAAAATTTGTATACATATTGTCAGGGGTACAGAGCCCAACATAGGCATTTCTACGCGGGCGAAGCAACAGTTAACAGCTAGTAAATAAATAAAATGAAAAAAAAAATCATTACTTTTTTATAAATGAGAAAGTTTGTAAGTATGGATGTATGGACACGTGTGGATATATGATGGATGTTTGGTACTCTGTCACGCAAACGGCTTGAAAGATTTACTTTAAATATGGTACATGGTTGTATCGTTCGTCAGACCGCCACCCAGGAGGTCCCGGGTTCGATCCCCGGTCGGGTCATGATGAAAAACGATTTTTTTCTGATTGGCCTCGGGTCTTGGATGTTTATCTATATTATATGTATTTGTTATAAAATATAATATTGTCGAGTTAGTATCCCATAACACAAGTTTCGAACTTACTTTGGGGCTAGCTCAATCTGTATGAATTGTCCCTATATATTTATTTATATTACACGGGTACGGTTAGTTTAAGTAATTATTATAATAAAGATTAATTGTGTATCCCGAATATCAATCCGGGAACGCAACGGGTTTTTGCAAGTAAAGCCGCGGGCATCAGCTAATATACTTATCCCACTAGTATTATAAAGGCGAAAGTTTGTGTGTTTGTTTGTTATGTGGCGACACCTATCGCCATACAGAAGAACTACAGAGTGAAGAAAAAGTTCACAATGCGAACACATGACGGCGCCACTTAGAATCCTGAATCACGCTATCGAAGTTTCTACGATATGGAGATATATATACAACCTCCGACACATACATAGTCGGAGCCGCGGTTCCCCAGGCATGACACCCAGCCTGGCCGGAAGATCTTCCCTTTGTGGCGGTCGAGCACATCGCCATCGCTCCCGCTACAGTTACTTCTTCACGCTCAAATGGCTAGGCCAATTTTCATGATATTTAGTATGTAGGTGATACCTTGGATTAACACATAGGGTATTTTTTATCCTCGAGCGGGAATCAAAGCCTCTGGTTCTGATGGTAGGGTGACTACGCACCACTAGACTGTTTGTTCCTTTATTGACCTCAATACAAAAGTACTAAAAATAGGCGGACTTAATTCTAACTTGCATACGCTAAGTTTGTCTGCAGTATGAAACTTTTTAAAAAAACGTACGAATCCGGGAAAAACACTAGTCTATTACAATTAATTTACACATCCCCCCATGCATTAGAATTCCACAATGACAATTCGGTTTAGACGGAATGACGAAGCATACAATTAGCTATTAGTGAACGCATCTGAGACCCGCATATGGTGTTAGGGTACGAATTAGTCATAAAAACTAGCGCCGGTTCGATTTCCGTATTTGGATATTACATAAAATTGTAAAAATTTTATAGTTTTTTGTCATACAGCAGGCAAACAGACAAAAATTCTAAAAATGTTTTAGGTTCTATTGAGTTCATAGAGACATAAAATAGTTTTTCTTATATGTATATCTTATCTTCCATGTACAGACAGCGATCAGTTACGATTTTATAATACATACGTAATGATGTTTACATGACACTATACAATACCTAAATATAGTCGGGACAAGCCCACCACACATTTCCACCGATGTGTCTCCTGTGTAGCCAGGATCAAGAACGGTGACCTCAGATTGACAATAAGCAAAGTCATTGACGTCCCGGGGGAGAAAACTACAGCTGTCTTGGAACTCACAACGAATTTAAAAGGCCGTAACCGGTTTTCTTTCGCCATTTCTTTTACCGGTGGTCATTTTGATTTGTTTCCGAAATGGTGGTAGTTTATAGAGTAGCTTATATATTATTTTATAGTTATAACAAGCTGTGAGCTGATGAGCTGTGCGAGCGACTTCGTCCGCGTCAAATGTTCAAATAAGGATAACTCCTTTTCTTGTCATGCGATTTAAATGAAACAAAGCCTATATTCTGCTCCTCTATCTCCCTGTGAAAACAGGATTAAAATCCGTTCAATAACTTAGAAGATGTGCGCGTTCAAACAGACAGACAGACAATAAATAAAAAAATAAATAAAAATTGCTTTTATTACCTTTCTCTAACTGTACCCTCTCCATTTTTGCCAAATATGTTCAAAGTACAGACATATCGGGGTCTACTGTTTTATTATGTATGTCGTAAATGAGGCACCTTTATCGGAATAACTTCGCCGGAAACTAAGAGATGGCGCTGTTGTTTACTCAACATTTCTAATAGATGGCGCTGTTTGCTACCGACAAATTTTGATGAAAAATTGTTTAAGTGATTTTTATTCTTAAATTATGTTAGATCAGATTTAGATAATTAAAAATCATTAATGATTAATTTTGAATAATTAATTTAGGAATTGTTTAGATAATATTAACGATTGTAATTGAGTTTTTACTTCGGTTTGTATTACTTCGGTTTGTATTGTACCGGAAACGCAGGCTTACCAATGGAGTGGGAGGCCTGGACAAGGCCTTTGGCTATAAAAGGGTCTGCAGTCCAGTACTCGCTGGATTTGGATTGGGATTATTACTTAGTTGGTTGACTGAAAGCCATAGGACTTGTCTGTGACCGGGCAATACTTGTCGGAATTAAATTAATTTCCTAGTTATTAACTGTGTGATTTTTGTGAGTCATTGAGTGCTAATAAATCATTGTTATTTATGAACTGTGTCTTCGTTGCCCGAGGGATACCCATTAGACCCACAGTATGAAAAGAGACGAAATGCTTGACTCCAACCATCCCATGATATCGTGCCCGGCCACCCATGACGCGACATATAGATTATGTTGTAAAAGACGTGTATATGTGGCCGCGAGGACCTACAGAATAAAATATTTTTGACTTTGACTTTGGAACAGAAAGAAATTAGACAAAGTACTCCGGATGAAGTATTGAAAGAACTTCCCTCTTTAACAACTACGTGATCGACAGCAATATTAATAACATGACATTGGCTAATTGCAACAAACAAGAATGTAGGAGCCATAACTTAAAAATGACAGAAAAAAATGTCATCTGTGAAGTTTTATATGTCGAGCTAATAATAAAAAAAACTAAATTAAAAACCATTAATTCCCGAATAATAATCGTGAAATATAATAATTAAGTTTTTCGTTTTAATTACCGTTCGTGACTTGGTGGTGGTGACTGTCAGTTTTCTGACAATACCAGTTAGATTGCACAATGGAGGCAAATTGGGAGGTGCGGTGGCGACCTCAGAACCTATACATCTATAATTTATGTTTTTTTTTATACCACAAAGTTGGCAAACGAGCATACGGCCCGCCTGATGGTAAGCATCACCGTTGCCGAACTACTATTGATCTTTTCGGTAGTATCTTTCACATAAAAGCGATTTAACTGAAATAGTAGTTCATGGTAGATTTTAATTGTCGACCATTCTGTTCATATTCCACTGGCACTCTATAGTCAATACATTGAGATACTAGTTAACTTTTAGCAGAATACCAAATTTGGCACTATGGAAATATAATGACAATAGGGTGGTGATGGTATGGCAAGGCAAATAGTTGGTCGTTTTTATATACCACACAGGTGGCAAACAAGCATACAATCGGTCTGATGGTAAGCCGTCACCGTAGCCTATAGACGTAAGCAATACCGGGGGTATCACTCACGCGTTGCCAACCCTCCCAACCCCTCCTAGTGGAGCTCTGGAGACCTTACTCACCGTAGGAACACAACATGGCCGAGACCAATGCTATTTGGCTACGATCTTCTGTAAGGTGGAGGTCCTTCCCCAGACGGGCTGCTCCGATTTGAGCGGATTATCCGCTGTGCCCTACCTCTCTTATCATCTAATTTAAATAGCAGACTTGGGCCTTTGAATATCTGACTGACGGGCACACACAGCCTAATCCGCTGTTCGTAAAGACCTGACGAACCTTTTTTTTTTTCTTTTTCACCACACAACGCCATCTAGTTCCAAACTAAGCATAGCTTGTAATAGTACAACTACCATAGGGATACTAGATTGCTGATAAATATCCACAAATACTTTTTTTTGGTAAATAAATACTTATTATACATAGAAAACACCCAGACCAAGGCAAACAGACATGTTCATGCACACAACTGTTTGCCTTGCGCAGGATTCGAACCCGCGGCCCTTGGGACGAAGTGGCCATTGTTAGCCACTCGACCACCGGGCCTGTCAATGACGTAGGCATCCGATATCCCGGCTCTTTGACGACCTCCGTGGCGTAATGGTTACCACGCCAGACCGCCGCCCAGGAGATCCCGGGTTCGAATCCCGGTCGGGTCATGATGAAAACTAACTTTCTGATTGGCCTCGTGTCTTGGATGCTTATTATAATATGTATTTGTTATAAAATATAGTCTCGTTGAATTAGTATCCCATAACACAAGTTTCGAACTTTGAGGCAAGCTCAATCTGTGTGATTTGTCCCTATATATTTAACTAGCTTTTTTGCCCGCGACTTCGTCCGCGTGAAGTTCCGGGCCCGTTCCCGTGGGAACCACATTTTATTTTGGTAAAAGCTATAGCCTATGTCACTCCCTGATAATGTAGCTTTCTAGTGGTGAAAGAATTTTTGAAATCGGTCCAGAAGTTTCAGAGCCTATTCAATGCAAACAAACAATCAAATCTTTCCTCTTAATAATATTAGTATAATAGTATAGGTTTATTTATATGTATTTTATTCTTACTAAGAGGATTAATGCACTAAGTACCATTTGGTTGGATAAGGAAATATCCAGATATATTGTCTCGCTCGACTTCTCGAGCCGTTTCCATCATAATTCATCGCATATTCATATTAGTCCGTCGTTCCAACGTAAATTTTCAGTATAGGCCGATGGAAGTAGACAAAAAAGAGGTTAAATTCGCAAAGTGTTATGTAGTTCTGCATTTTTGGTATTTTGTTTGGTTATGTAAGGTTAGTGAATTCGAATTTGCAGCTTCAAAAATCCTGTGCAGACTGAGATAATTAAGAATAACCTTGAAATTTTACGACCTATTTCTCTGTTTGCTCTCTAAAACTCTGCATTTTTTGGGTACGACACACATAAACGTATTAAATTACGTACAATTTCAGCCTAATCGCAGTTCTATTGACTCTATAAGAGGGAAGCTTTGAAGATGACCAATTTATCTCCAAAATTGAAATTTTCCGGTTTTACACTTATTTTGCGAAATATTGGGAAAAACACTAGCCCTACGAAGAAAGGTTTTTTTTCATAGCCATGTATGTCCCACTGCTGGTCAAAAGCGGGGAGACTTTTGCCTCTTTATGGCTTTTTTCCCTCCACACGTCCTTGTCCAGAGCTGTCACGGACTAGTCCCTATCAAAGGTCCCGATGTCGTCCGACCACCTCATCATTGGTCTGCCCTTCTTTCGGTGCCCGTCGCGTGGTAAAGTGGTCGAAAAAAGGTTACTGACAATATTTTGTAGTATATTTATTTAGCCTTCATTAGAGACCCATAATCCTGCAGTCGTACGAACGATTATCTATACATATAATAAAACAGTAGAACCCGATATGTCTGTACTTTGAACATATTTGGCAAAAATGGAGAGGGAACAGTTAGAGAAAGGTAATAAAAGCGATTATTTTTTTAAAATTTATTGTCTGTCTGTTTGAACGCGCACATCTTCTAAGTTACTGAACGGATTTTAATCCTGTTTTCACAGGTAGATAGAGCTCGGCTTGGAGCAGAATATGGGCTTTATTTCATTTAAATCGCATGACAGGAAAAGGAGTTATCCTTATTTGAACATTTCACGCGTACGAAATCGCGGGTAACAGCACATGAGTTAATAATATATGATGCACTAGCGAAACTCGCGCAACTTCGTTGGCATGTATCCCGCTTTCCCGTGGGAAATTCGGAAAATACAATACATTTAAACCTTCTTCCTGAATAACTCTATCAATTAAAAAAAACAATATCAAAATCCGTTGCGTAATTTTAGACAATTTCGCGACTTCATTTTTTACTACGTAAAGATATCTACTATAATAATTCATTTATTCGTTCATGAACAGGAGTTAGTAACAATAATGATCTTAAAATTAACATTAATGTACAGCCATGCTCCACCTTGTTGGCATACGAACTTATAATGCAAAACCGATAGGTATGGAAAAAGAGGTTGATACACCGTCCTATATTTATTACATACATTATTGTAATAACCCGACATTATGTGGGTATACTTGGGAATATGTCGACATATAATATGATGCATGACATATATGTCGACATTTAGGAACACAGAGATAATGTTACGAGTATATTTTACGAGATGTTTTATTTGTGGTGTTATTGGCAGAAGTCTGGGTGTCATTCTGAAGTTCTTCTTTTAAATTTTAATGTACTTATACCTACATTGTAGCTAATGAGTGGAAAAAAAAAAGGAGAAAAAAAAAAAAGTACAAAATGACAAAAAAGGCCGTAACCGGTTTTCTTTCGCCATTTCTTTTTACCGGTTGCCATTTTGCTTGTGTCCGAAATGGTGGTAGTATATAACGCAATGAGATTTTATATATTTTATGACAAGAGAAGTAACGTCATAAAAAGCATTCGTAAAAAGCCGCAACCACTTTAGAGTGTTAAAGACGTAGCTTTGAAACCGATACATATTCCGAGCATATGCCAAAGTAAAATATGTTTGTCTCTTTTTTTCTAGAGTCAAACTAATTATGTCAAAATGAGACAAAAGCATTACTCCCAGAAAAATGGTCAGAGTTGCCAGCTCATGAATAATATTCCCATTGAATGAATGTTATATGAGTCTTTTTTTTTAAATAAAAAAAGTTTTTATACCATATTATTGTTTCTTATGTGACAGAAGAATTAAAGATAGGAAGAAATAAATATATAGATGCGTAAATATTGGTACATACATATTATATTTCAAGAATGAATCATGGCGGAATGGAGAAGTTTCCATTTTTTAGTCATTGATGAATCTAACCGATGCAGACCTACTACTATTATCTATTCTGTGCTACTACTAACTTTTAGCAGAGATTTTTTTTTGTTTTCTTCACCCATTCTGGGTAGGCAAAGGGAACTATGCCCATACAGCCAAGTCTTCAGTAGATTTTTTTTATTGTTAAGAAATGAAAATGAAATTTAAATAAAATAAAATAATAAATTTAAATAATTTGAATAAAATACAACATAAAACAAAAAAAACTATTGTACTCAATCGAACATTTGATAATTGCAGAAACAATTTAAATTAAACACCGTTACCACAATGAAAAAGATGAAATTGTTACTTCACTGTCATAGTAATAATATCATTATGTCAAATGTCAGTTAAAAGCCATATCAAAAAGAGGAAAATGATTTGTTTTTTCTTGTCTTGACGTGCGTAGCACTAGCGATTGATTTTAGTATCAATCAATTCTAAGTAAATAATTAATTCTAGTTTGAGCCTGGTTGTAGGTTTACTTCTACTGTGTTACTAATAATGATACATAAAGGCGTATGAGTTCGTCATTGACTAAACTCCTAACATTTGGGAAACTTAAAATCGTTTTTACTGGCAACACTGTTGGCAAAAACAATGCGTAATATATTAATTTCGATTTTAATACTATTTTGGTATAATTTTAACATAATTAAGCATTCTTATTTGTGAAAAGTGATACCACTTGCTTTGTTATTAGTTTGGGATCACGACATACATGTTTTAACAGTGCATTTAACCATTTTTGTGATATTATTGTGAGATACGCATTCACTGAACGTCAAACTACGACTAAGTCGGAAGAAATTCAACTAAGGCTGTGGCCTCAGTCGACGTGGCAGCGGGTATGTGTCAAACATTACGAATCTATAGTAAATAACAGATCACTGATATAACGTAGTTTATTTTCTTTATTTAAACAAGTTGTAAATGACAATAAAAAGTGCCTGTGAAGGTCTAATTTCTGAAATAAACGATTTCATTTCATTTCGTTCGACAATTAAATATTCCGACAATGTCTCAACGAAACCCACTAACAGAAAAAAAAAAAACTATCGGTGATTTAAATCTCGGATATCCTTACTAATATTATAAATGAGAAAGTGAGTTTGTTCGTTTGTTATTCCTTCACGGCTTGACTAAGCAGCCGATCATTATGAAAATTTGCATACATATTGTTAGGGGTACAGAGCAATAGCCCAACATAGGCTACTTTTTATCCCGTGAAAGTATGTCGTTCCACTGGGAAAATAATTTTACTACTATAGAGGGCGCTGTATCGGCCAACAGATGGCGTCACAAGTCGCGCTATGGGTTGTTTTGTTGTCAAACGAGATCTATGTCATAAAATTAACGCGAGCGAAGCCGTGGGGAAAAGCTAGTTTACATATAAATGTCACTTTAGTCAAAAAATGTATTGAATTTTTAATCTTAGATAGCAAAAAGTCTATCCGGTTCGATTATTAATTTTGGCTGTAACTAGTTCGAAATTCTTTACTTCGACAATTGATTCGTAATTCAGAAAATGTTCTGCCGGAGTAATGAGTTTCGAACTAAGGTTTCGAACGACTGTGTTTCGAAATTAAGACTGTTGGAATAATTGACAGAGCCGGAAGCCTAATACCTTTTTATTTTTTTATGCCACAAAGTTGACAAACAAGCATACGGCCCGCCTGATGGTAAGCATCACCGTAGCCTATAGATAGACTCTTGACGCTAGACCGGAGGTACCACTCACGCGTTGCCAACTCAAGGTGGAGCTCTGCCTTCTGGAATTTCAAATAATACACACAAAATAGACAAATATACATATGTATATACATTTGTGTATGTAGAAAATACATTTAAGACCGTAGCGTTTGTGAATTCCTTTTGCTTGAGCATTTCTGCTGAGACATTGTTTTGTGAATAATACATACACTTATATAGTGAGCGTCTTTCATGGACAGCCATGATTCTGGTAAAGATAAAAGCATTTTATTCGGAGACTAGGCACTCACAGCATTTGTTTTAATACCACAAAGGTGGCAAATAAGCATACGCGCGTTGCCAACGCTCCCAACCCTCCCAACCCCCCAAAGTGGAGCTCTGGAGACCTTACTCACCGTAGGAACACAACATGGCCGAGAACAATGCTATTTGGCTACGATCTTCTGTAAGGTGGAAGTTTATCCCCAGACGGGCTGCTTCGATTTGTCTCTCTCTTAAAAAACATCATATAACACGTTTAATCTGTTTCCAATACCAGCCCCCCATTTCTCGTAACAAAAACAGTTACAATCTCATGTCAGTCACAAGTGTTGTCTCACTCATACCAAATAGGTATTGAGCGTGAAGGAATAACAAACAGCGAGTTACATTATTACGCGAAACGCACGTAAAATCGCAGGCATTAACAATGTGCATGTGCACAACAAAATTTTTAGCCAAATGCTCGTGAAATGGAATAATCTATAAGGATATGGTGACGGCTCGCACATGCTTCGAGCGGGCGTATCATCCCGACATTTTCTTAAGGGCGTCGCCGCACACGACTGCCGGTCCCGCTTATGTTCCATTTATTTACATTTTGCTTAACATAAGAAACCATTAACATAAATATATATGTGGGGCAAAGGAATTTCATACAAATATTTTTTATGACTTATAAAAATAACACAGCTTCCCCGTGGCTTCCCTCGCGGTTAATTTTATGACATAGATCTCGTTCGACAACAAAACAACCCATAGCGCGACTTGTGGCGCTATCTGTTGGCCGATACAGCGCCCTCTATAGTAGAAAAATCATTTTCCCATTGGAATGACATACTTTCACGGGATAAAAAGTAGCCTATGTTGGGCTCTGTACCCCTGACAATATGTATACAAATTTTCATAATGATCAGCTGCTTATGCTTAGTCAAGCCGTGAATAACAAACAAACAAACTCACTTTCTCATTTATAATATTAGTATGATATATCCTTACTTTTTTTTTTTTGTAAATCGCACAACGCCATCTAGGTCCCAAACTATGAAAAACTTGTACAATGGTTACTAGATTAAATAAATTAATACATTCTACACGATTCACACAGCGTCTACTTGTCTTATAGTAAGCTAGCCTTAACCCGCTTATGTTATTACCAGACAACGGATATATTATTTTAAATATATACTTATAATACATAGAAAACACCCAGACTCGTGACAAACACGAGTGTCATCACATAATTATTTACCCATAGCGGGAATCGCACCAGCGCCCTCTGGTACCAAAAGTACACTACCAACGCACCACCGGGTCATTTTTACATTATCTAGTCTTTACATAAACAAAGTGCAGTTTAAATAAATGTTAAATACAAAGTTAAACACATTTTTTTTTGGTAATTATTCGAGTGGAGCCACGAATGAATTAAGTTACCAAAATTTCTTTCACAAACCGCCCTTCCTGCGCTCGGGTGTGGTCTGACTTCAGGCGGGAATGCTCGTTTAATAAAATTACAGATTTATTTATTAGATTTAATGTAAATATTTATATATGACAAAAAAGGCCGTAACCGCTTTTCCTTCGCCATTTCTTTTACCGGTGACCATTTTGCTTGTGTCCGAAATGGTGGTAGTTTATAACTTAGTTTATTTTTCTTCAACAAAAAGTGCCTGTGAAGGTCTAATTTCTGAAATAAACGATATCATTTCATTTCATTTAAATTTTGTTACGTCACATAAACAATTTTTCTTTAACTATTTAACTATTGACAAACAGAAATAAAATAAATTAAACTTAAAAATCATTGTATCTTTTCTAGGAAATGTGCCTATAGAAATGTGACCATCAACTACTGCTTGTAGTAACTGCTGCAAGATTGTTTTATTAAGATAGGTACTTTTGATAGATACTAATAAGAGTGTTAGTGCTTAGAAATGTGTAGACTCAGAACATTATAAAAGCAATCGCGCTTCCGTAAGTATATTATAGGACTTAGTGAGATTCTGTAAGATGATTATAAGACCGTTATAAGATAATAATGCTCCTATAACTGCGTCCAAATCCAGCTTTGTAGTAAACTACAAGTATCTTATGAGTACAAAAGGAAGTAGTCTTGAAGGACATTATAAGTACTGATTTTGCTAGTTGGGAAGAGACGCGCTCGCTGCCACCAAATACTATAGACGAGTAATACGCACAGCTTCCGAAGAATTCGGGCAAGACGCGACACTAGCGCCCCTACGGCATGAGGTGAACGATTTCAAAACTTTTGTATGCAAAATGTTATAGCGCCCCTAGCGGCATGAGGTGAACTGTGCGTTTTGTATGCAAAATGTTATAGCGCCCCTAGCGGCATGAGGTGAACGGAGGTTGCCAAGTCATTGTATGAGAAACGTCAAGAGCTGTGGGTATTAGTCTTCTATAGTATTTGGTATTACTCGTCTATAGTATTTGCTGCCACTCCCGCCCCACCCCGTAAGTTAGGTATCGCGTGCCTCCCCCCCATTATCGCCGCACAGTCTTATCGACACTTCATAACTTAGCCTAATGTCCGCGCGTCCGAATAACCAGAATGCTTTTTTACGTATTTTCTTTCAATGGTAAAACAGATTTTAATATAAATATCAAAATGTATAATCAAAATATAAATGTATTTAATGTTATAATGGATCCAAGTGGAATGAGGGGTTGTTTTGCATTGAATTTCAAAAACAGATTCAAACGTAATGGCTGTCCCGTTCGATTCCTATTTTGTATGAGTGAGACGGCGATTGAGTTTCAATCAAGAATGAATCTGTTTTTGTTACAAGAATAAGGGGTTCCAGTTTTGAATATAAATATCAAAATGAACTGTCTCCAGTTATAGGTAGGGCACGGCGGATAATCCGCTCAAATCGGAGCAGCCCGTCTGGGGAAGAACCTCCACCTTACAGAAGATCGTAGCCAAATAGCATTAGTTTCGGCCATGTTGTGTTCTTACGGTGAGTAAGAGCTCTACTTGGGGGGGTTGGGAGGGTTGGCAACGCTTGAGTGATACCCCCGGTATTGCAAGCGTCTATAGGCTACGGTGATGCTTATCATCACGCGGGCCGTATGCTTGTCTGCCAACTTTGTGGCATAAAAAAATAAAGAAAGATCAAATCAAATCGATTCTTTCACCGTTGGGAAACCTGCGCTATCCCCGGGTGACATACAGCCAGTTTCTGAAACGGAGTTTTAAAGTTAATGACACTTTAAAATATAGCTGTCACTGTCAAAATAACCAAGAAAAAGAAATAGCTTGAGATATTAATTTGGAATTAAAATGGGTATCAGAAACAGGCTATTATTATATTTTTTTAAAAAAGGTGATTCTTACCAAAACCCGAATGAAGCAGGGGTTTAACTAGTATTCCTTAAGTTAGTGTTTTTTTTTTTTTTTTAAATCGAAGCGGTAATTTTTTTATAAAATTCGAAAAACGCGAAAATATAACTATTTCACCACATACCTTCATTAAGATAGTTTTGACTACTGTGAATTTGTGTGAAAAGGAGCACACAACTTCTCTTTCTAATGTCCGCAGTAAAACGCATCAACCATCCCTCCAATTACACTCAAAAACCCTTTGAAGTCTCAAGAACCCACTTACAACCCTACAGAATCCAACATGCGTAAACAAATTTAATTTACCCCCAAAACAATTATAAAATATACACTTTAACACTTGAGATTTAAGTTTCATTTTCGCGTACCAACATTCTAAATTACGTACGTAATTGCTTCTAAACTTATGTTATTTGAGTCTTATACCTATTTAAATAAAGTATACATTTGTTTGATAAAATATAGTTATTTTAATCTAAAAAGTTTTGGTACTTGACTGTTATTATTATTGAGTTAAAGTTGACTTTGGTTTGGCAATTTTATACAAAGATATTATTTTATATAGATGACGTTGTCACTATGTAGAAAATTCGCTCACTAAGGCTCGGCGAGATGTCTTGTGGAGTAAGGCAGTTTGCCCACCTCCGCCGTCATCGGGACGTCACCGAGAACGAGATGACGGCGCCTATTTAGCGATATATACATTTACTATGACAGTGTGTCCACCGCACACCCATCATCCGAGCGCCGTCATCCTATCCGCCGATTTGTCGCTTAGTTCGGCGCTTCCGCTAGAACTCGGTCCGAGATTGTGACATTTGTGACGGGCCGAAGTGGCGGCAATACAAAGCACTTGGCCGTTTGTCCACCGCGACCGTCACCGGGATGTCACCGAGAACGACATTATTTCTGGCCGAGATGACGTTGACAAACTGACTGAACCACCGAGATCGTCGCGGTGGACCAACGATCGCCGTCGCGTCAACTTCAATCTCGGACAGAAATAATCTCGTTCTCGGTGACGTCCCGTTGACGGTGGCGGTGGCAAGGATATCTCCTTCTTTTGACATGAAGGAAGAACTCTTTATTTATTTTATTTTTAAAGGATAGACATTATATTTTGTTTTGGAGTGATGACAGTTTTTGGCGAAGCCATAGACTAGGATATTAAGATTTGTTTAAAGATTGAATGATAAAAGGTGATATCCTGGACATATTTTTTTAAATATAATGTGTGAACTGCTAGTCACGTCAAAAGTAACGAACGAACGAATTGACATGTTTTTTTTTTTTGAGAATAGTTTAAGGTCTGGAGTGACATAGAATGATAGGACATACTTTCGAGTAGACACACTTTTTATACCGAAAGAAATCTTATTCCCAGGGGAAAAAATAAAATTTATTATTATTTGTCAGATCGCATAGTCTAGACAGCGACGAAGCCGCGGATAACAGCTAGTACAGTAATAAATTCTTTGTGTAATTAATCACTTTATAAGCTAACTACCATTTTGGAAAGCGAAATGACCACTGGTGATTCTTTAACTTTTCATCGTCAACCCTGACATGTGAACATTAGCGGCATTTATTTTATTTAACGTCTGCGTTATAAATACTTCTTGTTGCTTATTCAATTTCAGTTTTAATAACAAGTTCATAGAGTTTCTTTTACTTCAAGTATCGTGGAATTGTTTGTAAATAACTTCAAAACGAATTAGAAGTTATGAAATAAAATGGCGGACATTTTTAATTAGAGCCACGTGTTGTTTATTTATTTTCTAGTACAAATATCTATTTAATGTCAGAGTACTAATTACTCAAAATATCTACACAAAACAAAATATATCTATTAGAGTGGTTCGTTTCGCGAAATAAAAATTTTCTTAAGATTTTTAACAAATTGCTGTTCAATCTTTCATTACACATTCATAAGCATGCGATTCCCGAGTATAAACACAATATTTCTACTAAATAAACATCATATCCTACTAATTTATAGGCGAAAGTTATGTGTATGTTTGCTACTTCTTCACGCTCAAATGGCTGGGCTAATATTTACGATATTTGGTATGTACCTACCTTGGATTGACACATAGGGTACTTTTTATCCCGAAAAGTACGCGATTCCCGTAGGATTGCATCAAAAGTCTGATATAGATGGCGCTGCTGTGCATAATTAAATACACGCAAACGAAGTTGTTCGGGTTTCACTAGTAAATTATAAATAGTAGCGTTTTTTTTTTAGTCCAGTCAAATTAGACATGAAAGGCGCTCGCAAAAGGTCGTGTCATTCTGAATTTTTTATGTTGTCAAGACCAATATCAAAAAATTTTTATAAAAAAAAAAATAAACCGACTTCAAAAATTAATTTAAATAATATATAATTTCATGTGCTAGGTACCTACTGTTCTAATTGAAGTCGGTGCCACGCCGACGCGATCACCCGTACTCGTCGTAAACAGCCTTCCATTCATGCATGTGGCCTAGGTAATATTTCGTTTGGTTGGCACCGACTTCAATTAGAACAGTAGGTACCTAGCACATGAAATTATATATTATTTAAATTAATTTTTGAAGTCGGTTTATTTTTTTTTTTATAAAAATTTTTTATTTAATACTTTTTAGTGCATTTTATACAGCGGTTTTTTAGAAGTCTGATAGAAACAGTAAACCCTGGTATGTCTGTATAAGTACTGTCTGTTTGTTTGTCTGTTTGTTTGTACACATCACTTTTAGCTCACTTTTTAGCAGTCCTTTTCGAATACTATGTCGAGCCTCGCTCGCTTCGCTCGCTCGGCTGTTGATAAATAATCACAAGTCTAACCTAACCTAACCAAAAGTTCCCATATGAAAATTTGACAGATTCGATATACCGGCAGATCTCGATCGGCCGGATTGACTGATCTGCATACGAGACGACATATATAAGCTATTCGTATTAACTACTATTAACATTGATACGAATTGTGACTATGTGTAACATTATAACTTGAGAAGGCCTACTCTCTGAATAAGCGATTTCACTTTCATAATACACTATACTGCAATTCATGGTGTGAAGCAACCTTTTCCTCTTCGGTGCTAATAGCTGGTGCTTGAGTGTCAATTTTATGGTATAGTGAGCCTCCTAATATCGTCACTCAAGAGTCACTTGTTTACACGTGTTCCCATCATGATAATCAACGGTCTAATATATACCTACAATATTTAAAGAATTATCCTCTAACTCCTATCCGTTTAGGAGTTGTACCTTCCATTATCACCTCACCAACATGGGATGATGACTCCAGACTTAAATACATGAATAGCTAACGAAAACATAAGTAACGCGTTGTACGTGCCTACCAAATTTAAGGAGTGCCCTCGATTTACCTGGGATCCCATCATCAGATCCTGATTTGGTGACAAGTTATGATGGAAAAAAAAACAAATGGTCTAATCTAATACATACCTACAATACTTAAAGAATCATCCTCTAACTCCTATCCGTTTAGGAGTTGTACCTTCCATCATCACCTCACCAACATGGGATGATGACTTCCAGACGTAAAAACATGAATAACTTACGAAAACATAAGTAACGCGTTGTACGTGCCTATAAAATCTGAGGGTTGCCCTCGATTTGGCTGGGATCCCATCATCAGATCCTGACTTGGTGACAATGGGACCAACTTGGGAGTATGCACTTTCGAATAAAAAAAGAATTTTGAAAATCGGTCAAGAATTGACGGAGTAATCGGCGGACATACAAAAAAAAAAAATATACAATGAAACATAGAACCTCCTCCTTTTTTGAAGTCGGTTAATAAAAATCCAGATTTGCAATTTCGAAAGTGCTGTGCGAGCGACGGTATGCCCGAAAAACCATAAAGTTTCGGATTTTTTTCAGTTTTTGCTCAATATCTCAGTGAAGGAAGGGTCTGACCGGTATAGTCACTATGAATACTTTTAAGTAGACTAACTTTGATACATGGTTTCCTATAAACATAAGAAAAAAAATGCATTTATCAGAAATACAAAGAGAAGCGTGTTGATCCGTCAGTCATCATACTAATATAATAAATGAGAAAGTGAGTTTGTTTGTTTGTTTGTTATTATTCACGGCTTGACTAATCAGCCGATCATTATGAAAATTTGTATTTTAGAGCCCAACATAGGCTACTTTTTATCCAGTGAAAGTATGTCATTCCAATGGGAACATATTTTTTCTACTATAGAGGGCGCTGGCTCGGCCAACAGATGGCGCCACACGTCGCGCTATGGGTTGTTTTGTTGTCAAACGAGATCTATGTCATAAAATTAACGCGAGCGAAGCCGCGGGTAAAAGAGCTAGTTTAGGATAAAGTATTTTAAAATTATAGATTTATTATTTATTTTTTTGGAGTGGGAAGGCAATTATTACGAAATGGGCTAGCTCGACCGGGGAAGTACCACCCTCTCACAGAATATCGACGTGAAGCAGCAATGCGTTTCGTTCGGTGAGTGAGAGATCCAGAAGCCCAAGTCTTTCCCCATCCCCTCTTTCCCCCTCCTTTTCCTTCCTAATCTCCTTCCTTTCCTCCAACCTCCTCGGTGGACAACGCATTGGTAGCGCCCCTGGTGTTACTGATGTCCATAGGCGGCGGTGACCGCTTTCCATCAGGTGGCCCGCTTGCTTGTTTGTCTACTGAATGACATAAAAAATAAAATTTTAAAAAAAGCAATAAATTCCAAACAAAAGTACTTTATACAGTCTTTACAGCAGACGAAAAGCGCCCGAAGCTCCGTTGTTTACGCTCGGAAACCGACAATTATGCAAATCGAAGAGCACTCTGCAATTATTATGTATTTGTTATGCACTTGTTGTTATAATGTACCATAATTGTTACGTTTTATATTGTCTATTCATGTGTAATAAGTTTTACAATCTCTACACGACTAGTTTTTGCATTTTAGATTTTAGATTTAATTTTATGTTAAGACAAATTAATGACACTATTTAATGACATTCCGCGTACGTAATGTTGTGTTGTATGTAAGTTTTTAAGTTTATGTTAAAAAAATATATCGTACATATTTTTAAATGACAAAAAAGGCCGTAACTGGTTTTCTTTCGCCACTTCTTTTTAGTTTACTGTGTACTCTGACAAGAGAACGTGTTTGTGAAAACCATTCCCTGAATAAAAGTTTTGAATTTGAATTTGTTTATCAGGAACAAATAGATGGTAAAAGGCCGAGAAGAACTTACATGTGATCAAGTGAAGGAAAAGGCAGGCGTCATGTCTCAGAGAAAGGTGGAAAGGATCTGGTACAGGACAGAGGAAGATGAAGGCTGAAAGTTCTATATATGTACTGTAATGTCACACGAGGGGGTGTGATAATGAAAGACTTCGCTGGTCGTAAACTGAATGCATTCGATGAATGAATGCCTCTTTATTAGAAACTATAGCATATCCCCGCGGCTTCGCTTGCGTTATTTTACAAAATAACCCATGGCCGGACTTGTGGCGCCATCTGTTGGCCGATAGCATCCCATGCAGCGCCCTCTATAGTGAAAAAAATCTTTTCCTACTGGAATGACATACTTTCACGGGATAAAAAGTAGCCTATGTTGGGGTCTGTACCCAAGACAATATATATACAAATTTTCGTAATGATCGGCTGATTAGTCAAGCCGTGAAGGAATAACAAACAAACAAACTCACTCATTAGATTATTGTCTTTCTGGTTTGCGGCCACTAGGTCGCATGTGCAGTAAGTAGTGAGTGTACTGCAGATGCGCCCTTGTGGATCTAGCTATTGAATTTTGCTATTGTATACGCATACTACGTAATTTTGTTATTAATGTATTTAGTTAAATATTTTCGCCACATACCCACCCCGTCTATAATGATTATTAATTTCCACTTCTTCTAGGTTGTCTGAAAGAGATTGCCTCTGCGATAAGACCGCCTTTTGTTAATTATTTTTGTTAATTTATTTTATTATTTTTTTTGTATCTGTATGTTTATATTTTTAATGGCAATAAAGTGTTGTATTGTATTGTATTGTATTAGTAAGGAAGTAAGGATTACTGAAATAGGTTATTGGTACATAGTTGTATGGAGTTTATAGCAATGATATTAATATAGGTGTTCTACTTGTAATGATGACAAGGTTTAAGTGAGGTTAAGGTGACAATAATGAGGTTGTGTCGTCACACTGCACTACTACTCCGTCTAAATTCTTTCTGATTAAATTCGTTGTGAGTTCCAAGACAGCTGTAGTTTCTCCCCGGGCCGCCGTCGCCGTTGTCGCAAGCGTACCACCTGATAGAAAGTTGTCACCGCCGCCTATGGACATCAGCAACACCAGGGGCGCATCAATGCGTTGCCCGACGAGACCTCTAGCGTACCTCTTAAATAGTCCCATGTACGAAGGAAATACAGAGGCTGGGAGGTCATTCCACATCTATAGTGTGAGCGAGAATCTACAGGAGATACAGCGGTGGGTGTGTTAGCTGGTCCCTTAGTGTTTCATAATGGTGCGGTACATACATTAAATCTCTTATTTCTCCGTCGTGGATATCTTTATTATTTGTTGAATTATAAGAGGTAGGGCACAGCGGATAATCCGCTCAAGTCGGAGCAGCCCGTCTGGGAAAGGAACTCTACGTTACACAAGATCGTAGCCAAATAGCATTGGTCTTAACCATGTTGTGTTCCTTCCTATAAAGGCTTAGTTAAAAAAACGTAAGCAAACCTGGTTGAATGGACTATATTTTAATTGCAGTGTACATTGATGCAGAACGGATGCGGTCGCTCCGTTCGGCCGTGACGGACAGACGATACGACATCTCTATATGTAGGTAAAGTCATCGACCTAATGCGAAGAGTATCCTTTACAAGGCTTATTGGGGCAAGCCCACCACACATTCCCACCACTGTGTCAAGCCAGGATCAACAACGGCGATCTCTGATTGACAATAAATTAGAAACAAAATAGACGGACCAGGAAGTATTGAAAGGCTGGGTTTTGTCCCGACCCTTGCAGGGATTGGGACAAAACACAGCCTTCCCAAGCCCACCACACATTCCCACCGATGTGTAGCCAGGATCAACAACGGCGACCTCAGGTTGACAATAAGCGATGAAGCTTATTGACGTCCCGGGGGAGAAAACTACAGCTGTCTTAGAACCACAACGAATTTAATCAGAAAGAAGATAGTCGGCGTAGGAAGTATTGAAAGGACTCCTTAACAACTACCTGAGAGACAGCAATTTGAACCACTGCAAGGATACCGGTCTCCCTTCAATCGACGGGGATTAGAGCGTACTCTACCACGCTGCTCCAATGCGGATTGGCAGAGGTCAGTGTTTCAAAACTGCCTGATGGCCACCGACTTAGCTTAACACCTGTCATCCATTGACAACAGCCGGGACTGAAGGAAAACGAAACCCATCCATGCTGTCTAGGGTGGCCATCTTTTTCCGAAATTCTCATGGGAAAGCGAGATACACTCAAACGAAGTTGAGACTAGAACTAATCTTAATCTATAATATAATAAAAGTGTAAAAAAAGTTTGTCTGTACATTGAATATATTTCCAAAAAAATTGTTTAGGGCGATGAAGAATAAGCAATAGAACAAGAATTTCAATGTAAATATAAATTTCAGTGCGGTTTGGACTGTGCGTTGACACAGCCCAAACCGCTGGGTCTAGAGATTCCAAATTTGGAATGAAGTTTCATTATGACGTCTAGGGGTGTACTAAGAAAGGATTTTTCAAAATTCCCACGGGAAAGCGAGATATACTCAAACGAAGTTGCGAGTATTTTACTAGTCTTAATATAAAATATTATATCTTCGTTTGTAACGAGCTTTCTATTAAATTAGTTTAATTCCATTAAGAAATGTAATAGTCGACGTAAAACTTGGGTTACCATCCGACAGGTCACCTTTGATCAGTATTGAATGAGTGAAACAAAGAATGGTGTCTAAACATATCCGGCTAAATTAGGAAGGTTAGCAACGCACAGATGTACTGAGGGTGGCCTTTTGAAATAACTTAGGGCGGGGTGCTATTGAACGCGGACGGGTTATAATATTTCGCTGTTCTGAATGAATTAATGAATTATTTGCTTAGGTAAATAGTCTGTGTTCACTTCTCTCTGTAAAATAAAAATAAAAGCTTTTAAAATTGTTCAATTCAGATAATTAAAATCCATTTAAAAAAATTTACAATTTAATTGTGACAATCCAAAGAGAGACGAGACAAGTAAAAGAGAGACAAGTATTTACATTATATATTTATTTAGTAGTTTATAACCTAGATTAACACATAGGATAGATTTTATCCCGGATAACATCCCGGGGACGGAAACAACGGGATTTCGCGGGTAAGCCCGCGAGCATCGGCTAGTTAAAATGTTCTTGAGAGGTATGTAAAGGGCAGGTTGGAGACAGGCGAGCGACGTAATAGGAAGAGAGGGTTCTCAACTAGATTTTAAATAAATTAGTAAAGTTTAAAAAAAGGAACATATTTAAAAGAAATAAAACTCAACTACTATTTACAAATAAAAAACTTGACCCAGATCCCTCGAAAACGGGAGCGTTACCAGAAGGCTGGCAGAGTTACCCCGCTGTATTGCGAGGCTAATCAAATAAAGGCTAAAAAAAGGGTTTAAAATAAATATAAAAAAAATATATTATTTAATAAACTGTACCTATGTGAACGATAAGCCGTCGATAAGATAAACCTGATGGCTTAAGTTATGCGGTAAATTAATGTTTATTTTGGAAATAAATAAAAAAACAGTTAAATTTCAAATCCGCTCCGCTCATAAATCCGCTAACACACCCACCACGCCACCAACACGTGGGCTATTTCCGACGAATGATAAATGTATGAGAATACATACTTAACACGATATATGTCGTGGGTTAGGGGAGTTAAGTAATGGTTTTCTTTAACTAGTTAGCGGTAACAATTTTTAATGGTATAGACACACGGAACATGTTTTGACAACTAAGTGACGAGTAGATCCGTTTAGTCATTTACTCGTTTGTGTAGAGGTAGGGCACAGCGGATAATCCGCTCAAATCGGAGCAGCCCGTCTGGGGAAGGACTTCCACCTTACAGAAGATCGTAGCCAAATAGCATAGGTCTTGGCAATGTTGTGTTCCTACGGTAACATCTCCAGAGCTATATATATATATAAACAGATAAATGGTTGGTGTGTGTTACTTTCAATACTCCCTACTCCGTCTATTTCCTTTCTGATTAAATTCTAAAAAAAAAAAAAAAAACTTTTATTTTGCAAGTAGATTTACAAGAAATACTTTTACACGTCAATTCGTTGTGAGTTCCAAGACAGCTGTAGTTATCTCCCCCGGGACGTCAATAAGCTTCATTGCTTATTGTCAATCTGAGGACGCCGTTGTTGATCCTGGCTATACAGGAGACAGCGGTGAGAATTTGAGAGCTTGTTCTGACAGTCGTACGTTTAAAAAAAAAAAACAGATACTAAAAACAGATAAATAAGTTTTCAACAAACGACTTCCTCCTAAGTATGTCCTTCTCATTTGCGAGGACACGGGACGGGACCGATTTAGTTTGTGTTATAAGAAGTAATAGATAAAAGGTATTTATTCAGAAACTAGGCCCTCCCTCACAGGCACTTCATCTTGTCGAAATTATTATAACTCAAGATAATCTTATTTCAAAATTCTCATGGAAAAGTTTCATGACATGATATCAACGCTTGACTTGCTAAAACCAAAGCACAATATGTTTCATACAATGTAAAAGTGAATAAATATATTCTTCATACAACCTTCGTGATTCCAGTAATCTTTTCCTCACCTTTTAGCAGTTATTAGCACGTCTGCTAACTTCGCTAATTGCGCTAACTGGTCGTAAGCCGAGGGAACATTTTGTTAACAAAGTTACTTATATGAGTCATTAACTTTCATTTTGGTATTTTTCACGAGAAATGTTTTTATCGGATGTCTTCGTTAAAAGTCGAAATATTGTCCCGATGGTGAGACCAGAAGTCAAGTTAATATAAATGGTAAGAAAATAAAAGTTGTAAAAGATTATTCCTTAAAGTCAGTTTTATTTTAGTGAATATTCCATCCAAATCGGAAAAAAGGGTGTCAAGTCTTTTGGGCGTCTTTTGAAATCCGGCTGATCGTGCTTTCCACGTGTTGGAATGCCAGCTTACGGAATCTGCTGGTCTATGTCCATTATGACACGACATTAGTCCTGTCAAAAATGACATTCCGTTTTTCGACTTCATGGTTGATTTTGAATACTGACGAAAGAACGAAGCGAAGGCTTTTCGTTTTCGGGCATATTTCATGGTTAAAATTCAACGAAACGAAGGTCCGAATTTTCGGAATGTCGTTTCATGGTAGACCAGCTGGTCATAGCCGGCGCTTCCATGAGACCTAATGAAACAAGCGACCCATACATATTCACAATTCACCCGATTTTATTTTAATTTTAAAATGCAATAGACTTTTTCTAAATTATTATTTTATGGTATATTTTCAAACACCATTCGAGCGCCATTTTGATTCCATGTGATGTGATGTGATGGCGGATCGGATAGAAATCCGATTAGGACAATGGTTTGATAAAATCGAAATGTAATGACAAAGTAAAATTGAACTTTATCTGTTAGTTTATAGATAGAAATTGTAAAGCCAGTGAAACAAAATATCAGGATTTTATAATGTAGAAGTCACAAGCGCTAGCGTGTTGCGAACTCCGAAGTCGCGTTTTTAGATTCAATAGATTCAAAGCGTTCATTCAGAGGGTCTCCATAGGCACTTTCTCTAGTTAGAGTACAGTGCAAAAATGAGATAAGTAACCATTTTTGCAATGTAGGTAAGTGCAAAAATGGTTACTTATCTCATTTTTGCACTGTACATATAATATTCAATCATATCAACCCATAATCATCCCACTGTTGGGATACGGGTCTCCCTTCAATCGAAGGTGATTAGAGCGTACTCTGCCACGCTGCTCCAATGCGGTTTGGCAGAGGCCGGTGTTTTCAAACCGCTCGAAGGCCGACCGAGTTGGCTTAACGACTATCATTTACCGATAACAGCCGGCACCGACGGCTTAAACGTGCCCTCCGAAGCACGGAGAAGCTCGAGATAACGAAACCCATCCACACACTGGCTAGGGTCGACGTCGCTTGACTTGCGTGTTCATATTAGAGTGCGACACACAGCGACGCCATCGAGCTCCTCAACATACAATAAATTACTTGTGTTTGAATCTACTGACTTTTTAACCAAGAATATATAAACCGGGCAAATGCGTATCGGGCCACGCACAATGTAGGGTTCCGTAATTTGCTTGCTTGCAAATTATTACATAACATTCTATGACATTTGTACGTTTTCATCGTTTATATTATAAGATCGTCAGCTATTACTCGGTGTAGGTTGACTATTACCGTGTCCACGCTAATATCGTGAATATTTAAATAAAAAATAGGGGGAGGGGGGAAGGACCACAGTGTCAAATTAGGCGTCTAGGCGCTAAATAGACCGCGGTTAGACGGAAACTATAAATGATTAATAATAGTATACTATATGCGGGAAGCACACAAAAAATAAAATCTTATGACTTGTACTACAAAGAAAGATGACTTAGCCCAGCTGTGTCCGGAAATAGTAACATTGTTATCATTTAAAGCATCGGACCTCCCTGTCGTTTGGATTTATGGCCGACTCGAGATATATTCGCTCGATTCTATGTTACGATTACGATGTATCGCAATCGTGAGAATCGAATTCGATTTATATCGATTTTATTGGGTTTACGATTTGTTTAGTTATGTTAGCGGCCAGCATGTTTGTACTAACGTTTTTTAGTCTGTACTTTTTAAACGTCGGATTTTGGCGCCAATTATTAAAACGTCGACTTGAGTTCATGTTTTTTTTTTATTTGAATTTTTGTCTGTGTATTGCAAAAAAATACCCATACCCATTTGCGGGCACACACACAATTATCAGCATGCATCGAAATAATATTACTACGTATAGAACGGACACCGCGAACAAAATTTTTGGCCCCATACGTTGAGGCCAATAGACATCAACTCGTTTAGTGACGTTTAGTCACTTGTCTACGCTCATCGCGATCGGTCCTCGGACTTATGACAAAAAAAAACATTGAAAAATGCCGTCATGTTCGATAAAAACGTGTAAAAACCGTTCAACGGTAAGGAAGAAAGATAGCGGCGTGACTTATCATCGCTAAGTATACAAAAAATTAAGTAAAACCAACCAAAACAATTTTTTTTCATTATTTTCTATTGCATCATGATTGCATCCGCCATTTCTATGTGAAAATCATAGATTATCAAAAATTAATCGTACAGATGGGATACGTAGGTACTAAGCGTGAGTAAATTTTATAATATAATTTAAGTAGGTATTTCTGATTTTTTTTTAGCTTTTTTTTTTTAACCGACTTCAAAAAAGGAGGAGGTTCTATGTTTCATTGTTTTTTTTTGGAGGTCCGCCGATTACTCCTTCAATTTTGGACCGATTTTCATAATTCTTTTTTTAAAAATAATATGTAATTTAAATATTGATTTTAAACTATTTCCATAATATTTTTATATAGTAGGTAAAAAATACGTAAATGTGGATAAAGTTACTAAGTAAAAAAAATAGTTTCTAGAAAACAAAAAGATGGAAAACGAAACAGCATTTTAAATTACGACCAACCATTTTCGAACAAATGAAATTCGAGCAAACAAGTTTCGGAGTAAAGATACGTTACCATTCAACACAGCAGGCGACCGTCTCCTAGTTATTGCATATATTACAAAATACTTCAATATATAAATAGCTTCATTATAAAGTTTTGATTTAATGTCAGTTTATTTTTGACTAATATTAAGTTAAGAACAAAAATGTAATGTATAAAGCTAATATTATACCTATTTTCTATTAAGTTTATTCTATTAAGTAAAATAAAATATTGTAATAAAATAAAATAATCAGTTAGATGTCCAATAGGCAGAATATAAATAAAGTGTCGCCCCTGCGTAGTAATGTCATATTCTATGACTCGGTTGGGGGCGGGGCCAGGGAGGGGCGCGCCCCGCACGGCCGAACGCGGCGCCAAAATTTGAAGGCGCTGTCATTTCTATACGTAGTAATATTATTTCGATGTCAGCATGTGACACGCCGACATAACGTTACGGACGTTTGTATCAATGTTTCATGTTTACGTCGTGTTTGTAGGTACCTATTTAGTTTTTTTTAAGTACAGTGTGAAAGAATCAATCTATAAAAATGAACATTCACAATAGGAACCTTGGAAAAGTTAATTTGTAGTACAACCTAAACACATTATTGTACATATTGTCGCAAATTACTGTGAATAAATGAATATGGATATAGCATACTTACTTGTCTTGGAAGTTGGAACTCACAAAGAATTAGACGATATTAGACGGAGTAAATATTGAAATAATATGCTTAGAAGTTATTCAAAGATTCACATAGCGTAAATGAGATGTATTTCATCCTAAATCTAAGAGGACTAGTGTATCGCGCAACCGCCTTTGATGAAAATCAAGAGTTCTTGATTAAAATGTGGTTTAGGCTTATCTTTCCGTTTCATTAAATATTTATACCAGTAGTTCAAGACTAAGGTTGAATGGATTGTAATGCTAGTTCTATACTCTCGCGAAGTTGACCGAAAACGAGAATGCGGGCTCTTCGCTCTAATTCGTCTTCACTTTTTCTTTGTCTTCTAACTTCGCATCACTTCGCTCAACGTTATTACAAATTCATACTTACATTGAAATTGATACATTTCTCTTGGCTGCTTTCAAAGTCAATTTTTTTATTCAAATAGGCCTATTATTTAGGTTGCCCTAGAAATTTTGCAATTCTGGCATCTGGTAAATGCCTGAATTATGAAAGATATATAATTTAAAAGCTTAAAATCTCATCTATGATTGGACTACTTTTTGGCGGCTTTTCAATTGTTTTTTATCACAAGTCGAATTAGCCCTTCCGGAGTCACAATCAAACTGAAACGAAAAATTATGCCTATTTATCCATCACGTCTGAAAAGGTGTTGAAAAGGCTACTATTGCTAATCCTGAACATTAGTAGTCCATTCTTATAATGATTTGGATTTAAAAAAATATTGAATCTGACCTACCTTTTAGTGATTTTCCATTAGTGAATAAACTAGACAAGATTCTGCTTCAATCCACTCAGCATTTATTAATCCAAGAACCACTCAAGTTGCCTTTGTGCGAGTAAGAGTATTCTTGAGCTTGAATAATTCATCGTTATGAAAGATTTAAGATTAGAAAATATTCATATTACTGGCATTTGAGAGGCTTTGAGAAAATATTGGCGCCCAACGTGGAAGCCACGGTGGGCGCCACTTTCTTTGTTAGTTTCAAGACGTAAATATTGAGTATTTTCTATCGGGACGACTGGAAATCATTTTTACTATTATTCTTGTTCGGAAATGCGAGAGTTCATTGTTCCGGGGGTGATTTTTGAAACCTACTCTTTCCTATAAGGCCGTCCACGCATCTGCGATTCCTCCGCTGTTGCTAGTCTATGGACGGCGGTGATTGTATTTACATCAGGTGACATCAGGAAACAAATGCACCAATGGACTCTTAATCGTGTCTCAATAGAATGCCGATAGTGTATCAGTGGAATAGTTTTTGACATTTGTTATGAACATAAACAATAACATAATGTTTAACGTATTGTTTATGTTCATAACAAATGTCAAAAACTATTCCACTGATACACTATCGGCATTCTATTGAGACACGATTAAGAGTCCATTGGTGCATTTGTTTAGTAGAATCGGGCCCCTGAATGCTCGTGCATAAAAAATAAATTATACACAAGTCATAGAGTGCTACCTGGTTCAAAATTAGTATCAACGGATTTATTACTGTTAATATAAACTTATAATACATAAAAAACATACGATTCGAGAACAAACATAAATGCCATCACATAAATGTTGGCCCAGAGCGGGAATCGAACCTGAACTCTGGTGTCGAATGTAAGATCACTATCAATGCACCGCCGGGCTGTCAAAGTCTAATATCCTACTAAATATTATAAAGGCAAAAGTTATGTGTATGTTTGTTACTTCTTCACGCTCAAATAAATGGCTGGGCCAATATTTATGATATTTGGTATGCAGGTAGCTGATACTTTGGATTAACACATAGGGTACTTTTTATCCCGAAGGGTTCGCGATTCCCGCAGGATTTAATCAAAAGTCTGATATAGATGGCGCTGCTGTGCATAAATAAATACACGCAAACGAAGTTCCGTGGATTCACCAGTAATTCTATAAGGTCAACCATCTGTCCAATTTTGTTGCTCACGCATCAAAAACCCCACGTAGGCTCTGTGGACCTTTCATAGACCCTTTCAATACGTGACCTGGAAGGTTATGGTCCTTCGAGAATACATTTTACTATGTCATGACTTTTTTGAAATTCAATTGATATTTTTTCTGGAGTGACTGTGGAGCCATTTTGGTGCTATATTTAGAATAAGATTTTTTTGTGTTATTTAAGTAAATTTTAAGATTAATAATAAAAATATTTTCTTTATTTCTTCTTTCTTTCATTTTGTTTGTAGCGAAAACCGCAACTTGTGCGTATATCCCGCTTACCCTTTCCTTATCGGATTCCTGCGTCACACAAAGAACATATTCTCCAATTTTGCCACAAACAAGACAATGCAATAATCGAGCTTCATTTGATTCGCAATCTGTCTAGGTTTTATGTTTCAAATCTCAGTCTTTCACGTAGATGCATTCCGTCTCCGTCTAATGTCTCTCTGATGATATTCGTTGTAAGTTCCAAGACAGCTGTAGTTTCTACCCTCAAGACGTCAATAAGCTTCATTGCTTCTTGTCAATCTGAGGCCGCCATTGTTGGTCCTGGCTTTACAGGAGACACAGCGGTCGGATTGTGTGGTGGGCTTGTCCCGAATTGAAACCATGTTGATATTTTTATGTCAAATAAGTATCTCCTAACGGTATTGACGTCTTAAAATAAACATTATTCCTCGATTCAGGAACTAGTACAACTAATTATACCTCAGGTCTAACCTTAAAGGCTATCTTGACAGAGACAGCCCTCCAGGATGCTTTCCACAAATGATATCAATCTGTTCGAGACTTGGTTAATTAAGTTTTATATTGTGAAGTTTTTTATTTTGTATTGGTTCCGTATGCCGTAACTGGGTATCTTCCGCTATTACTTTTCAGAATGGTCGATTTGCTTTGTCTACGCGTTCGCCTCAGGCATATTTGATGAATTTTATCTTTTTCCTTTGCGCCCTCCATGTTTTTGTCTCCACATACTTTTTTTTTTCAAACACGCATACAAATCCTGTAGATAGTGGAGCTCTGGTGACCATACTCACCGTAGGAACACAACATGGCCGAGACCAATGCTATTTGGCTACGATCGTCTGTAAGGTGGAGGGCCTTCCCCAGACGGGCTGCTTCGATTATATCCGCTGTGCCCTACCTGTCTGTTAGTTTCTTTGATCAATGGTTTACTCCGTATCCCCACGGACCCCTAACAGTTGCTGTCATTTCAATTGGCACGATAATAAGAATGGAACCGATGTCTATCTTATATTCGTAATGAGCGGACGCCCTGATTAAGCCTGCATAGATTGTAAGCATAACTAGTTAGTGCCCACTACTTCGCCTGTTAATGAACATTATCCGTATTTTTGGAGCTGTCTTATATCTTTTTACCAACATGTCTTTTTTTATGAGCACAGATGATAATACGCTCAAATCGGAGCAGCCCGTCTGGGTAAGGACCTCCACCTTACAGAAGATCGTAGCCAAATAGCATTGGTCTCGGCCATGTTGTGTTCCTACGGTGAGTAAGGTCTCCAGAGCTCCACTTTCTACAGGGTCGGCTACGCGCGAGTGATACTCCCGGTGTTGCAGGCGTCCATAAGCTACAGTGACTGCTTACCATCAGGTGGGCCGTATGCTTGTTTGCCACCTTATGAAAAAAAGAGTGCAATGTCAAAAAGTGTTAGCTTGACACAATATGGAATTAACATTTTCAGAAACTGACTGTTTGTAACGTATTACTTGATAATGGCAGAAACAATTCGAATGAATTCCCAACAAAAAAAAACTCGATTAAATGATTATGTTGTTTTTATATCCCAGCACTAACCCTCGCATAGCAAAGGGTGCAGAAAACAATTTCGCTTCACAGTCAGTAAGTTATTATTAAAAATACCGCACATTTTGTACGTGAGAGGAAAGCGGGGTATCATTTTTATAAAAACGCGACAGACCACGTGCCAACTCCATGTATTCCGATATTGAATAGGGTTGCCTTTCTAGGAATTTGATGGGTTTATGTTGGGACTTAATATTCTTGTGTTCCTTCAGAAGCTAAAATACGATACTTTTTAGAAACTTATATTAATCCATACTTAATATTATAGATAGTAACTTTTGGAGGGTCTCTTATTTTTTTATATTTCTCATTGAAAAAAAAATGCAAATTATTTAACGGATATTCAGAGTTCACTTGGTATTTATTTCAGAATAATCCATTGAGTCGTTTTCCATCTAGAGCAGTTCAAAGTCGACTCTGAATTGTGAAAATTTTGGACGTTTTCTTATAATTTGTTAGGCCAAATCTCTTATATTCTTATAATTTGTTATATCTTCGTAATCTACTCACAAAGCCCTTTTGTTTGATACCACACACGACACGATATGTTCAGAAGAAAAATTTTTTTTACTGGCGTCTTTATGACGTCACAGTTACTACCCCAACCATTTTCGCGCTTGTCATCTCATATATTTGTGTTCAGTACATCATAATGAATGCATTGATACCAAATATACCCATAGCCGAGATGACTTGAACGGAAAGTAACCTAAAACTTCATTTGCCGGCCTGCTACTATGTTATTTCGTATGAAAGACTTTAGTGCAATAGTACATTGAGTATTGAACTATTCAGCTTATAAAAACTCCCATCAGAACGAAGTTAAAATAGATTTATTTGCTATATTAATAACTGTTGAGCAATCACGACCCTCCTCACGTACAGACCTCGTAAACCAAGTAATGTTCTACCGATCTATTACTTAATAGTGTGCGTTACTCGCATATAGATGTGGCTAACTTATGATCACAGGAAATGCTTTTTTGAAGTGAAAACTTCTTTAGCGGCGCTTGACACTTTTTTCAGATGTGTAAAAAATGTTAAACTCGCGTCAGATCCGTAGCCTGATCGAGAAAGCGTAAGATTCCCTAACCATTCCAAAATATTCAAAAAAATGCACAACGTTGATGTTTAAGTTTTCACTTCTGCCGGCACTCCCGGAGTGCAACCCGTCCTTTTTTGCAAAGTTTTACGGGGTATTAGCTCGCCAATAATATTCTTTTTTTTTGTACCACTAAACAAGCATACGTCCCGCCTGATAGTAAGCAGTCACCGTAGCCTATAAACGTAAGCAATACCGGGGGTATCACTCGCGCGTTGCCTGTAGAAAGCTCCACTTGGGGGGGTTTGGAGGGTTGAATAAAAAAGTGGAGCTCTGGATACCTTACTCACCGGAGGAACACAACACGACCGAGACCAATGCTATTTGGCTACGATACGATGTAAGGTGGAGGTCTTACCCCAGACGGGCTGCGAAAGATGCGGAGCCTCTCCTGATTCTCCTTTTACAGTAATATAACTACCTAGTTTCATAACTAATGTAAAAAAAACTGTTTTTTTTCGCCATTTCTTTTACCAGTGGTCATTTTGTTTCCGAAATGGTAGTAGTTTATAGAGTAAATTAATTACACAAATCATTTATTACTGTATACGTACTCTCTGACTCTAATAAGAGAACTGTTTGTAAAAACCTATTCTCTGAATAAAAGTTTTGAACCTTCAATGTGCTTGATTTGTAATTTTTAGTTTGTGGGTAGGTACTATTTACAATAGCCAAATAGATTGCAAACCGATTTTGTATAATAAACCGTAAGTAAACCGTGCATACAATCAGTAGGTAATGGCCGACGAATAATTTAAGCGGGAAAAGACTATGGTTTTTAGGAAACTATACACGATCCGATTTGTCGGATGGCCATAGACAAAGTTCACGTGGAATAAAGCTAATCTTATTTTTTTTTAAAGAAAACTAGTAAATCCACAATATTAATAAATTCTTTTTGCCACCAGTACAACATTGGCGATTTGAATCTATCTTTACACTTATAATTCACCTGTTATCGTCTCTAGCAATTGCCATTAACATAGAAGGTTTACTTAGGAAGATTTTAGATAAATGTTTTTGTTCGTCCCTTATGAGTACAGAGAGGGTCTTAGTGTAAAAATAAAGGTACTAAACTCTACATTCTTTAATAGCTCAAGAATATTCAACGCATTTTCATCAAAGAATTTGCTAAATGTTCTAGCAAAATATTTTTGTCCCTCATCCATCCTACGATTGGTCAATTTACAGCTTTGGAAAGTAGTTGAATATCTAGAATAAATCGTACCGACTACCGTATAGTGAAAACCTTATTTTATAGTCATTTTATTGCCCAATCGGGAAATACGTCAGGCCATTGGGAAAAAAGTCGGTAAAACTAATAAAAAATTCGCATGACCAGTTTTATACTTTTTAGTAGGAACATTGAATTTTAAACCGATTTTATTCGAAAACATTAAATTTGCACTTTGAAGAGTAAAATCTTTAGTTTTTTAATGCTTTGGGAACGTTATGCTGTCATCTGTTGTCGATTAAATAAACATAATAAATAATAAATATATAGGGACAATTCATACAGATTGAGCTAGCCCCAAAGTAAGTTCGAAACTTGTGTTATAGGATACTAACTCAACAATATTATATTTTATAACAAATACATATATAGATAAACATCCAAGACCCGAGGCCAATCAGAAAAAGTTCGTTTTTCATCATGACCCGGCCGGGGATTGAACCCGGGACCTCCTGGGTGGCGGTCTGGCATGGTAACCATTACGCCATGGAGGTCGTCGATAAAATGTCACTCGTTTTTTACAATAATCAAATCATAATAATGTCCAAATATAAAAAATCTAGCGGACCGCCCCGGCTTCGCGCGGGTTTTACAAGGATCCCAATTTTAAAAAAAAAATAATATAGCCTATGTTACCCTGCCAACGGTGAAAGAATTTTTGAAATCGGTCCAGAAGATTTTGTGTTTATTCATTACGTGTTCATTACAAACATAATACACACACACACATACACAAAATACAAATCTTTCCTTTTTATAATATTAGTATAGAGGTATAGATAAGATGTCTTAAAAATGTTAGTCTTGCCGGTCTAGGGAGCCATTCGTCTCAAAACCTACGCCACACTCATCCAGTCGCGTCGCTACTGTTAAAATTCTAATAAAGTTCAAATAGTCCGCAAAGAACACAATTTGGGCGGGAAATATATTTTTTAATATATTTACGACCAAAGACAAGCATCCGTTATCCATAAAATAGTTATAAATACTCTTAAAATAAAGCTATAATCAGTTGATCGTTAAAAATTAAATTTTTATAGCCAACCCTTCGGTTTATTTTAATTTTTTTTATAGTAAGCCGGCTTATACGTGATAGATGTTTTTACTTATCATCATCATATCAACCCATAATCATCCCACTGCTGGGATACGGGTCTCCCTTCCATCGTAGTGGACTAGAGCGTACTCTGCCACGCTGCGGATTGGCAGAGGCCGGTGTTTTCAAGCCGCCCGAAGGCCACCGACTTGGCTTAACCACTGTCATCTACCGATAACAGCCGGGACCGACGGCTTCACTTGCCCTCCGAAGCACGGAGAAGCTCGAGATAACGAAACCCATCCAAACACTGGGTATGCAGGTCGACGTCGCATGACTTGCGTGTTCATATTAGAGTGCGACACACAGCGACGCCATCGAGCTCTTCGTTGGTACGGTACCCCGTGTGATTCAACAATATTATGAAATTTTGCTTGTTTTCAAAATGGTGGTAGATTATAGAGGTAGATTCTTATAGTATAGATAAGCACGCCGCATCGCTCTTCTCTTTGACCATTGTGCAAAGCGCAGGCAGATGTTCTATAGTGCTAATTTTTAGTTTGCTTCCATTTCGTCGTTTTTACAGCTCTGCACTGCACATTACACTATGATTCCTTAAAATCCGAATAAATAACATCGAGAGAAACAATCAGCGTGCGTGACTGAAGCTTCGTTCGTTGCTGGCTTCGTTGTTGGGGTAATTCAGCGACTGACACCACGATGCCGTTTTGAGTTCGTCTGTTTGTTCATACTCGTGCTTACCGTTCATACTTGCTCAAGCGCGCTCTATAGCTTGCTTATCTATACTCTAAGGGTAGATTCTTAGAGTATAGATAAACACGCGTAGATTTATCTATACAAATAATTATTATTTGTACATTTTGACAAGGGAGTGCCCGTGAGGGCCTAGTGCTTGAATAAATGATTTTATCTTTATCTTTTATCTAAAGTATGTTTGTAAACCTAAAAAATTGGGTCACAACAACCGCGGAACCCTAAAATGTAATCTCAAACGTGCTCTCAAATCGATATTGTATTATTTACGATGCGATCGTGCCGTGCACAATGCCCGTCACGGGGTTTTAATAAAAAAAAAAAACGGAACGGGAAAAGAAACGAGATATAAAAGGAACCATTAGCCTGCGCTCACACGGCATTGCACGTTTAGAAAGAAAGAAAGAAAATACGTTTATGCAGGATATTATCTTGGCTTTACACTTTTGCGAAATTGACCGCAGTGATGTTAGCACGAAGTTAGACAAAGTAGGACGAAGAACCCGTCCACACTCTTGTTTTCGCTCAACTTCGCGAGACACCAACCAAATTGTAATAGTTATTTAAGATAAACCCCCGTATTGGTCGTGGTACACCTGGGAGGACTACGAGCACTTTTTCTTGCCCATGGTCCACCTTTCTAATAATATATTGTAGTATGTAAGATCTTGTGAAGATAGAATTAACATAATTTATTATTTTTATTTGTTTTATAAATATTATACTCAATAGCCTATGGTGATGCTTACCATCAGGCGGGCTGTATGCTTGTTTGCCACCTTATTGGTAATAAAAACTCAAATAGCTTAATCTGAAATGTAAAAATAATTTGTCACAATGCAATAAATGAAAAAAGTTAGTATGAATATAAATGCTACAACATTTCTCCACTTTCTGATTAGTCTCAGTTAACCCATGTGTCTGATTTTAATTATGTATTAATCTTGAAAAGTATGAAAGAAAAAAATTAAAATGGTTTATTTAATGTCTTGCTAACTTTAAAATAACTAACATTTAATAATAAAAAATGTAGATTAGGCAACAAATAGGCAAAGACAAGCATCCATTAAATTCTCTTGTTAGTAATTTGTTCTATGTTAAAGTTGCCCAGTTTTTTCTAAACCATCTTGAAACTTGAAACCAGACAAAAAATACATATTCAGACTTGATAACTTTTCTAAATATCTGAAATTAAAATGTTGTGATTAATAAATTTAAAATTAAATGTTGTTGGTGAAAGATCGTAGCCAAATAAGCATTGGTCTCTAGAGTGCCACTTGGGGGGCTTGGGAGGGTTGGCAACGCGTGAGTGATACCCCCGGCATTGCAAGCGTCTATAGGCTACGGTGACGGCTTACCATCAGGTCGACCATATGCTTGTTAGCCAAATTTGGTATTAAAATATTTCTGTGTTTCTCAAGATTTTATTAATTTATTTTAAAGTATTGATAGTAAAGCAAATATTTATAAAGTGTCTAGTATGATAGTCCAGTCAATAACGTAGTTGTAGAGTGCGTGAGAGGGAACCTAAGCGATTTCTTCAGAAACCTATTTAGGATGCTTAGGGAAAACACATACTAAAAGTCCTGACGTCTAGGAGGTGAGCCAGAGGTCCCAATTTTAGGTTTTTCGCTGATATCTCAAAAACAGTACGTTATAGCGGAAAATGGTCTGTGATGAAATAAAAGCTTATAAAATTCTTTATCACTTTGATGATGTATACATTTCCATATTCCCATCCATTTTCGAACTACACGCTTTGGAACAGTGATGAGGCCTCATTCTGTTGGCAGCCATGACAGGTCACCCACCAATCCATCTTTTTAAGGTTTCGTACCCACAGGGTTGAAACAAGACCCTATTACTAAGATTCCACTGTCCGTCTGTCTGTCTGTCGTCTGTCTGTTTTAAAACTGCTAGACTGTATCTCATGAACCGTGGTAGTCAGGCAGTTCAAATTTTCGCAGGTGATGTATAACTATTGCCGCTATAACAACCAATACTAAAAATAAAATAAATATTTAAGGGTGGCTCCCATACAACTAAATAAGGCTAAATTTCAAATAAGAATGTAGAAAAATATTTTAGTAATTAAAATTGTTAGCGTAATTAAAATTTAAAGTGTGATCATTTAAGATCTAAATAAATGTTTATGAACGCACCCTAAACGTTAATTAAGTACGGATTACTCAAGACTTGGGTAAACGTACGTAACGCTTAAAGAGCATTGCTATCAACAAGCCTATAATAATAAAAATATACTGATCTAACCACTCCCATACCTCACTGAGACGTTAATGCATCTTGGTAATCAAGTAAAACCATTCCCGAAACGTAAATAAAGCACTGAACACTCCAATAAACCTTTACTCAATGACTTTTAGTACCGTAAAAAGAGAAATCGTGAAAATACTGAAATAACTTTACTGTAAATATAAATAAACTTAGAATTAATATGTTTTATTGTTTTTAGTGACGTTTAAAATGTTTTAATAATGTTTTAAACCAGCGATCGATAATTAAATGCGATATTTATGAAAGCAGCTTACCTTGTACGAATGTAAACAAGAGGCATGTTACTAAGAAAATCCAATTTCCGATTCCAAAACGGCATATCCCTGTCCGGCACATGATGCAATGCACTATAACAACACTACACCAGATGTTTTAATTCATTAATATCACATTTTCACTTAAAATTAACAATTTTTGTTGTTTTTTTCACACTGTGGCAAACAGCGAGAGAAAACGGTCCGCCATTTTTGTCAACCTCTGCGTTCGGATATCCAACTCAATAATGAAAGGGCAATGCCCGGGACAATATGTGTTTCAGACTGAAGTTTGCTGTGCTTGAAATAACGGAACGAAGCTAGCAACGTAACTAGTGACGTCCTTAAATCAATCAAAATCAGTTTTGTAGATTATGAAATATTGCGTTTTGTTATACATCGATAATTATAATATCTTTTGAAATACCTTTTTGCTTTCATGGTTTTAGTGAAAATACTTTGTTTTGTCCTATAATACAAGCATTTCTGTAAAATTAATTTGAAATCGTTATTAATATTTGTATATCCGTGTTTCTTGTTTCTAAATCGAAACATCAATATTATTAGCAAACAAAACGCATGATGCATTTTTTTTTTACATTGATAGATCGACGTTGACGTTTCTGTTCTGACAGGAGTATTGTGTGCGCTCCAAAGTTATGATGCGATGACGATTTTCAATTAATTTTAAAATAAAATTAAAATACAATTTGGATATTATTTAACAAATAAATATACTTTTTAAAATATGGAGTTAATATATTCCATGCGACGCAAACCTCTCAAGTGCGAACCGCCACATTTTGAAAGGTAAATAAAGTACCTAACTACTGTTTTTATCGTTATTCTTTCGATTTGCAATGAATTAACACCTATAATCGGACAGAGAGTCGCCATAAGATTCTAATTGAGAGTCGCCATAAGATTCTAATTATTGTCATAATTAAGTAAACTGACAGCCAGTTTATGGAATGCATTTTAATTTTAATTCCACATTAAGTCTCAAGACTCAACTCTTTAGTCTTTAGTTTGATAGTGACAACTATAATTTAATGTTTCATTAACTTTAAAGATGCGTTTAGTGAACTAAATTACCTCTTTAAGGACTCTGCCCACTACAACGTATCATACCATGACCGTGCTATGAACGTGTCAGACAGAATATTCTTTGTATTAAAAAGTATGAGACCATGCCCACTAGCCAGTTCCGTCACCGACCAGCACCGTTGCGTGCCATGCACGGAGCGGCTACTATCGTGGGAGAGAATATTTTGCTGACGCTCTAGTGGGCATAGTAGAGCGTATCGGGTTGCTTGTCGTGTCTGATACGTTCATAGCACGGTCAGGGTATGATACGATGTAGTGGGCGGAGTCCTTTATTTTCACTTATTATGCTCCAAATGAAAATGATAAGGTATAAAATTCTTACTAATTTGTCAAGTCATTAACTCTATGTATTAATTGACACCTATTAACACCAATAAGATTTTTGGTACTTAAAAGTTAAATTATTAATATAATCACAAACATTTTTTCTTTACATTTCAGTCCGACAGACAAAGATATTGTGCGTCCAATATGCACGATCTCCACGTGCAATGTAATAGCGTTCTCCTCACCGACCGAGCTCTCCGATGCTGAAGGGGATACATGGGGCGGACATGTGTATGTCTGCGACCTGGACACACCGTGGGACAGTCACAAAGTGACTAGTACTGTTGATCCTGTAAGTTTTTTTTTTATTAATATGTTTACTTATTTTTTTTCTCCATCAGTAATTGCAGATATTTTGTGTTATTTTTATATTTTCTGTCATTGTAATTGTATCTTATTAAAATCATTTTAAAAGAGCAAGTGCTAAGTTTCTTGCCAGTTTCTTCTTAGCACAAATCTGCCGTCTGAACTGGTGGTAGGAAAAATTGTGACGATATGAAAGAGCTTATATTACGCCTATTTGAACAAAAATATATGGAATTTGAATCGCTACCACAAAGTTGGTAAACAAGCATACGGCCTGCCTGATGGTGAGCATCACCGTAGCCTATAGATGCTTGCAATGCCGGGGTATCATATTCGTGTTTCCAACCCTCCCAACCCTTTATTTTTTAGGTGTCAACCCTAGAATGGGACCAGGAAGGCAAACAGCTGCTCGTGGCCACAACGCAGGGCGAAGTGTCGGTGTTTGGCCAGAAAGAATATCTTTTAAATGAGTGGCAATGCTTGTACACTTCTAATTTTCCAGGTATGTTTCATCCTTAGCTTAGTATTCCTAACAATCTTGATGATATTGTATGAATTATATCGTAAAAACTTTAATAATGTACTGATTAGTAATTATTACGCAGGGAGTACGCAGCCCTTTTTATGTTATTAAGTTTTTTACAATAAAATGTTATCAAAATTCTTTGCACTCTGTGTTCAATTTGTTTACGTAAATTATTTCTCCATCTTTTTTTATAATTAGGAGTTTTTGACGACCTCCGTGGCGTAATAGTTAATATGTCGCCGTTGCGTCACCCAAGAGTTCCCGGGTTCGGATCCCGATCGGGTCATGATGAAAAACCAAATTTTTCTGACTGGCCTGGGTCTTGGATGTTGTATAAATAAAATATAGTATCGTTGAGTTAGTATCCCATAACACAAGTCTCGAACTTACTTTGGGGCTAGCTCAATCTGTGTGATTTGTCCCTAAATATTTTTATTTAATTAGGATTTTGTATGTATTTTTTTAGGTGAACACATAATCCGTGGTGTGTTCTTCCACAACGGTCGCCGTGTTGTAGTGTCGGACAAGAAACTCGATGCACCAGTAGCCGAGCGACTGCAGGCGTCGAGGGCCGCGCCCACGCTCAAGGGGTTTGGGTGAGTCACTTCATCTATATATATAAAAATGAAACCCGTTTTCCGTTGTCACGACATAACATGAAAACGGCTTGACCGATTTGGCTGATATTTTTTTTTGTAGTTTTCTAATACTCTGTACAAGGTTCTTACGGAAAAAAATATTAAGAAAATCTCTCAGAAAGATTGAAAAAAAAACGAAACAGTACCTGGGCGAAGCCGGGCCGGGCAGCTAGTAACTTTATAAATCTAAATTAAGGAATCAAATCAGATCAATTATCAATCGTGATGCTCCTGGTATTGCAAACGTCCATAGGCTGCTTACCATCAGGCGGCCGTATAATGGTTTGCCACCTTAGTGGTTTAAAAAAAAAAAGATACCTCAACTAAGATAGACCTCACACGAGCTTCCCCTACTCAAAGCGTCAAATAATAATGTTTATTTAATTTACTCTACAAGCTACGATCATTTCGGAAACAAAAGCAAAATGACCACTGGTAAAAGAAATGGCGAAAGAAAACCAGTTACATATTAGGTTATTGTTTATGAATGACAGTCTTTAAACCAAGACTGTAGCTTTCAGGCGACATGAAAACGTTGGCCTCCGTCAATCTGCATTAGAGCAGCGTGGCGGAGCACGCTCTAATCCAATTCGATTGAATGGAGTCAGTATTTTATTAAAAAAATATGAAATGTATTGTTATATGCCAGAAAAGGCCGTAACTGGTTTTCTTTCGCCATTTCTTTTACCAGTGGTCATTTTACTTTTCTTCCCGAAATGGTAGTAGTTTATAAAGTAAATTAATTACATAAATAATTGAATACTGTAATGTAATATCATTGACGAGAGGAATTGTCTGTGAGGACCTTCTCTCTTTATAAATGACGACCTCCGTGGCGTAATGGTTACCTGCCAGACCGCCACCCAGGAGGTCCCGGGTTCGATCCCCGGACGGGTCACGATGAAAAACAAACTTTTTCTGATTGGCCTCGGGTCTTGGATGTTTATCTATATATGTATTTGTTATAAAATATAATATCGTTGAGTTAGTATCCCATAACACAAGTTTCGAACTTACTTTGGGGCTAGCTCAATCTGTATGAATTGTCCCCATATATAAAAATATATATATATATATATTGATTTCGATTTTTTTTGGAGACCTGAATCCTTCCTTTGGGATGATAATGGGTTGTTACTTCCGACCGTGTCGATTTTTTCTCATAATATGTTTTATTTAACCTTTTCTCACCCAGCGGAATAGCGTATGAAGGCGCGTGCGTGATCACGGCGACCGGTCTTCTGTGCGCGATCACGCCGGCGGATAATCGCGCTCTGGTTGCAACTGAGTCGCTTCGTGGAGCGCGGGATCAATTGACAGACGCCACTATATCGCATAAGAGTGAGGACTTTTAAAAAAATAATATCAATTTATTTCAGGCAACGACATATTACAAATAAATGAAATCCTACGCGACAGATAAATTATTGTAAATATTATACTAATATTATAAATGAGAAAGTGAGTTTGTTTGTTTGTTCGTTATTTCTTCACGGCTTGACTAATCAGCCGATCATTATGACAATTTGTACATATATTGTCAGAGGTACAGAGCCTAACATAGGCTACTTTTAATCCCGTAAAAGTATGTTATTCCAATGGGAAAATGTTTTTTCTACTGTAGAGGGCGCTGATCGGCCAACAGATGTCACAAGTCACGCCATGGGTTGTTTTGTTGTCAAACGAGATCTATGTCATAAAATTAACCGCGAGCGAAGCCGCGCACAAAAGCTAGTAATAATAATAAAATCCAATTATTTCAGGCAACGACATTACAAATAATTAGCCCATATTATACATATGTACCTTACGGAGTAACTTATATACAACTAGCGAAACCCGCGCAACTTTGTATGCGTGTATCCCGCTTTTCCGTGGGAATTTTGGAATGTATGATACTTTAAAACCTTCCCCTTGAATCACTCTATCAATTTAAAAAAACCGCATCAAAATCCGTTGCGTAGTTTTAAAGATTTAAGCATATAAAGGGACATAGGGACAGAAAAAGCGACTTTGTTTTATACTATGTAGTGATAATAATAAACACGCTTTGACAATGTGAAGTGCGAGTTGTTAGCTGACAGCCGACCTTGGAACTTCCAAATTACGACTCCCTGCGGCCAGAAATCCTCTTAGAGACTAATCGTTCGACTCTCAGAATAAAAAGCTGACTTCTTTTAGCAAACGAGCAAGTGGTTCGCCTGATGGGAAATGGATAACGGCGCCTATAAACAACAGTAATACTAGACGCACTACAAATATTCCGGCTCCAAGGAAGGGGGGATAAGATAGAAAATATTTGGTTGTTCATTTTTCATTTAATTGAATTTTTACTACATACGATTTCATAATGTGCGGCTACTTTTATGGTTATTTTAAAATTACACATATTTTTAAAAATCTTATATAACAGACCGAAATAATAATATCCTCCCATCCCCAGACGGCAACCTCCTCATAGCGGCCGTGTGCGTGTGGGGGGGATCTCTCTGCGTGCGATGCTACGTGTGTTCGCTGCTGACGGCGCCCCCCGCGCCCGCGCGTCCCGCTCCCCCCGCTCTCGCCCTGACGCCGCTGCCGGCGTTGTGTCTGCCCGGGGGAGGTATGTATAGGGGAGGTGAACACGGTTTGTTGGGGAGGTGAAGATTGTATGTGTGAACACGGAATGACCATCATGGTATCTAATTTGACGTCTCAGCTTTTACTGAGTAGGCGTTTTTTCGGTGTCATATTGTGTATGTATAATATAGACGAGGATGGCGTAGACGAAAAGAGACTTATACCCATTAGTGGGTCGATGTAAGCTGATTGATGATGTATAATATTGTCACCGAATAAATCTTTTCCCTATGCGTTGGGGAGGTGAATATGATATACTAGCGAAACCAGCGCAACTTCGTTTGCGTGTATCCCGCTTTCCCGTGGGAATTTTGGAATGTATTATACATAAAAACCTTCCTCTTGAATCACTCTATCTATTAAAAAAAACCGCATCAAAATCCGTTGCGTAATTTTAAAGATTTAAGCATACAAAGGGACATAGGGACAGAGAAAGCGACTTTGTTTTATACTATGTAGTGATGTAGAATGTATAAAGAGAGGCGTTACACGTGTTTTGTCACTTTCTCACTTGATTTAATTCACCTCAAGAATGCCAGTGACCATTTGGCTCCTATATTTGGCAGCATCCGTGACGTGGTGTCTTCGCGACGACACGGACTCCCTCCTCATCGCCAACTCCAAGAAGATGTCCCTCTGGAAGCTGTCTGAGAGATCTCATCCCGTGCATAAACTTCTATCGAAAGGTACGCTCTGACAAGAGAACGTGTTTGTGAAAACCTATTCTCTGAATAAAATATTTGAATTTTGAATTTTTTTTTTACGTGGTAGAGTATTTTTGTATGAGTATTTGTGTTTTTTTATTTTCCCACTACGATGGCAAACAAGCATACGGCCCGCCTGATGGTAAGCACCGTAGCCGATGGACGCTTGCAATACCGGGTATCACTCGCGCGTTGCCGACTCTGTAGAAAGTGGAGCTCTGGAGACCTTACTCACTGTAAGAATGAATCATTGTGAATTAAGAAAATAATGTACCTAAAATTCTTTGTAAAAACCGGTAATAAATGAAAAAAAAGCTGTTCTATGGGTGGCGGCGGTGCCATCAGGTACCGATTACTTGTTTGCCAACCAATTTCATAAAAAAACACAACCGATAAACAACAGACGTTCCTCCGTCTGTTCTAGTTATTTATTATTGTGAAAAATTTATGGTAGTATTCCATATAGTGAACTTACGAGGAAAATTACCACTTCAAAAACTCGAAAATTTATTAAATTTAATGCGAGTTCCAAGACAGCTGTAGTTTTCTCCCCCGGGACGTCAATAAGCTTCATCGCTCATTGTCAATCTGAGGTCGCCGTTGTTGATCCTGGCTACACAGGAGACACGAAAGAGCTTATATTAGGCCTATTTGAATAAAAATATTTTGAATTTGAATTTGACACAGCGGTGAAGTGTGTGGTGGGTTTTGTTCCGAAACATAAGATCGAACAGTTCTGTGTATAAACACGTTTGTTTGTCATGGTCTGGTTGATTTTTTATGTATAACTAGCTGACCCATGCCCACTTCGTTGGGCATAATGTTAATAATCCTTTTTTAGTACAGGCGTTCGTAAGAAACGCTTTCATTCGACCGTTTTTTCTCCGATTCATTTGCAAAACCGACTACCACATAAAAGCCTTTTTATTTTTCGGTTTTTTATATAACCTATGACACTCAGCAATAATGTGGCTTTCTATTGGTGAAAGAATTTTTAAAATCGGTTCAGTAAATCCCGAGATTACCCTTTACAATTTAACAAATATACAAACACACAAACTTTACTTCTTTATAATATTAGTATATTTTTTCATTATTTCATTATCATTTATTTATTAAAGTAACAAGGACTCATAATAGTGTTAGTATACTTATCAACTACGGGTTAGTAAAAATTGAAAAATCACTTAATACACAAACAACTACACTTTGGGCCATTCCTGCACCATACCGCCCGATATGGTACAGCAATGGCTCATATATAGACAGTCAAGTCTGCTGGCGATCATGCTCAGGATACTGTTGGGACTCCCCCGCACCCTGCGCACCAGGGACGCGCACCTTTTTCGCATCGTTGCGTAAAAACAATCTACTCGCGCTTCCGCGAACATGCCTGATGCACTACAGTAGAGTGGCAGTCCCATCAGCACCCTGAACGCGTTATTGTATTGTACGCGGAGGGCATTGTAAGCTTTTTGAGTATATTTCGCCCACAGACTACACGTATAGAAAGAAGTACAAAAAGCTCTAAACAGGGTAATTTTAACTTCCTGTGAGCAACGTACAAATCTGCGAGCCAGCATGTTCGCTCGTACTGACACTGCCCTCCGCTCTCTCTCGATGTCCTCATCATCCTTAAGGTCAGGAGTCAACATATGACCTAGGTATTTGAATTTGTACACTCTCTGCAGTTCATTTTTATTTAATATAATGGGTGGTACCTTGTCATAACGTTTACTCCCGGCCTCAAAGACCATGATTTGACTCTTGCTCGCATTGTATGCAAGACCGTGAGAGGTAGCGTACGCCTCACATTTGGCCACCAGCTTTCTCAGGCCACAAATAGACGCGCTCAGCGGCACCATATCATCGGCGTAACTTATATTATTGACACTGACACCGTCTATGTAACAGCCAGCTCTGGTGCCGCTAAGCTCGCCTATCAGGTCATTCACATAAAGATTGAAGAGCGTGGGCGAGCTTAACCCCCCTGCCTTACCCCGCACTCCAATCCATACGATCTTGACAACGCCCCATCCCATCTTACGCTATTGACCTGGCCCCCATACCAATACTTAAAGATGTTTATGAGTTCTATTGGTAGTTGTACTTTTTCTAGTTTCTCCCACAGTATGTGGTGTATAGATAAGTATTTATGAATAACAAAAAAAGTATTCATGTTTATGTGTCGGAGGTTGTATAGATAACTCCATATCGTAGAAACTTCGATAGCGTGTTTCAGGATTCTAAATGGCGCCATCATGTGTTCGCATTGTGAACTTTTTCTTTACTCTGTAGTTCTTCTGTATGGCGATAGGTGTCGCCACATATATTTATCAGCAATCTAGTATCCATAGCTTTGCTTAGTGTGGAACTAGATGGCGTTGTGTGATTTGTCCAAGATTTTTTTTTTGTCACCCTACAGGTCCGTTGCAAGGCAGCACCACCCCTGGCGGAGGCCCCAAACCAACCACCGATTGTTTTAATACAGTGGTAAGCAGTACTATATTAGCTTTGTATGAATGGATGTGTGGATGGTTTTTACTCTTTCACGCATATAACAGCTTCACAGATTTGCTTGAAATTTGGTTCACAGGTAGTTTTTATTTTTTTATGTTATACGGCGGACAAACAAACAAGCCACCTGATGGAAAGTGGTCACCGCCATCAGCAACACCTGGGGCGCTACCAATGCGTCGCCCACCTCTGACGAGACCTCTCATGTATCTCTTAAATAGTCCCATGTCATAGTCCGAAGGAAACACAGAGGCTTGGACAGGCTTCAAATCACAGTTGTCAATTACTGAGCGCGTAACCAAAATAGAGGTTGAAATTTTAAAACACAATACGATTGTATGTACAAACTACCAACACATTTGGACAAAGCCAATGGACTTGAAGGCGTCTATTCAAAAGGGCTGCATACTCGCTGGCCGGAACTAAACATTTTTATATTGGAGTTTGATAAAGTTATATGTTTGACGACCTCTGTGGCGTAATGGTTACCACGCCAGACCGCCACGCAGAAGGTCCCGGGTTCGATCCCCGGTCGGGTCATGATGAAAAACGAACTTTTTCTGATTGGCCTCGGGTCTTGGATGTTAATCTATATAATATGTATTTGTTATAAAATATAATATCGTTGAGTTAGTATCCCATAACACAAGTTTCGAACTTACTTTGGGGCTAGCTCAATCTGTATGAATTGTCCCTATATATTTATTTATTTATTTATTATTTATATGTGAATGCAGGTATGGCAACAAACAGCGGCTTGGCCCACGGAAGACGCAGCGGTGCAAGTGTGCAGCGGCCCCTCCTTGTCCATACTGGCCACACCGAAACACCTGCATCTGTATAGAGACCATCATTTGGTGAGTTTGCCATTTAACAATACTAAGCTGTGAATTCCTTGAGCCTGAATTATACAGAAACGGCGTACTGTGATGGCGCTGCGCAGTACCTACTGAAGCGACGCGCGATGTAAGTTATACTGAAGCGACGCGCGATGTAAGTTGTACTGAAGCGACGCGCGATGTAAGTTATACTGAAGCGACGCGCGATGTAAGTTATACTGAAGCGACGCGCGATGTAAGTTATACTGAAGCGACGCGCGATGTAAATATACTGAAGCGACGCGCGATGCAAATTATACTGAAGCGACGCGCAATGCAAATTATACTGAAGCGACGCGGCGCAGGCATGCCGTATGCCGCTTGCTTGCCTTCACCGTACTCCGCTTCTGTATATTTTACGCCTTATATATCCCATCGCACGAATGTGTCGATTTTAAGAGTAGAAACAACCATGAGGCTGTCTTCTTCTTTTCGTGTCACTGACTCAAACAAAATAAAATTCCTACACCCTACTGGCAAGATGTTCAGCCAGTGAGATTGTATTATCCGTGGCCTTCCACAAATCTGTTAAGGCACAGTCAGGAGAGGTAAGTTAGAGTCATGAGGCTTGAGGCTGTGTGAATTGTGTACAATCTGTTTCCAGATTTGTTCCCGCGCCATCTCCCCGTCGAGCGCGGCGGAGGCGGGCGCGCCGCCCAACAAGAAGGGCAAGTACGGCCCGGGACGGGTGCCGGTAAGTATACACATTTATTTATTTAACTTTATTGACCACAATTCAAAGTAATGATTACAATAGGCGGACTTAATGCTAATCGCATTCTCTATAAGTTAACCATTGGGAATGGCGGACGTTCACGAAAGGGACACAATGTTTATACTAATATTATGAAGCGGATATATTAAATAAATATATAGGGACAAATCACACAGATTGAGCTAGCCCCAATGTAAGTTCGAAACTTGTGTTATGGGATACTAACTCAACGATACTATATTTCATAACAAATACATATATAGGGTGTTCTGAAATTATATGTTGCATAATGAAGTGGGACATAGTATCTGTTTCATAGATTTTATTTATCCAGCAATTATCAATTTTTAAGCTCATACAATTTTCCATACACACAAAAATAATATTCGTGTTCTGCCTCTAAAGAACATAACTTTTAAGCGGCATTCACATTATGACCGGAGCACGCCGCGTCTTAGCCGTAATTCAAAAACCGCGCGAGAACCGTTGTACTGTTTAGCACTATTAGGCTCGCGTGGCTTTTGAATACAGACAAAAGTTCGCTTCGCTTGTTAATTTAACTTTAAGTGGTAGAAAACATGGCTGCTGGTACTAAATCTGGCATTAAAACAGGCTAAAAACGGGCGGATTTCCGCCGACAAACGGCGTCATATGCAGATGCATCTTTACCGCATAGCCACATCTATCTTTCTCTGTCACTCATTCGATCTCTGTCTTTCATTCAATAAAATGTAAAGTTATGAATGAAGCGGGGAAACGACTTACCTATCATATGCATTTACTTACCTTTACCTACTAATTACTATCAATCAAGCTAAATTTAACAAAAAATAAATCGAAATGTTCACAGCTGATAGTATTAGTAGATAGATAAGTACCTACTAGATTTCAAATAACTATCGTACAGTAATTTGGCGTTTAAAAGTTCATTAAATACATTTACAAAATGGTACCTAGGCATAAAATGTCAAGGTTACTTACAAAAAAAGTATCTTCCTCCGTTGTTCTTCACCGAACACGCCGACTTAACGTGCCAACAAGCACTCACTGCACTCACTATGACCACTGCTGTCAAGTCAAGAGCGCCCATCAGTCCATCGACTACACTCGTCACGCAAAGCCTTTATCACTCCATCCTCAGTGCTCGCATTCTCTCACAGAAATCCAGCAAATCCTAAATCCAACTGTAGGTATTTGAAAGCGGGAGTTCTCCGCGTCTCCAGTGACCCAATGCCGCTCCAAGAATACTCTCTGTACACAACATTGACACTATGTTCAAACACTCATCATTCATTTGTTTACGTACGGCAAGATGATAAATGACCACAACACAACACAACACAACCGTTTACTCTGTCTGACGTAAGTAAGAACGAGAGAAAAAGCAAAAAGAATGAAATAATATTTTTTGCGAAAAATCGTTGTCGCCGCGGTCAAAGGTGCCGCTCGTTTGAGTTGAGTTTGACCACGCCGCCACCGCCCTCGTCCCGCCCGCGACCCCGCGTGCTGCCCGCGACGCCCCTTTCCCTTATTACTAAGTAAGTGTTACCTATTTAGACCAGTCAATCGCGTGATTCGGTTCGGTTAAAATACAAGTTAAATAAAAGCTTTTAATAATGCCATTTCGATACACAAATCAGGAGTACCTGCACTACGAATGTAATAATAGTGGTAGGCAAGCAGTGTTTATGTCCAACTAGTTACATCAATGTAACTACATGGTAACTACAATGTAACTAGGTAAAATAGAGGTGAAGAACGGGCCTCTTTTTCTCTTTTAGTTAGACGTTGGGAGCCCTGTTTTAAGGTGCCATTATTACTTTAAAATGTGTTCGTGCAACTCACAATAAGAGATTGTTTTGATAATGTAATAGTGAAATTTGTAATACCTGTAATTGGTGTACACGTGAGAATAATACTGTATCATTAATTAAATGTACGTAATTGTGATGTGTACGTACACTGTTTATTGGTATGTCTGAATGAATAAAATAAAAATCTATGCATTTCTTTGTCGAGTCTGATCAAAGAGTAACGCGACCCGACCGTGGTGACGGCATCAAATACAGGCTACGTACGTACGCAGTTGTAAAATCATCTATCAAATCAACCATCATCCCACTGCATGGATATGGGTCTTTCTTCAATAGAATAAGAGCTTACTCTGCCACGCCCTTTCACTACGGATTGGCAGAGGTCAGTGACCGTGTTTGATATACGCCATCGCGGGTGCGCGGGCGCGGGCGGCGGTGCGGGGTATGGATATGGGTCTTCCTTCAATAGAATAAGAGCGTACTCTGCCACGCCCTTTCACTACGGATTGGCAGAGGTCAGTGACCGTGTTTGATATACGCCATCGCGGGTGCGCGGGCGCGGGCGGCGGTGCGGGGTATCAGGCGCGGGAACGCCGCCGCCGCCGCCGCCGGCCGCCCTCGACGCCGACACAGACAAGGACGGGGCGTATAGCTCGCGTAGTAACAGCTGTTATAATGAATGAACGCGGTGCCCCCACGCGGCACCCCGGGTTTGTTACAAAGGCAGAACATGAATATTATTTTTGTGTGTATGGAAAAATGTATGAGCTTAAAAAATTATAATTGCTGGATAAATAAAATCTATGAAACGGATACTATGTCCCACTTCATTATGCAACATATAATTTCAGAACACCCTATATAGATAAACATCCAAGACTCGAGGCCCATCAGAAAAAGTTCGTTTATCATCATGACCCTTACGGGATTCGAACCCGGGACCTCCTGGGTGGCGGTCTGGCGTGGTAACCATTACGTCGTCAAATTGAACCTTACATTACTTATTCTGTATATGTCTTTTATTCCAGCCGTTCTCGTCATGCGCGATCGTGTCGTCCGTGCAGATGACGTCGTTGGGCGGCGCGTGCGTCTGCTTGGACTCGCACGCGCAGTTGCACGTGTTCCGCTTGCCCCAACCCTGGGCTGATATACGTGAGTATAGAGCGGCATAAATACGTTGGCACTTTGGTACAACCAACCAATGAATGAGGTGACCAGGGTAGAGTACTAAGAACAAAGATTTTGTATATGCGTCACAATCTAATAGGTCCGTTTTGGCATTTGAGGAAGAACCTAGAATGTAAGTTGGAACGTAACTGAAAGCAACAGTAAATAATAAGTGTTTTAAAGGTGCTCCTTCACCGGAAGCATTCGCGTGTAATGAAACGCTCATTTCACCGGTGAGGGAAGAGAACTGAGTGTGGTAAGGTGGTATTAAAATCATATAGGCACAAGATGGATGAAATAAAATGAGCTTTTATTTAATACTAGCTGCCCGGCCCGGCTTCGCCCGGGTACTGTTTCGTTTTTTTTTTCAATCTTTCTGAGAGATTTTCTTAATATTTTTTTCCGTAAGAACCTTGTACAGAGTATTAGAAAACTACAAAAAAAAATCAGCCAAATCGGTCAAGCCGTTTTCATGTTATGTCGTGACAACGGAAAACAGGTTTCATTTTTATATATATAGATTATTCTCACGATAACTTTCATCTAACTGACGTAACAACACAGACAGTCTTATTTAGGGGGGCAGATTATTAGGCCAGACATAGGCTGGACGCGCACCGACCCCGCAGCCACATCAGCATTACAATGTTCACCTTGTAATGATACAAAACGAGATTACATCGGTGAAGTCGAATCTATAATGTTACATTATGCGCGAATGCTCGTCGGTGTGAGGTAGATTGTAATGTAATGCTCAAAGTCGAATCTATAATGTTACATTATGCGCGAATGCTCGTCGGTGTGAGGTAGATTGTAATGTAATGCTCAAAGTCGAATCTATAATGTTACATTATGCGCGAATGCTCGTCGGTGTGAGGTAGATTGTAATGTAATGCTCAAAGTCGAATCTATAATGTTACATTATGCGCAAATGCTCGCCGTGAAGGAGCACCTTAAAAAATACATTCATTTCTGTGCGTGTTAAATAATTATGATAGAATATAATTACGAATAGGTATTCTTATCGCCCTTAATTTATAGTAGCATACAATTTTAAATTGTTACGAAATGTGTAATATAAAATCCCGTGCGAAGACGGGGCGGGGCGCTATGTACCTTATAATCTAAAATCTTCAGTAAAAAGTGACTATTATAAATAAATAAATATATAGGGACAAATCACACTGAGCTAACCCTAAAGTAAGTTCGAAACTTGTGTTATGGGATGCTAACTCAACGATACTATATTTAATAACAAATACATAATATATAGATAAACATCCAAGACCCGAGGCCAATCAGAAAAAGTTCGTTTTTCATCACGACCCGACCGGGACTCGAACCCGGGACCTCCTGGGTGACATTTAGGTGTGCTCTATTGACATTTAGCAATAGAGTCAACTTGAGTTAATCTTGAATTTCACCTATAATTTGTTTACAGCTAGTGGCGTAGCTGTGCAACACGCCACATCCGTGTTGGAGTACGCAATGGTATCGGGGTTCGATGCCTTAGACATACTTCTTACACTCAAACAGAATATCGTCGAGCCAGTCTATGACAGGTATTTCTTGTAAATTTACTTGCAAAATTGTTTTTTTTTTACAACACTTCCTACACCGTCTATTTTCTTTCTGATTCAATTCGTTGTGAGTTCCAAGACAGCTGTAGTTTTCTCCCCCGGGACGTGAATAAGCTTCATCGCTTATTGTCAATCTGAGGTCGCCGTTTTTGATCCTGGCCACACAGGAGACACATCCGTGGGAATGTGTGGTGGGCTTGTCTCATTTTATTTTATTTTATACATTCTTGAATTCTTTTTCAGATTAACAGAAAACTTCCAACGCCAGCCACCGGGATTCCAACAATATTATTATCAAAGTTGGCTGAAACTAAGGATCGCGTTATGCAGGTAATAAACCATGATTTTCTTTTAATGAAATACAAAAAAAAAACTCTTATATTATACTATGTTAATATATGGTTAATGACAGTTCATGTACAAATGTTTGATTACATATTTTAGTTCAGAGATGGCGCGGTACGGGATTCAAGCAATCCTGAATCGCGCTATGGTTTCGTTTTTAATATTTTATTATGTACTTTTTCTTTTTGACAAATAAACCAACCAGCTCCACAGCTCAGAACAGATCAATCAAGGTGTAGTTTGATTTTAAACCTTACTACATCCCCATAAAGTACAATCTTAGATCAAGCACCAGCTTTGGTGTTATTCAAATTGTTTTTTTTTAGATTGTTACCATCGTGGCAAACAAGCGCGTCCTGGCTGACGTGCCTGCAGCTAAGCCATGCTACATGGTCGGCAGCGGGCCTGGCTCTCCGCCCCGACGACAAACCCGAACCCGCACCTCTAGCCGCGCTCGCCAACATGCTCGACGAGCATGCTATCGATTTGGAAAAGGTAATACTTGTGATATATTTGACTTTAGTTCTTTAGTAGAAAAAGATTTACGACTTCTCTGGAGGACAGCGATAAAGGTTGACTTCTATAGAACAAAGCCTAGAAAAAAAGTTGCGTGACAATTTACAAACAAAATAAAAGTCGCGCGACAGCAGCCCCACCGAGATCTGCGCGCCGCGCGATTTTTGTTTACATGTACATAGTTTACATAGCAACGCTGACGTCGCGTGGCTAATTTGACATAGTCCTAATAGCACATTGGTATATGGAAGGGGGAGGGTCTGTTAATTTTTCTTGTTTTTTTGTTATTATTATTAAATTATAATCATGTCTGTGGTACCCTTCGAGTAAGCGTACCACAGACATGATAAAATCTTCTAATGCCCTTTTTGTAGAACCCGTTTGTTTTTTCAAGTGCCTGTGAAAGCCCAGCCTCTCTATTAACCATTTGATTATATTCCTTACCTGGGACTGAAACTTTCCAGGCACTAATAAACCTAGAAGCGAAAACAGAAGTGTCCGGTGAGGCACTAAATCTGCAGGCACTACGCAGACCACTGCAGCGGGCACTTGACGTTGGTCTGACTGCTTTGGCCGCACTGCAGCACCACCATCAGTCTCATGGGTAAGTTTAAAATAAAATATATTTCTTATATATCATGTCATGGCATCGCTCGCGTTAATTTTAGGACTGTATAGATCTCGTTTGACAACAAAACAACCCATAACGCGACTTGTGGCGCCATCTGTTGGCCGATACAGCGCCCTCTATAGTAGAAAAAATATTTTCCCATTGGAACGACATACTTTCACGGGATAAAAATAGCCTATGTTGGGCTCTGTACCCCTAACAATATGTATACAAATTTTCATAATGATCGGTTGATTAGTTAAGCCGTAAAGGAATAACAAACAAACAAATAAACAAACAAACTCACTTTCTCATTTATAATATTAGTAAGGATTACCCTACATTTTGTAACCTACTTATAGAAGGAGCGGGGTCTCCTAACACAAGTGTTTTTACTTCAAAGGAGACTTCATCCCTACAATGTTTTGTGATTTAAAGCTATGAATAAAGATTTTCATTTTTATATCAGTGAACAGTGCCTAAATACTTTTTCATGTTTTTTTTTTGGGAATAGGTTAAGGTCTGGTGAGTGATATAGGCTAACTTTATTTCGGACAAAAGTCTTATTGCCACGGGAAAAAATAAAGGACCACGCGGGCGAAGCCGTGGGTAACAGCTAGCAAATAATTATGGAAATGCAAAATTTTTTTTTAGTTTATCTTACAATGTCTTCCAGATATTCCTTAGTATCAGATCCGTCGGCCATATCGCTCCTCCGGCGTCTCGTGGTATTAGCTCGGGCTTGTGGACGCGGGGGCGAAGCCCTAAGCCGGCCTTTGGCAAGGCTCGCCGCCGGGAACGCTAAGCCGGACTTAGTTGGTGAGTTACAATTATTTATTCATCACTTAATCCGAACTACCAAACCTACCGAATTTATCAGAAACATTACCTGCATCAACTTATACAAGTTAGGATTTAGACGGCTTTACTATTATATAAAGTCGACTTGTTTGTTCGAACACTCGGAACTTTTTTTCATGGTTTTTTATTTGTTTCCGTCCAGAATAGCAGAATAATGGGAAATTGACGAAAATGTGAAATAAAAGAAAAAAACATCATACATAATGTTCACCTAATAATGCCTTATTTTGCTTATGCCGCTGTTTTTTTTTGTTGGATCGAAAACGGAACTTTAAAGAAAAAACGTATTTTTTTTATTTTGTGTTAGTCTATAATTTTTTATTTTATGTTTTTATACCACAAAGTTGGCAAAGAAGCATACGATAGGTAGACTATAGACGCTTGCTAATACCGGGGGTATCACTCACGCGTTGGTGGAGCTCTAGAGCCCTTACTCACCGTCGGAACACAACATGGCCGAGACCAATGCTATCTGGCTACGATCTTCTGTAAGGCGGAGGTCCTTCCTCAGACGGGCTGGTCCGATTTGAGCGGATTATCCGCTGAGCCCCACCTCTCTTCTAATGTTCCTTAGAGGAGTGCGCGGCTCTGGCGGCGCAGCTGTCGTCGCCGCGTGTGTGGGAGGCCTTGCCGAGATGCTGCGTGTCGTCCGCGCACGCGCGCCCTTGGCCTCTATACGTGAGTACTTTTTTTTAACAAATTTAGTGAAATAATAATAACTAAACGTAATAAATAAAAATGTCTGATATGGATTTTTTTCGTAAATAAAATCGATTAATATTATGCTATAACCAACTTATTTTGATAAATTTTAACTTTTAATAAAAGTAAAAAATTATCGAAATAGGACTACCTACAAATATTATAAAGGCGAAAGTTATGTGTATGTTTGTTACATCTTCACGCTCAAATGGCTGGGCCAATATTTATGATATTCGGTATGTAGGTAGCTGATACCTTGGATTAACACATAGGGTACTTTTTATCCCGAAAAGTACGCGTTCCCGTAGAATTTCATCGAAAGTCTGATATAGATGGCGCAACTGTGCATAAATAAATACACGCAAACGAAGTTGCGCGGGTTTCACTAGTATTGAATAATTCTATGCAAGTGTTAACTTTATGTTATGATATTTCTATTCAGTTCGAATATGGTGTGGAGCCGGAAGCGTTGAGATACACCCCCGAGCCGCCTGCGTACGCGCAGGGCTGTGACACTACGCCTTCCATCAATATGGATTCTATACGGTGAGCTAACCCACTATGATTATTAATTTTAAAATTCGCATGGATGTGTGGCGACACCTATCGGAGAAAAAGTTCATGCGAACACATGAGACGGCGCCACAGAGTCCTGAATCGCGCTTACGAAGTTTCTACGATATAGATACAACCTCCGACTTGGACATTGTCGGAGCCGCGGTTCCCCAGGCATCATCCCCAGCCCCACCCTCGCCATCCCTCCCGCTACAGATGCATTTATATCACAATCAAAATACTGCCTCGATTTTCTCCTTGCCTGCTTTGGAGGTACATTTTTTCGACGATCTCCGTGGCGTAATGGTTACCTGCCAGACCGCCACTCAGGAGGTCCCGGGTTCGATCCCCGGTCGGGTCATGATGAAAAACGAACTTTTTCTGATTGGCCTCGGGTCTTGGATGTTTAACTATATAAGTATTTGTTATAAAATATAATATCGTTGAGTTAGTATCCCATAACACAAGTTTCGAACTTACTTTGGGGCTAGCTCAATCTGTATGAATTGTCCCTATATATTTATTTATTTATTAATGCTTTGCCCACCAAAGAAGTTGGAGGAAAGGATTTAGTAGATCTCTTCAATGGCGACGAAGAAAATAATTATTTGTGCAGTCTCCGAAGTTACACGCATTTCTTACTTTCTCCCAATAATGAGGGTTTTCTGAAATGACACCCACTAGGCGGCAGCACTGAGACGTCAGGTCCAGAAACCTGTCAAGTGTCATAGCGCCTATAAATTCAGTGTCTGATTTTTTGACAGCGCAGATTGTTGGGTTGGGACGTCTTGCCAAAGTGGCGCCAACTAGTGGCGAAAATTTTCTTGAAAACCTTAATTAGCTTCCATTCTTGTTTGTTTGTTTAATCGTCGAGTCCTTAGGCCCCTAGCACACGGCGTATTTTAAACGCGCAGATGACGCGCGTATAGTTATCCAAGGCGGTGTTGCAATCATTCCATCGTGACGTCTAACATACAAAGAGCTCAATGTAGCACGAAACGCGTGTCCTCAGCGCGTATAAAATACGCCGTGTGCTGTGACTCTTATCTTTATTCTTTTTGATTCGATTTTTTGAGTTTAGTTTTAAGTCTACAGGATATGGGCTTGCAGCATGTGCCTGTTATCTAATCTTGTTTCTAATGTTACTTCATCCGTGGGTTGAGAGCCTGGAGACCTGTACCACGGGCTTCTTTAGAAACCTATTTCAGGGTTTAGCTTCTCACACACACCAAATTAAATTATTTTGTTTTCCTCAATTTAGCGTAGAAATGACTTATTTGTAATACGATTGTGTGCGAGTTGAAAATAAATAGATAAATTGCATAGATTTATTATACAACTAGCATTAGATTGGCAATGCAAAAGAGATAGATCATAGCATACGCGTTTGTTAGAGCGAGATAGATAGGTGAGACCATTCTTCCTATACACGCTATCGGCCTGACGTCAGTCGTGTTAAAAACAAATCCCACTTATTTTTACAAAATTTTTGGTTTTTAAGTATAGTTTTGGTGTTAATTAGACGTCATTAAATATGGTTACCTGTGCAGTGCCTGGATGTAACTCAAACTGAAAGGAAAATCCACAAAATTATATATCTTGCTTGCACACATGTACATTACACGCACACTAGTGTATTTTGTTTTTGGTCTCGCCTTAATCAAACCATTGCCGATCTATACGCTCGTATATACTAAATCTATGATAAATTCTATTAGATTTTATCATACATACATACCCACTTAATTTGTATATTACATATGAATGATTTATTGATTATAAAGTCCTTTTGAAATCCAGGTACATGTACCTGGGCGGCGGCCCCCGCCCCGCCCGCTGGCGCCAGTGCGGCCGCTGCGGCGCCCGCGCCCTGCCCGCCGCGCAGCCCGCCCGGCATCCGCTGCAGAGGGCGTACGACGCGAGGTTCCTACTCGCTTGCAGGTATGTATGATGAAGGTTTTGGTATTTTTTAGCAGTACTAAGTTACGGTACTAGTAGTACTAAAGATTTAAAAAACTTATCTTTGTTGCAGATGCGGCGGAAAGTGGACGTTATTTTCGAATATTTAGTGGAATTTCAAAAACTTTTGTATATTTAAGATTATTATTTTGTAAATAAAGAAATCTAGATCCTAATAATTAATACGATTTTTATTTACATTCTTATTTTTCCTAGGCGTGTACGCACGATCGTACACGAACATGGTGAACATCGAACAAGAACACTTTGTTCGCACGTGCGTACCACTAACGAACATCAAACAATTTGGTCGTCAAAAGTGTTCGTGTCGATCCAACTTGGTTGTTGTGTGGACGATGCTCTCAGCACGACCGAACAAGAACATTGTTAACACGAACATCGAAACAAGAGTAAGGCTTGGTAGCCTCTTTTGTTCGCTCAAATGGCTGGGCTCAATTTTTAAGATATTTGGTATGTAGGTAGCCGATACCTTGGATTAACACATAGGGTACTTTTATCCTGAAAAGTACGCGATTCCCGTAGGATTTGTTCAAAAACGCAAACGACGTTGCGCGGGTTTCGCTATCGTAAATTCACACCGCAGTTAACTTTTGCGGAGCAAAATGGTAACATTACCTTAACATTAAGTAACATTCTTCAACATTTGCCATTGTTTTTTGTTATCAAAGGTTGCCCACTAACACTTGGAAACATTGATCTACACAAAGTAACTGCCGTGATGATGCACAGTTGGACACTAAAAATAAAAGAATATAATAGGTTTTAATAATTTTATTGGAAACAAAATAATAATTATGCTATATATTGCACGTGACTCGCACTCAACATTTGAGCAAAACCCACTTACTCTTAGCACGCCCGGAACACTGGCGTTATACATCTTATATATCAATAAACTCACCAGCGAGTGCTTAACTGAAACCTGTCTCTTTCGCACCTCATAAGAGTGACAGAGACAAGACAACTCAAGTTTAGTTAAGAGCTCCTAGGCCTGAATTATACAGAAACGGCGTACGGTGAAGGCGCGGCGAAGATACGACGTCGCATCAAATGTTTTCATACAAAATGTATGAAAGCGACGCGCAATATCGCACGCCTGGCGACTGCGTACAATAAAGACATCGATACAACGCTAGGCGTGCGTCGTCGCCGTCTACGCTGCGTATACGCTCATCGAACGTCTGTGTGAAGGAGCTCTATAAAGGGTGTTACTATCGATCGATCATCGAGCGAGACGGCAACAAACGATAATAGAATAAACCAATCGAGATGTTGATCGTCAATTTGATTGGTATAGTAACACCCTAAGGTACCTGCGTCGCGTCGCTACAGTATTTACATCGCTTGCGTCGCTTACATACATTTTGAACGTTCAAAGCTAATTGTGAAGGAGCTCTAAAATCTATTTTGTCTCTATCGCACCTCATAAGAGTGACAGAGACAAGACAGGTTTCAATTAAACCATTACTAACCTGTTTATTAATAGTTTGTTTACAAATAAGTCTTATGTTCATAACGCAACATAATTATTAAACTACTGTGGCGGTCAAATAGTGAATGAAAGGCACATATTTCTGTCTAATCGTCATGTACGGGTGCAACCCAGTAGTAACCCATACTTGTAGTTCTAACTGTTAGGATATTCACCATGCTTTCAAACTACTCATTTTAGTACTATATAGGTCCTACTTTATTATTGAACTTCCTTATAACACATGACTATATAGGTTACATATTATTATGATCGTTTAAGCAAGGAAATAAAGGTCTAGTATTCAGTAAAAAAAAAATAGATTGTATTGTAAGTAGTTAGAAAAATGTTGCTTACTACATAAAGCCATCCATATTCAACAATTTTGATACGTGGTGGTGCGCACCCTTAAACCTTTTTTCTACTGACGGATGTTTCTACTGACGGATGGCTGCTACAAGAGAGGCGCATTTTACCGACTATTTCTAATTTTAATGCCTTTTTTTACTGAATACTAGACCATTATTTCCTTGCTTATACGATCATATGTAACCTTTATAGTCATGTGTTAAAAGGAAGTTCAATAATAAATTAGGACCATAAAGCACTGATGGGATACTAAATACTAATATGAGGCCTCGATAGTTCTAGAACTGGTATGGGGTACTGCTGGGGTGCACCCTCATGAACTAAACTGGGCATTATAGTTAACCAATGAAAGAGATGAGCAGATAAAAGAACAGATTTTTATGCTAATAAAGTAAATATCGTTATGAAACTTTGTTACTTTATTACAACATGAATCCTATTGATAAATAAAAATTCAAATAGATCCATTTGCGCAATGTTTAAACCTTATTCATATTTACGGACGTGCTCACCTTTTTCATTGGGCGACTGTACTGTCCATTAATTCCTGTCCAAATAAGAATAGGAATAGTAAAAAAGTGTCAAATTACCCTTTATTTCTAATCGTCTCGTCATCACAAACTTTTCAATGGTGACAAACAAGAAAAAAATACCCACTTTTTGCCAGTGGTGACAGATGGATTACTAAAATACAAGAACACACACACATATTATAAAGGCGAAAGTTTGTATGTTACTTCTTCACGCTCAAATGGCTGGGACTATTTTTATATTTGGTATGTAGGTAGCTGATACCGTGGATTACTCCCAAGTACGCGATTCCCGTAAGATTTCAAGTCCTATAGTCAATGACGCTCTATAAAATAGCCGCGGGCAGCTAGTATTTTTATATAATTTGACCGCTTTTTCTCATTCCTATTGTTATTTGGCATAGTCAATATGTAGCATATTTTTTTCAACTAAATAAAATTTAAATCTACAAACATATGTGCCTTCATTACAAACAATATTACAATTGAAATTTCTGGTTGTTTTTTTTTTTGGCTGTTGGAAAATTTGAAACTGCATACTATGGTCCCTAAACCATACAGGGTTTACGCGAGAGCTGACATTTTGAAGATTCTGAATCAGTAATCGCAAGACCCAGCCCACCACACATTCCCACCGCTGTGTCATGTATAGCCAGGATCAACAACGTCGGCCTCAGATTGACAATAAACAATAAGCAATGAAGCTTATTGACCTCCCGGAAACTACAGCTGTCTTGGAACTCACAATGAATTTAATCAGAAAGATATTAGACGAAGTAGGAAGCATTGAAAGAACTTCCCTCCTTATCAACTACGTGAGAGATACATCCTCCTCCGTGTTAGTCAACGATGGGTCAAATAATTTTGGTAGTAACACAAAACGCAGCTCCGCTCAAACTCGGAAAACATACAGAAAAATCATCATTATCCTTTTATTTCCAAAAATAATCTAACAACATGATTTCATTAACAAAAAAATGCAATAATATATAAAAACGTTTATTTATAAACTATTATAAATGATATTTTGGGTCTGTCTTAGATAATGACAGGCGAATGAGTGCTTTTACGTCGACATAAATGTGTGACAAAAAAACTTCCATCAAATCAGACGACATTTTAATAGCTCACAGCTAGTTTGTGAAACGCATTTTAAATCTCTAGCTATCTCTTTTTTTCTTCTTTATTTTGACAGTGACGGCTATTATTTAATGTGTCATTAACTTTAAAGATGCGTTTCAGAAACTCGTTCCTTGAATTATATATATTGTTTCCCTAAATTGATGTCGAGCTGTCAACTGCGGACATTTTTTTTTTCCACATATTTATGTGTTAGAACAAGCACAATTCGAGTTTCACATGTGATAGATTCTTAAGCATTCGATAGATTAATGGAGCGACAATACAATACGACAATATTGTCTATTTTTTGTCAGAGATGTCAAAGTGTCAACTATTAAACATGGGAATACCCTAACCGTTAGGGTTAGGGCCTTACGGTATGTCGGATTATCACCTGTCCTGACGCTTGTCATTAATAACGAGTTTTCGACAAAAAGTATCGACTTATTATAGATGACAATGTCAGATTGCCAACTGTCATTGACAACCCGACCCGAATATTGTTAGTTTTCGTCAAATATATCAAAGTATCGATTTTATTATAAAAGAGTCGGATTGTCATCTGTTTTCTGTTTGACAATACGACAATACTTGACAGTATTATCGTATTGTCAAATAATGTTTTCGACACATCTAATTGTCAGTAATTTTAATAATATTCAAAATTAAAACTAAAAGCCACAGTTATCCGTTTTCTGTGATTGACAATATGACAATACTGTCAGTTTTCGACACATCTAATTGACAGTAATTTTAATAATATTCAAAATTAAAACTAAAAGCCACAGTTCGCATTGTCAATTGACGTCTGCCGATACCAAATGTGACAACCCGACATTATTACATTTTGACGTCTAATTTGTTAATTGTCGTTTGTAGACGAAATTAAACTACATGTCGTATTGTCTGTCGCTTGGTATTATCACGTTTTTTATCAGATAAGATCCTCGCTTTAAAATGCACGGCGGGAATTACAATTTTAGATCCTTAAACTGCATTATTCCTTCTCAATGTCCTTTAGAATGTGTTTTTGTTCATGATTCACAGACACAAATACAAAATAATATATCCTGGAAAGAGTTTTCATATCTTTTTCTTAATTGAATAGCCGACGGGTCACCTACGAGTCTATTTTTGTAATAAAATCTAGAGGTCTATTACGAAACGTAAATCCGATAGTTCGGGCGAAGATCGAAAGAATTTTAACCATGAAATACAAGGAATTTCATGGTTATTTCAGTAATTTCTTGGATTCTATCCATGAAATCCCTTAGATTTCAAGGTTAATAGTCTTACGATACTTCGGTCGAAGATTTACGTTTCGTAGTAGGGGCTCTTAGTCGCAATTGCAAGCGCTATCTTGCTCATACAAATATAAAGCGAGCGAGACATTGCTTGAGATTGACTAGATTTTAAACATTTAATTAGTTCTCCTTTCATAGCGCTCTGAGATAATTCGCATCATCTATTCGTATTTATGTCTGTGTATACTCAGACCGATCGTAGTTATTTTATTGTACTAATCTAAAAAAGATACAATGTATTTGAGATTCTGATACTGTCTCTCACACGCTTACAAAACATCATTCCATTTCATTCGTTTATAAAAAAAAACGAGGTTAAAATTCGAGTACAATATTGGATTTTGCGCGACTTTTTCGAACTGGCAACATGTCATATTTTTGGTAGCTTCGCTAAAAGTTGCCTGGCAACAAAATATTTTAAGTGTTGCTATTTCATTACCGTATTTAACAAATAAGTTTTTAAAAAGAGATTTCATTATTAGGCAATACTAATTTCATTGGATAATGTTGCCATATTATTTTCTGATATAATTACTAATCGCTCACGCATTCCCATTAATACTAAACGTACAGACATACAGTCCAAAATGGCATAGCAGGATAATTCCGGCAACCACGTTTTTTATTTTATTTATATAAAATATTTTTTTTGACAAGCTATCTTTACTAATATTGGAAAGGTTGATTTTCTTTGAACTGGATAGGCTCAGAAACAATTGGACCGATTTGAAAAATTCATTCACCGTTTAGAAGCCACAGTATCCTCAAGTGACACAGGCTATTTATATATTATATTCTTTTTACAAGCTTTTATTTAACTTGCAATGTATGTATGGGTGGAATCTTGGAACGAAAATTTGAACCACTTCCCGAAGACCGATTAAGTTGAAACTTTGCATGAATTGATTGAATATAAATCAATTAAGTATCATTGACTTTAGAAAATGGAAGGTAAAACTTCAATTTATAAAAAGAGAGGTTGATTATTTGTAAATGACTAATTTTTACGTTTTTTTTTTGAAATGGTCACCAGAACATCCGAGTCCGTATAGAAAACGCACCAAACAAAACGTCATGCTATCTCGCTCACACGCTGTCACGCACAACCTCATAGTTTATATTTTTTTTATATAACTAAATCTGTGTGTTGTGCTATTTGTTCTGGAGTTACACATGTATTATTAATATCTTGAGTTAAGATAATAAATTGGAATCTTATTTTATTATCTTAAGATTAACATTACATGTTCGATTGGGATAAAAAATAACATCTGATTTGGTTAACTTTACCCCGTCGCGCGTACGTGGGGCCAGTTACAAATGCGTTCTACGATTAGATCACTTCGCGCGCGAGGGCTTACTTAGTATAAAATTAGGACGCTTCCACTTTCTGTTCATTTTTTAAACTACTCCAGCAATATATAGTGAATTCAATAGGAAGTTTCATATGTAAACATAAAAGGATATTCCTAAATTCCCATTAAACGGATACACGTAAACGAAGTTACGCGTCTCCATTAGCAATGTTTTCTGAACAAATATACAGACACCACAACACACAGACAAAACTAGTCGTACACGTTTCTCATGTATATAATACTATACCGTTTGACTGCCTTTTTTAGGCGTCAGACCATCCTATTCAGTGCTTGCCATGTATTATTATGTTCCACTACAAGGCGAAACTTTCTGTGTTACTTCTTCAGGCTGAAATGGCTTGGCCAATTGTTATGATATTCGGTATGTAGGTAGCTGATACCTTGGATTAACACATAGGGTACTTTTTATCCCGAAAAGTACTCGATACCCGTAGGATTTCGTCAAAAGTCGGATAGACAATGTACCTTTATAAAGTAGATAGCGCTGCTGTGCATGCAATCGAAATTGAGGTTTCGATAGTAACTATAATAAATGGTCAAACATAACAGATCCATATATTTTTATGACCACACTTCTACCACTTTTCAACAGGCCATTCACGTCGGAAATGCTTGCAGGATAAAAAAAAATAACGTGCCGCAAGTATTTCCTGTAAATCAACTTGTAAAATAAATGATTTTATTTTAATTATATCACGTATTTTTTGAGTTTCAATAATTAATTAGGTAAAATTAGATATTTTCGTGAGAGAAATTCACTTTCCATAGCTCATAGTTTCAGAACAAAATACTCAAGTGTCAAAAATTTTTTTTTGCAGTTCCGATTTTTTATGTTTAAAATGACTGGGCTAAATTTCACGTAGTAAAAAGTGAATATAAAAAATCTCATAATTTTCGATAAGTAATTTCTTTATGTATAAATATTCCGAAACGGCTTTTGTATGTAGTCCTTACGGTTCTAGCTTCGACCGACCATGCTAACGTCTAGAGGCGTTTTGAGATTTTTACCGCTGGCTGCACCGCTTTCTTGTGATATAGCATTAGGACGCTCATACGTTTGTTTTAGAAGCGGATAAATAATAATGGCAAGCACTGCACTAGTATTTTCTGGGATTTGGTTGTTTATAACGCGATTCTTTTCAGACGGTTATAGTTCTTATGATGTGAATATTATATTTTATATTACTTGAATAAGAAACAAAATATATTTTCTATTAATAAAATATGATATTTGAAAAAAATATCATCTTTATTTACTTAATCGTACCTTTTTGTATAGTTTATTTTATCTGACAGATAAACTGACTGATATCAAGAACAAGTAAAACGATTGATAGTCCTATTATTATTTTTATCGTCAATACTTTTTTTTTTAATTTTTTATTACTTTTCGAAAGACGTTATTTTAAGAAATCGCACAACCAAATCCCCCTTAGACTATTACAACACAAGAAGTTCTTTTAGCGTATGCGACAACGCATATACACCGATGCACGTTATCGCAGTCATTACGATTACCCGACGTAACGGTAACGTGACGGCAACGTAACGATAACGTAACTGTAACGTGACGGCAACGTAACGATAACCTGACGGCAACGTAACGATAACGTGACGTGACGTAACAGTTGTAGACACTAAAAAAATTGTCTTGTGCAATAGATCATCGTAAAGACATCACAGTCAAATTAATATCGGGCTAAGTTGATATACACCGACGGACAAAACCACGTTAATTTATAGTTAAGTTTCTTACATTTAATATTTATTCGATATAATGACCGTTCGATAGTTTTTAGAATGAAAAAAAATATATAAAAAAAGGCCGTAACTGTTTTAAAAAGACCATTCTCAAAATATGCCAGTCAAAACAAAATAATAGCCACAAATTAGTGTCTTAAACTTGGTGGATACCTTTTGAATCAATTTCACACTAGAACGTGAACAGACATCAACACATCAACTTGTAACAATTAAAATATTTTTAAAACTACGACTAATCATCCAAAAAATATTATAAAATAAAAGAGATTTTTTTATATAGAGGTAAAAAAACTGAGAACTGGGAGTTTTCCTCCCGTAGAAATGCGGTACGCTGCATTTTGAATCAATTGCACTCTAGAAACCATCATTTATTTGCTAGAACATGAGTTTACAAAGATGGTGTGTTACAAAACAAGTAACAATATGTTCACCTTTCATTACTAGGCATGCAAATATTTAAAGAAAGCAAGGACACATGACTATGACTTGGGAACCTTCAAGAAGCGAGCATACATGCACTTAAAAGGCCGGCAGCGGCTCAGGGACTCCCCCGGTGTCTCGTGTTCCATGGGTCAAGGTGATCACTTAACATCAGGTGACCAGCAAGCTCGTTTGCCAACCTCTTACATATAAGTTGTGGTTCCTTATCAAAGAGGATAATAATAATGGTATGTATAGAGTGGCAACTCCGGGGTGAAATCGGCATCTATGGAAGGTGCTGCCACCGCAGGGATTGGTGGGTGAACTAAAATTTCAACTATAGCTATACATAGTATGTATACTCTTCCCTATAATTTCTGAATATATTTCTTTGTTATCGCCCCAAAGAAGTCCCCCATCCGACGGAATACATCAAATTTAGTATTCAACTTGTATTTTATTTACATTTTATGTAAATAAATAACTAAAATAAATAAATAACTAATAAAATAAAAAACGTCAATGCTATCGAATGGTCCGTCAGACGATAAGTGAAGTACAAAATGGCCGCCGCTTTTTTTTAATTTTAGTTCTTCCACCAATCACCCAAATGTCGCTGTTGCCTATGAAAATTGACGGTTATACTAAGTGTGCTCCCCCTGTTCCTTATGTAGTACGATATTACGAGTGGCCCTTATTTTGTATTGAGTAGTTATTTACTAGACGTTGTACGCAACGTCCAATTTCTTCATAAAACTTTGCGTACGGCCCATGGCCATAAAAGACATAAGACTCCGTGTTAAATGTGGGAAATTAGTTAATTTATATTGTAAATGAATATTTCTTACAGTGTTTCATATAAAATTATAGTTTTCTTACAGTATACGAAGGTTTGGTATCTTGTATTGAATTTTATTCTTCTAAATATTATTATTGACGATTTCCGCACTGCGGAAAAAATATCGCGCGGTTTTATTTCCGCAATTCTGTAAGACTCGCATAGTAAACCAACTGTAGTTTAAGAACCTAGCTACACATGTTCATACGGATATCATAGAGCTGGAATAAAAACAGCGCGATTTAAAATCAAGACTAAATTTCCATCCTTTACTAACAGGAAAATAATTTAATTTTACAATATACATCGGCCGTTGGATTGTCGTACATTTGTACGATTTGTCGTATTTACGACACATACTAAGATTTGTCGTAAAAATCCGACAACAAAAACAATACAAGACTCCAATCACAATGAAATACCTATTCCCAAATGACACGATAACATAGGTTGCTTATTATTAACTATTGCTTACATTTAGAAGGCTTCTCAGAACAAAATATATTATTATGTTTGTTTAAAATTGTTTTTTTTTATAAACTACGACTATTATGCGACAGCATTATTATAGATGAAAGAGATATAGTTAATAACAGTTTTCACCACAGAACTGAGAACTGGGTACTCCCCTGTAGAAATGCGGTCCGCTACAAATTGTATGCGAACCATGTCTGAAAGTCTCTGAAAGTTAAACGTCAAAGGACCAAATCAAAGAATCGAATGGCAATGTATTTTTTTTATATGAGTACAGAGGCAAAGTCAAAGTGAAAGTCACGTTACTACGTCATTATTATAGACAAAAGAGGTTCTAATTTATGGATGTTGTCATAATAACAGTTTTCACCCGACAGCCGACGCCCGTTCGAAGTGAAAATTTATGACCATTGCAGTATCACCGTGTTGTCAATGTCGAATTTGTTCGAAAAGAAATTTGACATTGCTTGTCATTGGTGTCAAATTATATTTTGCAAACTGACAGCAAGTTTCTGAAAAGCAATTTAATTCCACTTCAAGTCTCTCTTTTCTTTTTTAGTTTTTCAATGACAGCATAATTGCAAAATTAACAGTAAGTTTCTGAAAATAATTTTAATTTAATTCCACTTCAAGACTCAATCTGTCTCTTTTACTCTTCTTTAGATTTACAGCGACAGCTATAATTAAATGTGTCACTTTAAAAATGCGTTTCGGAAACTGGATGTAGGTAAATCTTTAGGAAAAGCATTAGATCTTTTCAAAAATGGTCTCATATTAGCGGAAACAAAGGTGGAGGTTATAACCAGTATCCATACAAAATGTTTCAAATTAATTTCGATTCAGTTTGGGTCAAAAAAGCATTTGTCTAAAACAGAAGCCGAAACGGGAGCAAAGCGGAGCAAAGCTAAAATTATTTAGTTTCGCTCCGTATCGTAATAATACATCACTAACCAACCGTAGTAAACGCAAGTATAGCGGAGCGAATCTAATTTAGTTTAGTTTTACTTCGCGATCATAAATATCATGTTGGAACAGCTCACGCACACAAGTCGAACGTAAATTTTATAAACATTTTGTATTTTCAGTGTGTTAAGAAAACAATTCTCTTTCAACTATAAAAAAAAATGCCACACACAACACCACGATCGTGTACACTACCAAATGACGAGTCGGCAGATTCGTACTAATTCCATACAAATGGTACTGTCAACATTACAGAACGCTATATACTATATACGTGTATTATTCGTTCACAGTTATTTAATCTCTGACAGATGAATTAAAACACTCATAAGTGTCACAAGAATGATTCTGTGGCAGAAATAATGTGTGAGCCGACTTATACGGACTGCTCGAGCAGTTAGCTATTGTAAAACCTGTTTTCCTGTCAGAAAGTAACTGTGAACGGTGTATAGCGTTAACTTGATCGTGTATGTCGACTATTACACATTCGGTTATCGTTTTCGGTTTGGCCGAATACGCAGTCACAACTTTTACATGTATATTGTAGTCTAAAAACTATTTTGTATAACTCCCTTTGTTGACTGTGGAGTTAGTTTGAAACTTACTGTTTCCGTTATGTGGTCGCCGTCGGTGGTCGGTGGCAAGTAGGCTCATGTGCTTAACGCCAACTGGGAAAAAATGGAAACAGTGAGAATTTTTCTTTTTTCTTTTACTGAAGTACAGGTTTCAAACTAGTTCAGTTACGGCCGATTCATTATGAATTAGACTAGTCTAGTTAATTAAGCATGAATCTGTAACTTTTATGAAAACAAATATTATTAGGATAATTAATAATTACTATTCCCAAAGCTATCGAAATAAATAAATAGGCTTAAACGAAACCAGGGGGATTTACCAACATCATGTAACATATTCATTGGCGTTGTTCTGACTAAAATCTTTTGACAAACATATTGTACACGAAAACGTTAACCATTATGCGAGCATCGAACCCGTGTCCCCATACTCACAGCACTTGGTGCGGCTGCAGTGCGGCGAGATGCGCAGGCGACGGTGGCACGCCTGGAGGAACTCCAGCTGGAGGCAGAAGAGTCTGCGCCAGACCCTCGAAACGACCGCCGGCTTCGAAGCCGTTCTGCTGTGAAATTAGACATTTTTACACAATTGACACAGCGTTTCCTAAAGTTCTTTTTTTATGCCACAAAGGTGGCAAACAAGCATACGGCCCGCCTGGTGGCAAGCGTCACCGTAGCCTATAGACGCTTTCAATACCGGGTGTATCACTCACGCGTTGCCAACCCTCCCAACCCCCTAAAGTGGAGCTCTGGAGACCTTACTCACCGTAGGAACACAGCATGGCCGAGACCAATGTCATTTGGCTACGATCTTCTGTAAGGTGGAGGTCCTTCCCCTGACGGGCTGCTCCGATTTGAACGGATTATCCGCTGTGCCCTACCTCTCTTAAAAGGTCTGGTGAAAAGTAGATCACCGGTGCCTGTACGACACTTTACTTCGAGCGTTCGGACGTGACGGTCATATTATTCAATTATTATTATATTAGGATTGTTTTTGTATCGTTTTTGTTAATTTAAATATAAGTTTGTTGCCACTATGGTGGTTTGCTGGTTCTCACTCTGTAAGTAACCTTATTAAATAAAAAAAGGCCGTAACTGGTTTTCTTTCGCCATTTCTTTTACCAGTGGTCATTCTGCTTTTGTTTCCGAAATGGTAGTAGTTTATACAAATCATTTATTACTGTATACTCTGACAAGAGAACGTGTTTGCGAAAACCATCTGAATATTAATTTCAAACAGATAACCATTTTTGGTACACATGCGAGAACACGTAAATGATTCTTTGTATCAAAATAGTTTTATTTTAAGATTTAGCGACTGTATGTTTAATAAAATAAAATAAAAATTATATAGATTGCGCATCTGATCCTTGAGTATCTTTTAGTTACCGGTATCATGATGGTAGGACGTAATGGTTGTATGGATGGCTGCACTGCGGCGGTTGGGTAGTACGGATAGTACTGCACCGGGTAGCCGATGTAGCCCGGGTAGCCCGCCGCCGCCGCGTACATGGCTGCAGCCGGGCTATACATCTGCGAAGACATGTATTGTTATCATGATAATTGTTTTGTAATTGTGGTGTTTATAACATAGTTTATTTATGTATTTGTCACCGTAAACCGTTGTGTGAACCGTAACATCATAGTGTGACAGTAGGTTTGTTAGGTTTGCCTTGTGGCCCCAAAACCCAGAAATAGGAGCCCCCAAACCCAGAAATAGGAGCCCCAAAACCCAGAAATAGGAGCCCCGAAATAGGCTTCGTCGACTTAGAATAAATACAATTTTACGCTGACAATTCTCCTATAAATTATAAACTAACGGTTTTTACAATTTTAAGCTGACACATACAAGTTGTAAATGACAAGAAAAAGTGCATGTGAAAGCTTAATTTCTGAAATACACATTTTCATTTAATTTTCACATGTTAAATAACAAAAGAGGCCGCAACTGATTTACTTTCGCCATTTCTCTTACCAGTGGTCATTTTGCTTTTCTTTGCGAAATGGTAGTAGTTTATGGAGTGGATTAATTACACTAATAATTAAAAAAAAAATACTGTAATGTCATCTTTGACGAGAGAAAGTATCTGTGGGGACCTACTCTCTGAATAAACGTTTCAAATCTTTGGAATAACGCTGGTTAAGCAATGATGACCTGAGCCTGTTTTGGATAAGTTTCACATGTAAAAATTCTTTGGGGACATTGAGATGTAGATCTAAACAGATGTCGATGTGAAGGTGCCATCACTTAGTTTGTAACATACCTACTTCGATCATATACAACATGGATAGTGCATGGCAATAGCGTCCGTGGCACACTTCAAACTCCGCTAAAACGCACCCGTAGCGGACTTTGTATTCAGTGACGCGTGATCTGTCACTGACTATTTGTTTTACATTACTGCTTAATGACTGAAGACATTTAAAGGACTGAGGTGTCAGCGGCAATGTATATAGACAGAGCCAGTCGAAGCACAATAAGGTGAATTTCAATACATGTACCAAGTTTAAGCTTTGTTATTGTATGCTGTATCCACTGTTGTATATGATCGAAGCATACCTACATTAAAATTTATTTTTATTACTTACAAAAATAAGAAATAAAGATATAATATATTTGAACCGAAGTTGAGCCTTTAAGTCAGTGACAAGTCCAGGTAGCCCGAAAATGCCGACATCTGCTAATACGCAGTTGACACTAATTGCGGCAATTACAAAAATTAATAATTGTGTTAGTACTCACCGGCAACTGTTGACTGAGCGCCGGGATGGCCTGGTGATGTTGTAGCTGGTCGTAGGGGGGCGGAGCATAAACCCCACCCGCGCCTGCGCCAGCCCCACCAAACGTCACACCGTAGGGTGACCCGCCCGCCACTGCAGTGGTAAAACAGTCGCATTTCATATCACTCTAAAAACATTAATTAGCCAAATGATAGGTCCCACTTTCGAAAGCTATAACTTGACAAAAATTAAAACAAAACCGCTTTTTCAATTACAAAAACAAAAATGGTTTGAAACCACCTTTTAACTTATTTTCTCTCATCTTTTTTAAGGAAATACTTGTCTTATTTGTTAAATAAAAACTGTGAAAAAATTGCAACATTCATTATACAACAACAGTCAATTATCTAACGATTAGACGATCGAAGAGATGCGGAGCAAAACTAAGTTTGTTTAGTTTCGCTCCGTAAAACAATATTCAGAAGGAAGATTAGTTTCGCTCCGCTCCGGAACTATAAAATGTTCTTCTTCACCAAAATAAACCTTTGTTTCGCTCCGCTCCGAAAATAATAAAATATTCTAAAGAAGCTTAGTTTCGCTCCGCACCGAACGCTACTCCGGCCTAAAACACTAACCTCCATATTGAGATGCTAAAAGAAGTTTATTTTCGCTCCGCTACTCCTTTTTTTAAATAATATATTTGAGTGCGTTTGACCACAATCCTGCCTGGTGTTAAGCAGAGATGAGGTCACGCAAACTCAAAAAATGCCTGTTCACTCTTGCCTTGAAAATCCCTAAATTGTATGAATCGGGAAACATTGACGCGGGGAGGGAGCTCCATACCTTGGCGGGGCGGTTCCATACTCCGGCCTAAAACACTAACCTCCATACTGTGGTGCGGCCTGATGCGGTGGTGCCGGCAGGAATGGTCCCTGCGGCGGCTGGGGTTGCGGGTAAGCACCAAGAGGGGGAGTCACTGCAACAACTCAATACATCAAAAAAGCGATCTAAATAACACTTCCGCCCGACCAGACGATTGTAACGTCGACGTGGCGCCCCCATCAGACTTTGACATGACAATTAACATTGGATACAGTATAAAATGAGAATATAATGCACCAATTTTGTATGACATCACTATGATTGGAAACGTTTTATTTTCGTCAATAAAAACTATTTACAGCTTTATTAACTAAATAAATATATTTACACTAATTGGTAATTTCAAATCCTTATTAAAAAGAACCAGATAACTTACAACTAGTGAATCAATTTTTCTTTTCGAAACTGCCAAGATTAACTAGAGAAAAAATGGCAAAAATGGTATTTATTATGCATTGTCATATCAACACACATAATTTAGTCTGATGGGGACACATTTTACTCTAAAAGTTATGTGAAATAAAGGTATTTCTACACGTCGACGCATATAAAATCGCAGATCGGGTCGTATCCGCAACCCAAGCCCGAGCATTCACGCTTGACTCAGTTTGACGCCGCCCCAAACTAGTATTGCCATGATTTGTGTTATTTTTGGGACATTTTATAACTTTCGCGTTGCATTATTTTAAATTAATAATAAAACCAACGGTTCGCCTGTGACCACGGCCGGTGGAACCTGGTCGAAATGTCAGGCAATAATATGGTTTTGCGTTAATTCGTATTTTATTATTAATTTTTAACATTTAATGAAATATTTCAATATTTACTGGCAAGAATATAACAGCAAAAAATTATTTTTTTTTAAAATCATTTTAGCATTATAAATTATACAAATGCTAAAATGATTTTTTTAAATACATGTCAATACGTTTCGAGCGCCGTTTTTTGCGCGAAATGAGAATTTATAAGTACTTATATAATAAGCCACGATCAAAAGAGCGGACAGGCAACCTTCAGTAAATATACGTTCAATAAAGCACCTAATTAAGGTAAAATATATAAAAAAAGATTTTATATTCTCATTTCGTTCATAAAATAAACCACTGACGTCAGTGTTAACGACAAGCGATGCCCATACAACGCGTTACATAGTAACCACTTTAGAGTTTTCCAAGAAAAAAAAAAACTCAAGACATCCAAAATATTTTTTCTTTACAAAAACTCATCAGTGGCTTTCGGTCCTTGAAAAAAAAAAAAAAAACAAAAAAAAACTTCTTTTCAATGATTTTTTTTCATTTTTTTTTCAAAAGGCCGAACAAAACAATGATTTGGTAGGTTGAGTTTGACGATCCAACACGAGCTGTGAGTGCTGAACGCCTACCAAAAAGTTATTTACAATGCATTCCTCAATGATCACACTTGCTTTTGTACTTGACAGATTAATTACAGCCAATAAGTAACTCCAGCGTAAGCGTTCATCGAAAGTACGAATCTTTTTATTTATTCGACTGAAAATGGCGCAGTCTTTACCGAGAATATTCGATTGTTTAAAAAAAAAATCAATTTTAGTAAAAACAATATAAAAAAGCTATAATATCATAAATATATTGCGGCCACTCTGGTGAAAGAGAATGCCTACTCTGGAGAAACGTTGGCTTTTATGCCGTGAAGGTAAGCAAGTACGAACATTATTAATCTCTTAATTAACAAAACATCACACGATAAGACCTTTTAAAAAGACATTAATATTATTTATAACATAACTATGAACTCAGGTGTCCGCTTTTAGAGCTAGAAAACAGCTCTAAAATTAAAAACAAAGAATTGTTGACGCTCGCTTACAAAAGTTACTAGTAGTGAGCGATCCTTAAGTTCAGAGTCAACTTTGCCAAATGGCAAACGTGTATTACATTTCGTGAACATTCCTTACATTATATAATACTATCAAACTAACTATTCAAAAGTTGTGTACCAAGATTTCTTGTTGGAATAAAAATAAATTTACAATTTTCATATTAAACTTGCTGTTGAAAAAGAAAGACTAAAAGCGTGTATGCAAAAAAGCCAAAAAAAACAAAACTATGATTGGTGCGCTGAAGGACATAGAAACATGCAATCATGAGACAAAACACAAAAAGATAGCAAACATAATAACCATGCCACTACGCCTAATACCAACTCAAACAAAAACTTCTATTCACAACAAAGATTTCGCTTTGGAAATCGGTAATCTAATGCAAAAAAACATGCTAAAAATGAGCTGCTACACAGCATTTAATATGAAATATTATTTAACCATTAAAACCTTATGCGATAAACCGGTTATAACCGATTATATCCGGTAACGGTAACCAAAAATCCTGGTATCGCCCCCTTTCCGATACACATTAATTACTAATACTTAGTTCACTACCAAAAGTCAGCATATTTGGAAAAAAAACTATCAGAAATAGACAATGTATGTATTTTATAATTTTTTGGCCAAAAATGTCTTTACCCCATTTCAAGCTGTAGTGGAATCCAACAGCCAGTTAATAGGCATAGAACAACTTGACTGAAACTGATTTTGTTACTTTCCCACTTACTTAATTAAATCTGAGTGATTAAACAGATTGTCAATTTTCGTAACAAAAACGGTTAAATCCAATTTTGATCTCATATCATCATAAGAAGTCCACTACTAGACATAGGCCTCCCCCAAACGTTGACAGCGGCATACATCCAGCGGCTAACTGCGACTAAATTTTTGATGTCGTCTCGCTCATTTCCCATTTAGTGCGAGCGAGTGAGATCTACACTTGGTTTTAACTATTTAAGTCAACAGGGCCCCGAGAGTTTCAAATCTTTGCTGATCTATGTTTATTAAAGAGGCAAGATCCATCACCTTTGATTGAAACATAAAAAAAGCGCCAATTCTCCAATGTAATGATGAAGAAGAAACAGTTCACAGAAAATATAGTTTTTAAGTCACTTCGTAGAACTGTTAAAACCTTCTCAAATATGGCTGACTTTTCCCCACCGGTACAAATATTAAATGTCATATAAATAAAGCTTATTTAAATATTTTAGCAAGCACATCGTGTAAAGGTTTGTTGTTTTTTGTTAAAGCAACAAACCGGTACTATTTTTTTTTAAAACTCTTCATTTTAATCAGAAATCCTAAAAATCGGGAGTCCTGTAAGAAATTAGACGAAATCGACCATGACCAAATGATAAAACAAACCAAAAAAACTAGTGGGACCCTAGAAAAACGTGACAAGTGTAAACTGTGTTTATTTTTTTATAGAAAAAAAACCTCTTAACTGCCATACTTCCCTGTCCTTCAATAAAGCTTAGCATGCATTGTCTATGCCAAAGTATATATTTGGCATAGACAAAAACGGCATAGACCATCACTTCTATGTTTAACTATAGAATTGTTTAAGAGTGATGCTCTTTGCCGATTGACTTAAATCTATTCACACACGCACTAACATGGTGACATTCCTGTTAACATTATGATTCAATAGACATTTATGACCACCCTTTATATTTTATTGTTGTACTTTAAAATATTAAAGTGGGACGACAGACTAATAATAAAAATAATATAAGAGTATTAATGTTATGTTTTGACAGCCCTTGGTGCGTTATAGTACAGTCAAGAGCAGGTCGACCTTTCCATATTGGACTTTGTACCATTCTTAAGTTCTGTCATAAGAGCCAAAATTGTAATGCAAGTGTAAAGCTCGACGTGCACCTGACTGTACCTTCGGCACCAGGGGCGTGGTTTCATTTCAAAAATTTGTGCGATGGCATTCGTGTTTGGTCACGAGTCTGTGTGTTTTCTATGTATTATAGGTATATTATTCATATATATCAATCGTCTGGTACCCATAATACAAGTAGGTCAAGCCTAGCTTACTTTGGGACCAGGTGGCGCTGTGTGAGAATCAAGAATGTTTGTCCGCAAAAAATTTAAAGAGTGGTCACTGTTCAAAGCTTGCATACTACTAAAAGTATGCAAACTTATACGGTTAATCTTAAATATTAGACAGACTTGAAAAGAGTGTGTAATAAAGTCACTTTGAAACAAGACAGAGCGTCCTTTTCTTATACCATTAAGGTCACCGCAGCCTATGGACGTTTACAATACCAGGAGTATCACTAACGCGTTGCCGACCATGTTTGAACCTCTTCACACCCCTTTTGAAGTACCCCATGATGTAACTAACTACTTTTGATAATATGTAATTTTTTTACTTTTTAAATAATCTAATAAAATTCGGAGACTTTTGGGGGAGGCCTATGTGGAATTCTTGTGGCCGAGATGATGATGATGATGGCGGTGGCCAAGAGGAATAATCGATGATGAATAAGGTATTTTTTATATTATTGAGATAAAGACGTTTGTAAGTTCTCTACCTAAAAATGTAATATGTAGGTTTTATGGATATAAATAGGTATTATCTGTCATTGTTTACGAATTCAAGAAAATTAATTTAATGAATATAATTGGAGCTAAAAAAGTTAAGCAATGTCAAACCTAGCCAGTGTTTGAATGGGTTTCGTTGGGTGTGATAAAAAAAATAGCTAATATTGATTAAAATTTGACTAAAATTGTTATTAAATCTAATTTGGTATTTATAATGAAAATTAAATTAAAACATCGTAGTGTGTAACATGGTGTAAGTTTAGTGATGTGATTTGCCTCGCCACGGAACTGTGTTAATATGTATTACTTAAGTGAAAATTCTCTCATGTAAGTGACTGCTTTTTGTGTCTCTTGAGAGTAAAGAATCTTTGAACCGAATAATAACCCAATTAGACACTCTTTTCAAATCTGTAATGTGTAACATACAATTGCAACTGGCACAAATATTATAAATAGTAAAAACAAGTGCCTATTACCATCACCTTATCAAAAAAACTCACAGAAAAAAACTTTTGTGAGATTATTTTTATAAAAACAAAACTTTTTTTATAGAGTTCTGTTTTTAAACTGTTAGTAATAAAACACACAATCTTAATACGTACCAAACATGACCTTTTTAAATTAAAAAAAAAAACCATGTTTACAGCACTTTAATAAACTAACATTATTGTGCTGTTGAAATTTTAAATTTTAACTTTATAAAAATTTCAACATTTTGCATTAAAAAGAAAAGATTTCTTATTGCAATAAATCTACATTAATAGATTAAAAAAGATTTAAAAAAAAAAAGTTGAACTTATTTATATATTTTTTAATTATAATAACATTTACATTGTAGAAAAAATGCAGGTTTACATTGTATTTTGTACATACAATCGTCTTAATCTATGTAAGAGTATAGAGTGTATGTACTGGTGCAGATTACCAAATTAATTGAAATCTTTTCTTTCTAAAAAAAACATATATCTAAAGAGTTATCTTAAACTATGTAAAAAAACATAAAATCAAAACTTGACGTCTCTATTATAAAAAATAACAGAGACCAAAAGACTATAGAAACTAGTATTTTTTATTAATTCCAAATTATTATTACCTTTTTACTGTTTCTATGTTCATAAAGTGCAATTTATACTAGCAAAATTATAAAAATGACCAAGCCCTTAAAAAGTTAAATTATATTTAAAAAACGCGCAAAAAATATTATTTTCGGCCGCTAGTCATTATTATAATCATTTAAAATTAAAGTGTTAAAATCAATGAAAAAAAAAATAAGCTGTGAAACTAAATTTCTTATAGAAAATTAAAAAATATAGAAATAAGACATCAATAAAAATTAACCTTTTAAAAAAGTCCTGTTTATCTTTTTTTATCATTATAATTTCTTAAAATAAACAGAACATAGCCTTAAAACAACTTATTTTTTATTTTATGTGTTAACTAAATAATTTTTTACGAGTAAATGTGTTTTTTTTTGCAATCAAACTGTTCCGAAAGGACTCTTTAATACTATACAAATAATTTCAAGCAGAAAACATCTACTGTACAGCCAACATTATTAGCTTCATGACAAACAGAGAAATCCTCTCAGAAAGTTTTCTAAGAAAAATAAAACGAAGATATACTTACTTTTTTTTTTGTTTAATTTTAAGACATATTCACTCGTAAGAATTGTCAAGAAAACAAGTGACGATTCCATTGCTAATTTTCAATGTGTAATATTTTCATTTTATAAAAAGTATGGTCACCCTACTTCGTGAGTCAAGTAAAGTATCTCTTTAAAAATCTGTTTTTTTTTTAAATTTAGGTTCTGTCACTTACACTTAACAACTTGCTTTCCCTTTATTTATCCTCTCTACTAATATTGTAAAGGCGAATTTTTGTGCGAATTTTGTCTTAGTTTTTTCAGATTTGGTTTTTTTGGTAAACAAATAAGGCGTAGTCGCTTTTGTTTTCAAGTTAGTTTAAATTATTATAATATACTTTTCCTAAGCCGGCCAGGGACTTGACGTCGCTGAGTGCCTCCCAGAGACTGCCTGGGCTTCCCAGATATGGTATGCTTGCACATTTTTCCTTGGGTATTTGAGAAAATCCTTTCCTATCTGATGCCTACGTCATACAACAAACATACTTTCCAAGTTTCAGGTCTTTATGATCAGCGTGCAGCTGTGCAGTGATCATTTTTACATGTATAGAATATGACCAGAGAAAGTCTGTGTACTGTGAAGGCCTGATTTATGACTGAATGATTCGATTTTTGCTTTTCTTTTCGAAATGATAGTAGATTACAGAGAAGATTAATTACACAAATAATTTATTACATTAGATTACTGTATGACAAGTAAAAAAAAAACAAAATTATTATGTCAGAAGGTGTTTTTTACATGGGTTGGGAGCTCTTTTGTCAAGTTAAGTAAACCTGTAAGAAAAGACTCCCCTCTCTAAAGAAAGTGTCAGTAAAGACCTGAGCTTCTACCGCCTTACATCATGTATTGCGCTGTCTTGCTTACTCAGCCGTTCTTGTTTTGTTTTTAGCGGTCATGGTACCTGACCCTGTTCTCTCAAACGTTTTGAATCTTTGACTTTTATTTTTTTTCCTAATTGTTCCTATCAGCTAAAGGCATACTGATGCCATTTGCTGAGACACCGGGCTGTTACGTAGGGCTCACACGGCCAAAAATTTACAGGGTCTGCCTAGGGTTCTCGAACCTCGGCCTATGGCGACACTGGAGGAATCTTTGACTTAGCAATGAAATCGTCACAAAAGTTACAATGAATTAAACACATACGATCGTCCACACTCCGGATACGCACATATCATATATTTCTCTTTACTAAAAAATGTTTGTCAAAAAAGAAAAAAAAAATAAAGAAAAATTCTATAGTGATATTCATTACATGACACATTAGTCGACTGCCGCGCGAGGACTGCGCTGGTCTCGCGGCTCCTGCAGAGGGGGGACGGCGGCTGGGAGGCGGGGGGAGGGGTGTGGGAAATTTTATTATAAACCTTGCTTATTTTATTACTGCTATGATTCCGCTTATTCAGAAAAATCTGGCTAAAAACTAAGCCTTTTTACTTGTATCAATCTGTGACATCTAATTAGCGCACTCCTGTATTTTTTTTTTGTTATTGATGTTTTTAAAAGCTTTTATTTATTTATTTACCTATGGAATGTTGGACAAACGCATTTTTAAAGTTAATGACTCATAAAATTACCTATAGCTGTTAAAGTTAAGAAGAAAAAAAGGAGATAATATTTCATAGTATGATGCCTTCTGAACTGTTATTAGGAAATAAGTGATTTAAAAGAGACTGTAATTAAATAAAAAAGTTTTGATATTGAGTCTTCGTCTATTGTTAATTTTTCACCATAAGCTGCTAAACAGATTTAAATTAAATGTATGAAATATATTTGATTTTTTTCCCCAGGAATAACAATTAATTTGAGTACTGTGAGTTTATCACAGGGATAAGAATGGTGTGGCAAACCGAACTCTTTTTTAAAAACCTCTTTGTAAATAGTTATTATGTTTCCTTTTTCTTTATGGTTTTTATATTCAATTTTACTATCACTTCTCTTCAATTTTTCACCTTCTTGCCATCAATTCATATTTTTCTTTCATCCCTTCCTCTTTTCCTAACCTTTCCATCCTTAATAAATGGCGTTGTGTAAAATCACGACTAATGCACAAATAAAAATGCCACAGACTGTATAATTAGTTATTTATCGGAATGTACGCAGTTATAATACCTTATATTTTTATTTGAGTTTCAGTTTAACTTGTAAACCAAAACTCAAATAAGTTCATTTTAACTATCAAGCAAAAACTGACATGTGTACCGTCACACCTTTTTATAGATTTCATTTAAAATAATAATTTGTGTTTTCTGTTTTCTAAAGATCTTATTTAAATGCAAAAGTCTGTTAGATAATGTTTTTTTTATACCACATGGATTTCAGGTCTGTCTGTTACCTCTCGTGGAAAACCAGCTTAACTACTTCAGTAAGTATGAATTCCACTATAATTTAAGTTTGAATAACAGGGAATTAGGTCACACAGTTTCAGAATTGAAGCTACCAAAAACTAGGCATAATTTCCTAGGTCTCAACAATGAATCAAACTTGTATGGATTTTTTGTAGAGAAAATCTACTTTACTATGTTATTGGGGTACAAATACCGATTGTAATAGAGGTTTATTCGATTTAATGTTTAAATCGTTAACCATTAACTGTTACAAAGGAAATGGTGCCTATATTTAGAAATAATAAGATCCCGCCTTGACTGTCATCCATCTTGGATTTTCAATGGAGATTATCGATTTACTCTCGCGGTGATTATTTTGTTCTTACGAATACACAAAAAATACACCTTGATCTCCGACATTCATGAATAATAACTCTTAATAACTGTAGGAACAAACAAAACCAGCGAAAACACTGGAATCAAGGCCCTATGACGTTACACATGTCATAATTAATTTATAAAAAGACAAAGGATAATAGAAAAAGTAGCGTATAAATACCTTTTTTGTCTGCCATTTATATAACTAGTAATTATTTAATAGTAACAATGATTCTACTAATTAAATCGTAGGAAATAAAGTAGGATAAAAATCACAAATTACAACGCAGTCGCAAAGACGAAGCTTCACAACGATTGTCGCAATAGACGCTAGTGATTGACGTATGTTTCCGTTCAAGTCTATAGACTATGAGTTGTTGAATTTGTTGTGCGAATCACTCGATTTAACGTCTATGTGCTATACAATACACATCGTAGACTTCAATCAAGTCCACACCATTTAAAACTTACATAATAAAGAAATGTAGGTAATATCCAAGAAGCTTAAATATTAATCTTAAATTAATATAGCTTAAATATAGTAATATAAAATATTTAAGCTTCTTGGTAATATCACATAGATATTAAAATGGCAATCTTTATAAGCTAATAACTCCACTTCGTTTGCTTGTATCTTTGCGCTTTCTCATGGGAATTTCGGAATGTATTATGTATACTTAAATAATTCCGTAAAATTTCCGTGGCGCGTCGACAGTTCAAACTCTGGAGTGATGATTCAGGCGCGGCGCTCCGAGCATAGATTAATATTGTAGAATGACGATCCCACACTCACGGGTAGTTTGGCTTGGCGCGCCGTCGCCGCCGCCGAGCCGCTTGGATTAGAGTAGCCATACTAGCCACGGAATAACTGACGCGAAAAACTGATCGTCAATGCCCAGCTATAAGTCTCAGACTTCAAGGCTTTACTACTATCGTAAGTTTAAAGATCCTCGGTGTATGTACTTGTAAGCGGCGGCGTGGCGTGTGTTCACACCATCTGTCGTGCAGTACAGTAAAGCCCACCATTCACACGCAGATTGGTTCGGCGGATTGGTCGGCCATCAGACTAATCCGCCTGTGTGTGGAAGCAACGAACCGGTACGCCAGACTCAAATGGGTTGGCGTCGGGCTCGCTGAGAGCCGCGAGCGCCTGTCGAACCCCACATGCCATACTTCGAGTGGAGGGTTCGTGGAGGGTTCGTGCAGTGTATGGGCAACGCCGGATTGGTCCGCGGTCGGGTCCGGGTTGCGAGTCGGGTCCGAGTTCGTGTAGTGAATGGTGGGCTTAGTAGTAATTATGTCGTTGTATATTATTCGAGAATAGTTTTTATCTGCTCTTCAATAGATGGCATTGATAAAATATCGATGATGATTTGATTTTATAGGTGAAGCAGGATATCATACTAAATTTATATTTTGTTTGTTTGTTTGTTATTCCTTTACAGCTTGACTAAGCAGCCGCTCATTATGAAAATTTGTGTACATATTGTCAGGGGTACAGGGTCCAACATAGGCTTTTTATCCCGTGAAAATATGTCATTCCAGCGAGAAAATATTTTTCTACTATAGATGGCGCTGCAATTGCGATGTCAGCTAACAGATGGCGCCACAAGTAGCGCTAAGGGTTGTTTTGTTGTCAAACTAGATCTATGTCATAATATTAACCGCGAGCGAAGCCGCGGGGAAAACCTAGTAGATGTCACGTCACCGGTGCGCGCCGCCGCCCGTCATTCCTGTATTCAAGTTTTACTTACGAATCTGTGGATCTTTGTGCGTGTTGTTCTCGTCAATAGATGGCGTTTTAAATTTCAGCCTAACATTACTTAAACGACATGAGGATCATGGATTTTGGACGATTTGGGAAATGAAACAAGAGAAAATGAAGAATTTATCATTCATTAGAATTTTTGGGAAAATACAACATTTATTACAGCGACAACTAACAATTTTATAATGCTATTATGACTACATAGTATTCTATAAATACAAGTAGATTGTAGGGCCGTCTTACTTGCAAGATATGCGTTTAGATTTCACATAAGCTGGAAATAAATAACGTCTATGTTCCATTATACTTAGCACAAAACTTTCAGTAAAATTCAATGATGGTGTTTGAAGTGAGTCATTCCTTATTATGTTATCATATTGTGAATTGTATACTTCATATCTATTTTTATTTTAAATCTTGATTGATTCTAGTTTTTGTACCAAGTATAAGTAACGGTAAATACTTGATACACTCACTCAACCTTACAAATACATTGAAGAAATATGTCAAAAAAGGCGTGAAACAAGCCCCTACTATTCCGCTCACAGTTAATTTTCCTCTGACACACTACAACACTCATTATGTGTCACAGGAATAATCTGTTGCAGAAATAATGTGTGAAACGACATCAAATACTATAGAAACTCTACCGAGTTAATACGCACAGCTGAATTCGGGCAAGACGCGACACTAGCGCCCCTACGGCATGAGGGCGGCATGAGGTGAACGATTTCAAAACTTTTGTGCGTTTTGTATGCAAAGTGTTCACCGCGTGCCGACAGATGTCGCTATTTCGGAGGTTGCCAAGTCAAGAGCTGTGCGTATTAACTCGGTAGAGTTTCTATAGTATTGGACAATATAGACGGACTGCTCGAGCAGTTAGTTATTGGTCGACATGTCACTCTTATTTTGAATGTTCTAAATCGGTTTTTACATCTGTCAGAGGTAAAATACCTGTAAACGGTCTATAGAGAGCTACCGGTAATAAAGTCGAAGAGTTTTATTTTTCACTCATAGATGGCGCTATACTTCATAAAGGTGAGTATTATATTTTCTAATAATAATTAAACACAAAAAGTCATGTAAAAACAACAAGAATACCTAACATTTTTTATCACAACATTTAGTAAAATACTACATTACAATTTTGGATATTACAATAAATAATCGTGTTTATATCTAGTTAAGAATAATATTCCGCAGTTTTTAGTAAACGAAGAAGAAGACTAGATAGTTATTTTAAAAAGGTGTAGAATAGACTTTTGTTTACATTCATATTTATATTACTATTCGTGTACCAAACAAGCAAATCTATCATGTGAATCAAGCCGTAAAAGTGTGACAAACATCCATACATCCTCACAAACATTTATATTAAGTAAGGAAAAATCTATAAGTGAACATCGTAAGTTTACTGAAAAAATACCTATACGGCATAGTAATTATTATCTTATAATACAATAAAAATTATTACTTGAGAACACGCATTTACATTTTCTAGTTATTCGACAATAGATGGCGCTGACTACACACACACACGCATTTTTTTCAAACAAATTCTCAATGTTCAGCTACTCGACAATAGATGGCGCTGACTACACACACGCGTTTCTTAACTATTTCAAATAACCCGTTTATTTCATGAAAACAAATAATTAATTTCAACAATACTTTACACACATAAGGTCTAATGTTTTACATGATATGGTGTAGATAAACGCAATGGCAGAAGATAAACTTTAATCAACTTTTTAATTCATCAACACTTTTTTATATCTTATCAACCCATAATCATCCCACAGCAGGGATACAGGTCTCCCTTTAATCGGAGGGGATTAGGGCGTACTCTGCCACGCTGCTCCAATGGCGATTTGCGGAGGTCAGTGTTCTCAAGCCGCCTGAGGGTCATATTTTGACTTAACGACTGGTCATCGGCTTAACGTGCCCTCCGAAGCACGGAGAAGCTTGAGATAACGAAACCCATCCAAACGCTGGCTAGGGTCGACGTCGCTTAACTTGAGTGTTCATATTAGAGTGCGACACACAGCGACGCCATCGAGCTCCTCAAAAGAAAGAGACTTGGTGGTTATAAATCATACATATATGTACTTATTTAAATACGACTAAAGTGCTATTGTGCGTTCAGTTTAATGATGTAGGTAAAGCGCGCTTTATCAATGGATTACTAGATTTAGGTCCATAGAATAAATACTTAATTATATTTCTGTAAACTATCATCCAGTTTTTGAAACGCATTTTGGTTTTAATTCCACATTCAAGTCTCAAACCATATCTTTTTATTGAGTGGTAGAGCGGTTACTATGAAATGGGGTAGCTCGACCGGGGAAGTACCACCCTCTCACAGAATATCGAGAAATGCGTTTTGTTCGGTGAGTGAGAGATCCGGAAGCCCAACTCCTTCCCTATCCCCTCTTTCCCCCTCCTTCTTCCCCTTCCCTTCCTCCAACCTCCTTGGTGGACAACGCATTGGTAGCGCCCCTGGTGTTACTGATGTCCATAGGCGGCGGTGACCGCTTTCCATCAGGTGGCCCGCTTGCTTGTTTGTCTACTGTACGATATTTTTTTTTTCTTTAGTTTGTCAGATATTATGTGTAATTTATTTTAAAAATGCGTTTCAGAAACTGATTCTAAATGTATTAGGCTTAATTTGGCATGTACTTCTCTTATGTATAAGTTTACATTAAATTACTTTATTAAATGTATTTACAGATATTTTATTTCAACTAAATTCAACGACATAACCTAACAATATATTTTTCCTGTAAAATAAATCACTGAAAATTTCGAAAAATAAAACTTTATGACGAATTACGACAACCCGAATAAAGAATAAAGAAATAACTCCATAACTTAAGAGAGGAAATTCGTTGGGAATTTCCATTCATATGATATGGAGTAACCCAAATATACGCGTTATTAATCATAAATAAACAGAATGGAAATAATGTTGATATGATCAGTACATGATATGTAAAGAAAGTAGTTCTTAAATATTACTCTGTGAATAAAAGATTTTATTATTACCTAAATTTTAATTTCTTTGCCCAGTGGTCATTTTGCTGTGTTTATTTATTTTATATTTAAAGTAACTTTGAATTTGACTTTGACACCTTATAGCTAAAGAAAGAACTTAATTTTACTCTTTGAATACCTAAAAGTATTTATTATGACCTTAAATTTAACACATTATATTACAATTACTCACTTATCTAATGGAAGACTTTCGTGATATTGTTTGTAGCGATTATTCTTGGTTGTTTTCTAACCCTAAATTGGCATTCATTCATCCCTGTCGCACAGAAAACAACACTTTAACGATATTAATTTTTAAAAACATGATAAATGTAAACCTGCTTACTAGCCAAACAAAATAAGGGCCACTTTATGTGCCTTATAAAACGATACTAAAAATGTTGGTGTATCCTTTTTTTGAATCAAAAGTCGAGTCGTTCAAACAATTTCTTTGAAGGATTTCTGAGACCACTTTATAATATGAGTTATGACGCATTACTGTACATTCAGCGGCATATAAATGATATGTTTTCATTTTACCTTGTCACTTCTAAAAATCAATTCAATTACTAATTTATGTACAGTCACCTCCATAAATATGTAATCATCTTAGTACCTTGTCACTAAAACATTTTTGATTTGTTCACTCAAATGTCTTAAGTAATTCAAATGATATACTAAAGTGACAAGGTACTAATGTACACAGTAGGTACTATATATTTATGGCGGTGACTGTACCTACTTTTGAGCGAATATGTCAGCAATCTGAAAGTGACATGGTACAAAAGTGATAACATTTTTATGCATGTACCTGTTTATCATAAAAAAAACAACCATTTATTTAAAAGTGACAATCTCTGTCACTTTTTGACAGTATATATTGCTGTTGCGTTGCTAGTTGCTATAGTGCTACAAACATCTATAAGAACGTGAGTGACGTTTGTAGGAGGGCGTTACTGTGGCATATTTTCATACATTGTCTGTCAAAGGCGAACTGTCAAAAAGTGACATACAATATGAACGGGAGTTGTAGTTCCAATTTCGGCCACGTTCTTATAGATGTTGGTAGATCTGTACGTAATCGGTTTCATTAGCTTCTCAGAAACACACTTCATATTTTACGATAGCAATCTAACAATTAGAAGTTGTATAAATTGATCATTATTATTATGACTAACTGCATAAAATGTATAGACACCGCACTTACATTAGTATCATTTTTAAAAGCAAGTGCCAAGTTTCTTGCCAGTTCATCTTAGTACGAATCTGCCGTTTGAACTAGCAGATAAAAATTGTGACGATTTGAAAGAGCTTGCTTGAATAAATATGGTTTGATCACAACTAGTTTCCTTCCATCGTTTATACTTTTTTGTACAAAAGAAAATTGAATAAAAGAAAAATTCCATTCAGCGAAGCAACGTTTCATGCATTTTGAATCTAGTACTTTTGATTTAAAGAAAAAATATATTTATTATAGAACTAAGTATTAAACACAAAATAATTTAAAAAATTTTTTAACTAACATCAAATTATTAAAACTCGAGTCCAGCATACGTCTCTTTCACACAATCCTACATTTTAACAACAAAAATATAATTTCTTTGGATTTATCATTTCATTGTTTACATTCTTAATTTACGTTACTTACCTAAATACTACATAATAATAATATACTGTACATTTGGTACTAAGTAATATTGAGATATGCATTGGAAGCATTTTAAAAGTTTTTACAGTAAGTACCTACCTAAGATAAATATACACTAATATTTCTATTTTATTTAGAGATAAAAATATTTACATACATATAATAGCTTTTCTTTAATATTTTTTTAGTATTTGTAATGATTTTGGTTATCTTTATGTGATTACAAGTACCATTACAAAAGTGCAAAGTATCTTACCAGTTCTTAGTACAAATCTGCCTTAACTGGGGCCCGATTCTACTAAACAAGAACACACAGAAACAATAGTTTTTGACATTTGTTATGGACTTAATAAGTTAAACATTATGTTAATTGTTTGTCCATAACAAATGTCAAATACTATTCCACTGACACACTACCGGCATTCTATTGAGACACGATTGAGAGTCCATTTGTTTAGTAGAATCGGGCCCCTGGTGGTGAGAAAAGACGATTCGTAAGATGTAACAAATGAGCCTGTTTGAATATTTCTCTTTATAATATTAGTATAGACTTCTAGACTATTCTTAGATCTCTGTAATAAAAAGGATGTAATGTAAAATATGTCAGTTAACAAAGCCATGCCAGAACGCACGGAAGTTTTGTTCGTGACAAGCCAATTTGGATTGAAATGCTGTTTTAAATCAGTAAGTTGCCACAAACCATTTTGATTTAAATACTAGTAAAAAATAAAATAAGAGCCACTTTTAAATGTTTTTATGACATAGAACTAACTAGCCAGATGGTCATCTGATGGTAAGCAGTCACCGTTGCCCATGGACATTCACGACTATACGATCTTGGATGCGTTTAAAAAACGTTAAATATAATTGGTGGATCCTTTTAGGTAAATCAATTTCACACTTTATCATTACCGACGACATTTTTAACGAGTTTTTTTGTTCACGTTAGTTCATGTCGACGTAAACAAACCAATTCTAGAGAAGAAACTCTCATGTTGCGAATTTATAAGACGCGTGTTACATATCAAAATTATGTGGCTTATTTGCTCGCGTTTCGAAGTGAGCAACCCTGCTAATTTGGATATGTAACACGCATCTAGTAAATTGACAATATGAAACTGTTTTTTAATTTGGTCTGCTTGTAAACGTTAATGTGATCAAAAGCTCATACTAAGCACTCTGATGGTAAGCAATCACCACTGCCCATAGACATTCACGACTACAAGGTCTTAGATGCGTTTAAAAATACAATAATAAAATTATAACTTATTGGTGGATCCGTTTGAATCAATTTCGCCACTAGAAAATATTACCGACATTTACGTAACATTACAATGTTATTGTAAACGTTAAATAAAAGTTGTGGTTATTTAGAGTATTTACGATTTTTATATTACAAAGGTGGCAAACAATCATACGGCCCGTCTGGGGCCTGATTCTACTAAACAAATGCACCAATGGACTCTCAATGGTCTCTCAATAGAATGTCGATAGTGTATCTGTGGAATAGTTTTTGACATTTGTTTTGGACTTAAACAATAAGTTAAACATTATGTTATTGTTTAAAAGTCCATTAATGTCAAAAACTATTCCACTGATACACTATCGGCATTCTATTGAGACACGATTGGGACACCATTGAGAGTCCATTGGTGCATTTGTTTAGTAGAATCGGGCCCCTGAGCATCACCGTAGCCTATATTAGCCTATACCGGGGGTATCACTCACGTGTTGCCAACTCTCCCAGACACCCCAAGTAGAGCTCTGGAGACCTTACTCACCGTAGGAACACATCATGGCCGAGACCAATGCTATTTGGCTACGATCTTCTGTAAGGTGGAGGTCCTTCCCCAGAGGGGTTGCTCCGATTTGAGAGGATTATCCGCTGTGCCCTACCTCTCTTAAAAAACGACGATTAAGAAATTACGATTTTGATTTGACTTACTAATATTATAAAGAGAAAGAGCTTGATATTTTTGCATTGAATAGGCTCCGAAACTACTGGATCGATTTGAAACTTCTTTCGAGGGAACTCTACCTCCGAGTGACATCTTTACATACATATAATATGAAGTCCCGCTGTCTGTATGCCTCTATGTACTCGTATGATTAGATTTTTAATTACACAACGGATTTTGTTGTGGTTTTTAAATAGTTATGAGTGATTCAAAAAGGTTTAAATGTAATTATGTATTACTAGTGTAACTCGCGCAACTTCGTTGGCGTGTATTTATTTATGTACAGCCGCGTCATCTATATCAGACTTTTTATGAAATCCTACGGAAAACGCGTACTTTTCGGAATAAAAAGTACCCTATGTGTCAATCCAAGGTATCAGCTAACTACATACCAAATATCATAATCATTGATTCAGCCATTTGAGCGTTAAGAAGTAACAACATAACTTTCGTCTTTATAACATTATAAGAAATTCCGAAATTCCCATGGGAAAGCGGGAAACACTCAAACTAGTTGCGCGGGTTTCGCTTGTATATATTATTCATCCATTCCTCTTCTTCTTCTCGTGTCAATGACCCACACACTACTGGCAAGATGTTCACACTAAGCGCACTACTTGCGGTCCGTTCACAGTCATTTTAGCTCAGACAGATGTAAAAACAGGTTTAAAAACAAAATAAGTGTCACAAGAATATATTCTGTAGCAGAAAAATGTGTGAGCAGACATATAAGGACTGCTCGTGCAGAGCCATTGATCAACACACGGACCGCTCTTGCAGTCATGTCAACAAAACAACTAAGTAGAAGTAAAATAACCGTGAACGAACTTTACTAACATTAGAAAAGAGGTCTACTCAACGACAATCATCTAATTTTTTTTGCTATAACAATACAAATTGAAAAATTTAGGGAGTCAAAGAAATTTCGTAATTGACTGGTAGGTTAAAAGGAAAACAATAAAAAAAAACAAAAAGAAATGAAATATAATTTAATAAAAATAAACAAAAAATAAATTTACGCTTATTTATTTTTAATTAATTATTTACGACATTTTACTGATTTTTTTTTACAATTAATCGTTATATTGTCTTTCGCACAGTATTTCGTATTTTACATTTTATATTACTGATTATTATTAATTAATAATTAAATGATTAAAGATATGTAATTATATTTTAAAAGCCATGTACTTATTTAAAATTTAAATTACGATTACAAGTATTTTAAGTGGATTAATAATTTTTTTAATTATGATTAAGTATAATATAATATTTTTTTAATAAGAAAAATAATTACATCGCATATTTTGGTTGGTCCTCTTAAATTAATGTTTATTAATCTTAATTACAAAATAAACAATAAATATTTCGGTAACATAATCTTAATTTTTATTCCATAATAACACGATTATTAAAAAAAAGTAAAAAAAAATTGTTTGTGTATAAAAAGATCTTATTCTTCGCAGTTCCGATGGCTTTTTTTTTATGACAGAGGACGACAAAGAATGACTTGATCACCTGATGGTATGGAAAGGAATCACCGCTGCCCATAGACATCACGACTACAAGATCTTGGACGCGTTGCCCACTATGAAGGAATAAAATGTTTATGATTTTACATTTGACTTGATACAGCAGAACTTGTAAAAATACCGTCAGTTATACCGTGTAACTCTATTTAACATCATAAACAAAACATGTCACAATCATCTCGTAAATTCAAGGTTTTCGGTGAATTTAGGGATGCCTAGAATATGTAAAATACAATGTAAATTATCTAGTAATAAAATTATTTTCAAGTTCCACATCGCGACTTTGTCCGTGCACACAATGCAGTACACGGACTTGGTGGAACCGATCCGCGTGTACAGAATAGCGTACACTGGACTGTGAACGTGTTAAATTAGAAGAATTAAAAAAAATACAGTTATAATGACATTTTACTGTTGTGTTACTGGAACGGTGTCCTATCACAATTGCACGCGGCGCCGCCTTGCCCCTGACGGCATTGGACATCGCACCACGCTGCCCACCCGTCTGCCGTGCTCAGCGTTCGGGAGACGCTGAAGGAGCGCACCGGGCTGATTGTTGTAGCCTTCTCCTCGCATGGTGGACAACCTGGTTAAAAAATATTTAGAGTTTGCATGACTGCATTACTTAAATAAATGTAAGGAAGAAATTCATGTAAGTAGGTATGCTCGGGACATCTTGCGTTGTCCGCTACAAAGAATGAAATAACTCTGCATATTTTTGTCCTGTGCCATTCAGTGGGTTCCCGCTGTCCGCACAATGTCGTCTGACCAACGGCAAAGAGCCGGTGGTCTGCCAATCGATCTCCACGCCTGCCTTGCACCACCACTCTGTCACCGCTTTGGCACATACTGTGCATACGTGACTGGATAATACTTCGGACTGAACGGGGATGCGACTTGTTGGAAACGGCCATGTTACCGTCCCGTCCGTGTTTCCGCGACAAATGCTTATTCACTCACATTTTGTATGGAACGATATATTTAATATCCCATCTCGTCCCGTCCGTGTTTTTACACGGATACCCGTCACGAAAGCAGTGTTCTTTACACCGCCGCGATATTATTTTTTTAACTTTATTGACAATACGAAAGTACTGATACGGGCTTAATGCTGAGTTGCATTTTCTACCAGTAAACCACTTAGAAGTGCAGAAATTATTATGTGAGAGGGTCGCCGGACGTCGCGCCTGTCGAGAATCGAGATAGTCTATTTTATAAATGCTCTACCAGTTATGAAATTTATGTATACTGTACTTAACTTAAAGTAAAAACCAACATTTTGAAATAATCTTCAAAACTGCGACAAAACGACTTACCTCCGAGTACGTATCGGTCGGATACGCAGAACGCGGCGCAAATTGCGGTCCAATCTGTGGATCCGTCCATAGACTCCACTTCCCCGCAGTTGCATAGTGGATCACCTGATGAATCAAAAATTTGTGGTCACAGTAATTTGCTCCTTCTATTCTCTAGATATTTTTATTCTATTGATAAATATTGATAATATTCTCTTGATAAATCTAATGGACACAACACAGGCCTAACAGCCTACCACGGGCACCAGTCTCTTATAAACAACATATTTATACTATACCTAAGTCTAAAACATTATTTTGTAATTAATTAGTTTAGTTTATAAGAGAAAACAATAAAGAATAATATTAAAATGGACAAAAAAGACCGTTACAGGTTTTCTTTCGCCATTCTTTTACCGGTGGTCATTTTGCTTTGTTTCCGAAATGGTGGTAGTTTATAGACGACCTCCGTGCCGTAATGGTTACCACGCCAGACCGCCACCCAGGAGGTCCCGGGTTCGATCCCCGGTCGGGTCATGATGAAAAACTAACTTTTTCTGATTGGCCTCGGTTCTTGGATGTTTATCTATATATGTATCACTACATAGTATAAAACAAAGTCGATTTTTCTGTCCCTATGTCCCTTGGTATGCTTAAATCTTTAAAACTACGCAACAGATTTTGATGCGGTTTTTTTTTTAATTGATAGAGTGATTCAAGGGGAAGGTTTTAAAGTATCATACATTCCAAAATTCCCACGGGAAAGCGGGATACACGCAAACGAAGTTGCGCGTGTTTCGCTAGTTTGTTATAAAATATAATATCGTGGTGTTAGTATCCCATAACACAAGTTTCGAACTTACTTTGGGGCCAGCTCAATCTGTATGAATTGTCCCCATAAATTATTTATTTATAGAGTAGCTTTTATTTAATACTAGCGGGCCGCCCAGGCTTCGCACGGGTTTTTGAGTTTATTCGTTACATACATACAACCACACACACACAAAAATACAAGTCTTTCCTCTTTATAATATTAGTGTAGATTTAATTGTACTAATCTCAAAATTCTTTCACCACCACCTTTGGGAAGGTACATTAGCCACGGGTAACAAGGGCTATATATATATACTGAGTGTCACTCCAAAAATATGTTCAAAAATAAATTAAAGGTTTTGTTACTTGATACATACCATAGCGGGATTACGTGAACTGTTTTTCATATTATACTACACAATAAATTTATAATATATTAATAATAGCTGCTATTGTTGCCCGGGGCTTCGCCCGCGTAAGGGGTGGCCTGTATGGTTTTGGGTAAATAATAAATAATAATAGGATAGTTAAGTAATACTGTAAGTCCATAAAATTAGTTTGTAAGAGTGCTCTATTCGCCAACAAACTGTCTAAACAGTTTGGCGATAAATTGTGTATCGTATAATTATGTACTTTTTGGATAATAAATAAATAAATATATATTTAAATCTCTTAAAAAGGATCCTTAGCAAAATACGAAGCCGGGGTGGTCCGCTAGTTTAATATAAAGTAACATCTTACCTAATTGATTCTGACATAATGTGGGACAGACACCATACCGCGGGTGGCCCACTGCAGCGTCTGTGACGTTGGTGTTCTGTAGTGCTGATTTCAAGCCCACCGGTATCAGATCTTGGCAGGCGCCACCGCAGCCCTGCCCTCCGAGACCTAGGTTAGACGAAAAATATTATAATAAATCTGGTGTCCTGTGAAAAACTCGACGGCGTCAACGTCAAAAAAGCCAGTTAAGCAACATTGACCCAAGACAATGTTTATTGGTTCTTCGTGGTGCTTCGGAAGGCACGTTAAGTCGTCGGTCCAGGGGCCCAAGTCTGCTAAATACAAATGCACCAATAGAGTGTCTATAATGTGTCACTTGAATAGTTTTTGACATTTGATATTCTCTTAATTGTTTAAGTCCGAGGCCAGTTCATTGACACATTATCGAATAGTGTGTCACTTGAAGAGTTTTGACATTTGGTATTCTCATATGTGTTTAAGTCCGAGGCCATTTCATTGACACACTATCGAACTTCTATTGATCTTTTCGGTAGTATCTTTCACATAAAAGCGATTTAACTGTAATAGTAGTTCATGGTAGATTTTAACTGTCGACCATTCCGTTCATATTCCACTGACACTCTATAGTCAATACATTGAGATACTAGTTAACTTTTATAGCAAATGTAATTTATTATTGTTAGTTTAGTTTTAATTAATTTTATTTAATTTCATGTTATTTAATTATGTATTTTACCAATAAAATAATTATAGCAATACCAAATTGGCACTATGGAAATATAATAACCATAGGGTGGTGGGCGATGATATGACAATAGTTGGTCGCCTAATTTAAAATAGCAGACTTGGGCCCCTGGCTGTTGTCGAAGAAATTCAAGTCGGTGGCTTCTTAACGAACACTGATCTCTGCCAATCCACATTTTCTAAGAGTTAGGCCGCGGGCCTCATTTGACTTCTTGACATAATGATCGTTGCATAGTGGCATAGTGGTAATTAATAATAATAATATTCCACCGTTTCCTGTTGGACCAATTGCTAATGCAATTAATTTTGGCACAACTAAAAGTATTCCTGTTGGCACAACTAGTTTATTCTATAAATAATATTTTTTAACAAAAAATTAACTTAATTCTACCGTGCTAAACGCGAGTGCGAAAATACGGTATTTTTTATGTTGTGAAATGCTTAAAAAAATCGCAACTAATGATCTAACCCCATTAAACAAAACACATTTTTTAAAAAACATAAAGATTAATGAATTCTAAAAAATTAAAAATTATTTATCTACGGGAGGTAGATTTTCTCAAAACTTGCTTTTACTTAGATACACGTCTTTGTGCTTATCTGATGTAATCAATCTCAAATACATTTTATCAAAATATTCAAAATTATTTTATTTGCTATGAATAATGTAATTAGAAAGTTGGTCGTGGTAAAAGAATACAATATCGTTGATTAATACTATTCAGCCATAATCTATGCCTGCAGTTACTAAAAAATAAAATAAAAAATAAAAAACTAATACAAAACAAATAATTGTGTAATAACAGAGAGATTTTATATTTGCATAATGTTCATTTAAATCTATTTTATGGTAATAACATAATCTAAAAATTACTTACCATTTTATTGTAAACACGAAAACAAAATCACAAACACACATAAAAACAAAACAAAAAAAACATAAAAACAAAAGAACAACCTGCGTGACACAAGTCCGCACAGAGGTTAGTCCTGGCAGGCACTGAGGGTGTCCAACTCTTCATCCCCTTTCTAAACTGAGCGAGATATATCCTATTCAGTTCACCCTTATCATATTTCAAATGTAAAACGACCTCTGGCGTCTCTATCGTGTGCTTGTCCCCGATTGGCTGTTCACCGGGCAAGCTCTCCTCTGATTGGTCGGTCTCGCAGGCCGCTACCCCCAACAACACCCCTATAGTTATCGAAAACAGTATGTTCATTTTTTTGCTCGCTGAAACAAAGAATGTTTTTTATTAAATTTTTTGCCACGCTTCATAGTTTTTTTAACTTTTGTAAGTATTTGCAATAAACAGTAGAGAACGTGTTTGTAAAAACCTATTTTCTGAATAAAAGTTTTGAATTTTTTGAATTTTGAACATGCAACAGCAGAAACAAATGATATTGATACCTTATATACCAGTATATTAGCAACAAGGCGGCCTTATTGCTAAAAGCAATCTTTTCAAGGCAACGCGTGAGTGATACCCCTCTGGTATTGCATGCGTCTATAGGCTACGGTGACGGCTAACCATCAGGCCGTCCGAATGCATGTTTGCCACCTTTGTGGTATATAAAAAAATCTATAGCTAGTCGTATACATATGCTATAAAAATTCAAAATATTTATTCAGTAGGTCCTCTTTCTCTCGTCAAAGTTTACATTAAGTACAGTAATCAATTATTTATTTAATTAATCTAGGTACTACTGCCATTTCGAAAAGAAAACCAAAATGACCACTGGTAAAAGAAATGGCGAAAGAAAACCAGTTACGGCCTTTTTTGACATAAATAAAGTTATAATCACACATTAAGTGTCGAACTATGTCATTTTTCATCCTTAATAATAAGGTAGTGACAGCGTCAGATACCTAAATCCGTTCACGCAATAAGAAAACTTGTGCCTTGTACACAGCCCTGGGGCCCGATTTTACTAACACAAATGCATCAATGGGCTCTCAATGGTGTCTCAATCGTGTCTGGACTTAAACAAAAAGCTAAACATTATGTTATTGTATAAGTCCATAACAAATGTCTAAAACTATTCCACTGATACACTATCGGCATTCTTTTGAGACACGATTGAGACACCATTAAGAGTTCATTGGTGCTTTTTATTTTTTTATTTTTTTTATTTTTTTTTTATTTATTTTTTTTATACTACACAGGTGGCAAACAAGCATACGGTCGGCCTGATGGTAAGCCGTCACCGTAGCCTATAGACGTAAGCAATACCGGGGGTATCACTCACGCGTTGCCAACCCTCCCAACCCCCAAGTGGAGCTCTGGAGACCTTAGTCACCGTAGGAACACAACATGGCCGAGACCAATGCTATTTGGCTACGATCTTCTGTAAGGTGGAGGTCCTTCCCCAGACGGGCTGCTCCGATTTGAGCGGATTATCCGCTGTGCCCTACCTCTCTTAAGGTGCATTTATGTTAGTAGAATCGGGCCCCTGGTTAACTGTTTCTTTGGTTTTCTGTACTCGAAATAGAGTTCATTGAAAGACGACTATCATTCAAAAGCTTTTATCAGAGCTTCATAAACTTTCTTGGCCTGAAGCTTTTGATTTTTAAGAGAGGTAGGGCACAGCGGATAATCCGCTCAAATCGGAGCAGCCCGTCTGGGGAAGGACCTCCACCTTACAGAAGATCGTAGCCAAATAGCATTGGTCTCGGCCATGTTGTGTTCCTACGGTGAGTAAGGTCTCCAGAGCTCCACTTGGGGGGGTTGGGAGGGTTGGCAACGCGTGAGTGATACCCCCGGTATTGCTTACGTCTATAGGCTACGGTGACGGCTTACCATCAGGCCGACCGTATGCTTGTTTGCCACCTGTGTGGTATAAAAAAAAAAAAAAAAAAAAAAAAAAGCTTGGCAAAGTTGAAAATGATTTTTATCGGAAAATAAGTTGGCGATGGCGACCATAAGATAACGTTCTGCCAACTTGTGTAGAAACTTATTCAATTTGGCTATGTCGTTGGGAAAGTTAAAATCGTTTTAACTTTTTACGAGTATTTCCAGTGTTATCTCATGTTTTTTATGCCACAAAGGTGGCAAACAAGCATACGGCCCGCCTGATGGTAAGCATTACCGTAGCCTATAGACGCTTGCAATACTGCCAACCCTCCCAACCCCCCCCCCCCACTCACCGTAGGAACACAACATGGCCAAGATCAATTCTATTTGACTACGAACTTCTATAAGTTGGAGGTCCTTCCCCAGACGGGCTGCTCCGATTTGAGCGGATTATCCGCTGTGTCCTACCTCTCTTAAAATTCATCATTATTCCTCATCCTTTGGGAACTTCTTAGTCTTTCATAGGAATTAGCATAGAGCACTAGTCGTGGGACAGCACCAGCAGCGGTGGGACACTTCATTCTTTTTTGGATTATAAAAGAACTAGGATGCGATTTTGCGCCACTCAGGAGGTCCCGGTTTCGAATTCCGGTCGGGTCATGATGAAAAATGAACTTTTTCTGATTGGCCTCGGGTCTTGGATGTTTATCTATGTATTTGTTATAAAATATATAGTATCGTTGAGCTAGTATCCCATAACACAAGTCTCGAACTTACTTTGGGGTTAGCTCAATCTGTGTGATTTATCTCTATATATTTATTTATTTTGTGATTCATAATAATCTTAATTCCTTCTCTTTAAAACACAATGTTCAAGTGTGTGCTCGCGAAGTTGTTTGTTATCACAAATGTCCCACGACTAGATTTTATGAGTTTTTTCTGAAAACTATAGGATATCTTTTACCAATGAAATGGATATCCACTAATCCTAATTACAATCATAAATATGTATTTTCTTAACTTTACATACTCCCATAGTATATTTAAAACGCATTATCGTGTTGACTTCAAAATTCGCCATCTCTGAAGAAATTTTGCTATCGTCTTTCTTCGGGATGTCTTGACTCAGAGACTGTGTGTGTACTGAGATGAGACTACATAATATTATGACACAAGACTACAGAAGAGAAGAATACGCCTTGGCTTATAGGGTTTATATCCAAGCCAGTGAAAATGGAGAAAATTTAGAACGTAATTCAAAACAACAAACAAAAAAACTATTAAAATATTATCTCAACTCAACACAATTTGATGTATACACCTCACACCACATCCCGAAGGCTCTACGATAGACAGAGACGGCGTTATACAGTGAAACGGGATGGAGATATCCGGTATTGATCCGATCCGGTTATGTACAAAGTACATAGTGTTTATGTACTATGTAGAGCTCAGGTAGAGCATTTATGCTTCAAGTTATTGTTCGAATTGTTATTTATGTTCAGATATTTACTCGTGTGTTGAAATTAGGGAGGGAGGGATTACCTGCCCTCGTCTACTTGGATCCACTGGCTCGTTCCACCAGTGGATCTTAGGACACTTTTTCCACTTTATTCCACTACAGAGTGGATCAAAGAATTATAATTGGTAACGCGAGTGATACCCCCGGTGTTGCACGCGTCCATAGGCTACGGTGAACCAGGCGGGTCGTATGCATGTTTGCCATCTTAATTTATCTATACATATAAAAATCAAAGTCCTGACTGACTGACTTAACTATATATCAACGCACAGCCCAAACCGCTGGGTCTAGAGATTCCAAATTTGGACTGTAGGTTCCTTACGACGTCTAGGGGTGTACTAAGAAAGGATTTTTCAAAATTCCAACGGGAAAGCGAGATATACGCAAACGAAGTTGACTACCCCCAGACGTCGTAAGGAACCTACATTCCAAATTTGGAATCTCTAGACCCAGCGGTTTTGCTGTGCATTGATACATTGTTAAATCAGTCAGGGCTTTGAATTTTATATACATAAAAGACTAACCCGCTTAACATTGCCTTCGTAACTTGATGTTATAAAAGCCTTCCTCGATCCATCCAATAATAAAATATTTTCTAATCCGAACTAATAGTTCCTGAGATTAATTTCTTCAAGAAAACAACAAAAAGTGAGTAATAATTATCATATCGGTGCATTTGTAGCTCGCCTATGTAGCAACTGGTCTATTTATCAATTCGTAACTCTGTAAGTTGTAAATCGCCTAAGTTGTAAGTCGCCTGTTTATAAAATTATAAATCACTACTTTTATTGTTTTGAGAAATATGTATTTATCGTTCTTTGACACCTTTTTCGTCACCGACCTGTTTTTGGCGGTGAGAGCTCTACGCTCCCGCAACAGTCCGGTGTATCAGAAGAGGGTGTTAGTACACCCGAACCTGAACATATCAATTAATAAAAAAAATACTTAAACGATTTTTTTTTTTTTACTTTTATTTCTCTACCCTAAGGACGTGTGGAAGAGACTGCTTTAGAGATAAGACCGTCTGTTGTACTTTATCTATCTTTTAATAGAGGTAGGGCACAGCGGATAATCCGCTCAAATCGGAGCAGCCCGTCTGGGGAAGGACCTCCACCTTTCAGAATCGTAGCCAAATAGCATTGGTCTTGGCCATGCTGTGTTCCTACGGTGAGTAAGGTCTCCAGAGCTCCACGGGGGGGGTTGGGAGGGTTGGCAACGCGAGAGTGATACCCTCGGTATTACAAGCGTCTATAGGCTACGGTGATGCTTACCATCAGGCGAGCCGTATGCTTGCCACCTTAATGGTTTAAAAAAAGTTATCTATCTTTATGTACATTGGGTATGTTTGGTATCTTTATGTACTTTTGTTAAATTTATTTTTTGTTGCAATAAAGAATATTGTATTCATAAATTAATTTACAAAAATATGAACTTACATTATTCACGTGCTGTCGCCAATTCGTGCAAAATCACACTACACTCAGTAAATGAGGTGATAAGATTGATACCTATCATCACCTATCACAGACTATAACACAGCTACCGACAAAATGTATTCACTTATTTGTAGAGTAATGTGGAACAGAGACTTATTCCTAACCACATTTTTTACTAAACCTCAAAATCGATTATCAAAATTGCGATTGGAGAATGATTACTGATTTTTACATCTTCTTCGTCGCTGCACTCTTGACAAAGTGGTCGTGGTCATCACTTAGTTGAAGTAACCCGCTTAACAACTCGTCGCCACTCGTCTCTAGCTCCCGCCTTCCTGGTGCACACGCGAAGGCAGCCTACTGCTGCCTTAATCAGGAGGGCTACTACGAAACGTTAATCCGATATTTCGGCCGAAGTATCGGAAGAATTTTAAACGTGAAATACAAGGTATTTCATGGTTATTTTAGTAATTCCTTGAATTCTATCCATGAAATACCTTGTACTTTATGGTTATTTTAGTAGTTCATTGAATTATAATCATGAAATAACTTGTATTTCACGGTTCCGATACTTCGATACTTCGGCCGAAGTATCGGATTAACGTTTCGTAGTAGCCCTCCTGGTCCGTCCATCTTAACGGCGATCTGCCGCGAGCTCGAGTGCCCTCCACTTTTCCCTGGACCACCAGGCGCTCGATCGATGTTCCATCGCGGCGAGACACGTGACCAAAAAAGACAAGGATGCGTGCCTGGACTATGGCGGACTGATTCATACAAACGACAAATTCAAAATACTTCACTTTTTTGAGAGAGGAGGACAAAATAAGCTTGCTAGACACTTATTAAGCAGTCACCGCACATCAAATTGATACAAAAAAGGATAAACCTGAAAATCATCCCCGGAATCGGTTCCCATCAGGTATTTATTGGGCCGTGAGTGAGATTGTTTACCATAAGTTAGTGGCATAAAAAAAATACATTTATTTTTTACATTAAGACATAATATGTAATTATCTTAATATGTTTTTTTTATGTCTTGTGTTGTGTATTACTATTGATTTGTATTCTTTTGAATACTGCATGTATTAAAAATATTGTTAAAAAAATATAAATTGAGTGACAAAAAAAACCGGGCTAGGTTTTAAATACACATACCAAAAACAAGGATTTGGACATAGGGAGATTTATTTAAAAATTGTTAGTGAAAACGGGAAAGAGAAGTTAATTTAATTTCCTAACAAATATCACTACTCTTCTCTCCACTTCATGCATCAACTTTTGTAATCTGAGCTTTTAGCCGCGAGCTTTTAGTTGATAGTGTTATCAGTCAACTTTCGCGTTGACAGCCTTCACGAGACAAATGCAAAAACAAGGCCATCTATCATTCTAGAATTCCATATCGTATAATGATAATTATTATCATTGAAGAAGAAGAAGAAAAAGCGAGCTCAAAATAAAATAAACAAAAACAAATATATTAAATACTAGCTTTTATGCCCGCGACTTCGTCCGCGTGAAGTTCCGGACCCGTTCCCGTGGGAACCACATTGAATTTCGGGAAAAGCTATAGCCTATGTCACTCCCTGATAATGTAGCTTTCTACTGGTGAAAGAATTTTTGAAATCGGTCCAGTAGTTTCGTAGCTATTCAATGCAAACAAACAAACAAACAATCAAATCTTTCCTCTTTATAATATTAGTTTAGATATTAAAAAAGCGCGTGTGGGGCCACTTACAGTGTATTGATACTCTTTACTGGCTTTCAGATGAGTATAAATGTCTTGCGTGGCATATGCTGAGTGCCATCATTTTGGTGCTATATTTAGAACTAGCTGACGCGTGCCCACTTCGTTGGGCATGATGTTAATAATCCTTTTTTAGAACAGGCGTTCGTTAGAAACGCTTTCATTCGACCGTTTTTTCTCCGATTTACTACTACTGACTACCACGTAAAAGCCTTTTTATTTTTCGGTTTTTTATATAACCTATGACACTCAGCAATAATGTCGCTTTCTATTGGTGAAAGAATTTTTAAAATCGGTTCAGTAGATCCCGAGATTACCCCTTACAATTTAACAAATATACAAACACACAAACTTTACTTCTTTATAATATTAGTATAGAAGTATAGATAAGGTTTTTTGTGTTTAGATTTAAGTTAATTTTAAGATGTACACTTAAGATGTACAGTCGGCTCGAGGGTAGCAGGACCATCGTTAGGATGACTTTTGGTTGCAACATCCAAGATAGCGATTTTTCTTGTTGACCATTAGAATAAATAGCCCGACAAAAAATTTCTTTCTTTCTTTATTCCATTATATTTTTATGTTTCGATTACATTTCGCTTTTCTGTTTGATTTATTTTGGTTTCTTCTTCCAAGTTTCTTCCAAACCAAGAATGGTTTCTTTTTTTCTACTTCTTTTTTGAAGTCGGTTAAAAAAGGCAAAATTGAGATGTTCAGTAACAAATTTATACAATGTAAACAGACAAAAAAATCATTCAAATCAGTTAAACTTCATAATCTTGAAATCCAGCATAATTTCAACCATCAAAATGGCGACCGGGTATTGAGCGGGGGCGTGTCCTGACGTCACGCCCACCCCCCGGGGGGTGTGTGGTGGAATGGGGGTTTGGAATGATGGGTCAATATTATGCAGACGTGACTTATTATATAGATAACTCGTTTATTAAAATTTATTAGATCTGATGTAAAATGCTTTATCGCGTCATCTCGTGAACGTAAAGTTTATGGTTCCTGATTTTTTTCGGGTTTGTCATCGACCGATACCATGAAGTCTGGTAAGTCTGGCTGGCACCATGGTGTCAATCGAAGGACTCTTTTTTGAATTGGGATATAACGGGGTTGTACAAAAAACCAAATATTCTTAAAACACCAAAATCTCTTAATACACCAAATTTGTTGCAAATGACTTCTAGTTTAATCACTCAGGAATTGGATGAAGTTTTTTTTTATGCTACTAAGATGGCAAGGAAGCATACGGCCCGCCTGATGTGAAGCAGTCACCGTAGCCTACGAACACGCGCGTTGCCTACCCTGTAAAAAATGGTGCTCTGGAGACCTTACTCACGGTAGCGTAGGAACAAAACATGGCCGAAACCAATGTTATTTGGCTACGGATCTTCTGTAAGGTGGAGGTCCTTCCCCAGACGGGCTGCTCCGATTTGATAATCTGCTGTGCCTTGCCTCTCTTAGAAAGTAAAATATACTTAAAATATAATAGGAACATTTCCCGGTCACCTTTGTGTACTGCAGCGTATAAGGTCCGACGCCCACATCCTGACCTGAACTCCCTGTTGCGTAGGTGTCAGCGCGTGGGCGACTGACATTTGCAGATTCAGATTTTGACCTTTCATAAGTATTTTATGTCCCTCGGTAAAAATGGGATGCTATGTCCATATACATTGTTATTTATGTTAGGACGAGATAGGATGAGTGAGGATTAACGCATGCCTGTTTATGAATGGTTAAAAGTGGCGGACGACCTCCGTGGCGTAATGGTTACCATGCCAGACCGCCACCCAGGAGGTCCCCGGGTTCGAATCCCGGTTGGGTCATGATGAAAAACGAACTTTTTCTGATTCGCATTGACCTCGGGTCTTGGATGTTTATCTATATGTATTTGTTATAAAATATAGCATCGTTAAGTATCCCATAACACAAGTTTCGAACTTACTTTGGGGCTAGCTCAATCTGTATGAATTGTCCCTTTATATTTATATATTACTAGAGAAACCCGCGCAACTTCGTGTGCGTTTATCCTTTCCCGTGGGAATTTCAAAAAATCCTTTCATATCGGTTGCCTACATCATACACCACACTTTTCAGAACAAACCCAAAAAATTGACATATTTTATGTATAGATTTTTTTTTATATTTTTATACTTCTCATTACAATCTTTGGAGTGGGCGTTTACGAAATAGGCTAGCCCGACCCGGCCCGGTGAAGAGCCACCCTTTTACAGAATATTGACGTGAAGCATTTCGTTCGGGGAGTGAAATTTCCGAAATTCTTGTTTGTCACCTTTGTGGTATAAAAAAAATCTAACTCATTCCGTATACTATTTCTCGCTATATCCTTTTTATTCCTGTTATAGGTCGGCAACGGGTTATTAGGGACCCTAGAATCTATGTGCTCCATAGTCGACGGTAATCACCTAATATCAAATGATCCATATTCCTGAGCTTGTTTTCCAACCACTTCCGTAAAAAAAATGTATAAGTATATCGGTAATTCAATACCTACAACCTCAGCCTACAACAACACTACGAAATAATAGAGCGAGTCGACGTAATGAGATTTCCTATTAGTGAGAAAGAGACAATATCAAAATGTATGCCATTTAACCATTGACCAATTTAACTTGAACCTGTCAAATATTATAAAATTTAATATTTAATTACTTACTATTTATTATCGATGAATATGATTCAGTCCGCTTTATACATAGTTAGAATTTTAGCTGTTTTTCTGATATCACAAACAGAATAAATAGACGACATTATGATTGAATATTCACAATTTATAATTACATGACAGATGAAACACTTCACTTCACGGATGTGTCAAAATGAAATGTAATTGAAATCAAAAGCACTAAGGAGTATGAGTATTGATATCAACTCGAAGAAAATTACCCACAAAATACATTTTTTTCAAGAATTTCAATAAAATAAGAATCACGTCTTCCATCAATTCTCTTAAACAATTTTTATGCAAAATTTGAAGTAGATTGGACCAAGGAATCAAGTTGTCCCATAGTAACTTTGCACCCCTTTTTTACCCCCTTAGAGCTAGAATTTCGAAAAATCCTTTCTTATCGGACGCCTACGTCATACAAACAATCCACCCTTCAAGTTTCAGATTTTTACGATGAGCGGTTTAGGCTGTGCGTTGATTCTCAGTCAGTCAGTCAGTCAGTCAGTCAGTCAGGACAAAGCATTTTATATATATAGATTTATTTATTTACTCATTGGAAAACGGTACAAACCAATTGTATGACATAAAGTTATTCCTACGCTAGGAGGCGTTGTTAAAAACAGGCATAACCCTTATTTATTTATTTTCAAAACAACAGCGCCACCTGGTGCCAAAATAAGCTAGGCTAAATCTGCTTGTGTTATGCGTACCAGACAACACGGATATATTGTAAATACTTATACGTAGAAAACACACAGATTCACTCTTGTTGGAAGGGTTGGCAACGCGTGAGTGATACCCCTATAGGCTACGGTGATGCTCACCATCAGGCCCTTATGCTTGTTTGCCACCTTTGTGGCATTAAAAAAATTGTCGAGAAAAAACAAATGCCACCACATAAATGTTTGCCCCGAGCCGGAATCGAACCTCTGATGCAGTCTTCTGCATCAGAGGTTCGATTCCGGCGTCACTATCAGACAACAACGCACGACAAAACTTATAGTCTGAAAAATTTAATTTTAAATTAAAAAAGGGTTTGCATTTTACTTTAAAAATAATTAATATCTCTTCTGTAGTCAGCTTCAATTCATAAAAAAGCTCTACCACTGAAAATTTCAACTTTTGTTTTCGGACGAAATATTTTCATTTTTTAAAAAGTCTCGAGCTTTTAGAGCTTTTTATCAAAGCTTTGCCGGGCACTCTGCTGGCGTCCCATTACCCTCTGGCATTTGTAGACTTTCTCATTATGCTGAGAACTCATTAAGGAACTTTACGATGGACAAGTACAAGATTTTGTATTACTTAGGTATTTTTGCCGACTGGCAGCATCCTTCCTTTTTTTGTCGATTGTGATATTAGGCTACGGTGATGCTTACCATCAGGCGGGCCGGGCCGTATGCTTGTTTGCCAACTTTGTGGCATAAAAAAACACACAACTAAGTTGTGCCATTAGGAATACTAATTTAGGATGGCACTACTAGTTGCATACTGGTTGGTCCACGAGGAAAACATGAACACTAATACAAAATGTTCATACTAACTTATGTTCTTGTGCCAGTATCGAACCTGCTTCCCTCTGACATCAGAGTTAGAATCACTAACAGTCAAGCCATCGACCTTTCAATCACTTTAAAAACATTCAGATGCAAACAGTCGTAAATTATATTTCCTTTTTTGATTCGAATCGAACCCGTAACCTTTGTAGTAAAGAAGCCATATAACTCCTAACTTCGACCACCGCATTCGACCTGATATAACCCTTATATGTCTTTATAATGCTCCAGATTGCCTACATAAAATGATTATTAAATCCTTTGTCCCAAACATAGTCGGTTCCCAAATGGATATGACCTGTTTCCCAAGTATTGACCACCCCCGACGACCTAAATACCACCCCCCCTTTTTACCCTGTAACCTTTAAAACGCGCATGCGTCAATACTACTCCCTAAAAGTGCCCTAGGGTACCTCAGTCTATCACCAGCCGTGGGGTCCTCAGCTGCCGAGCTGTCTAATATATAAAATCAAATATAATATATATTATATATGAAAAAATTAAATAAAAAAACTAATTCTCGCGTCAAAAACTACTTAATATATAAATTTATCAACGACCCATTGAGACACATACTAATTTGTTTCTCAACAAAAAATATATCGTATAAGTAGTTAGTGTATATAAATACTTTAATTTGGTGTTATTTATTAAGGTTTGTATATTTTTTACATATTTATATGGTCGTAGTAGTTTTTTCATGTTAGAAATCATTATCATTAATTTTCCTTTGTATAGATTAGCGCATGTGCAATACACAGCGTTACTTTCATACTTACATTTTTAAATTTTCATTAATTAAATTCAAATATATAAAAAAAAAATTGCCGTTCATAAAAAAGGCCTTTGCCCAGCAGAGGGACATGACTGGTTTTAAAAAAAAAGAAATAGTATTCTTACTATTTCTTGTGTTGCTAGCCCTACCCATTCCATGGCGTGATTTCTTTTAACCCGAAGGTTGCCTTGAAAAGATTGCCGTCAGCATTAAGGCCGCCTTGTTGCTAATACACTAGCCTATAAGTCATCTGTTTAAATATGTTTTGTTCTTTGTGTATTGCAATTAAAGCATTATTCTATCTAATTTACTAGACAATTAAAAATAATATTCTTTTTTCTTTTTACAGAATAGAATAGAATGTCAAAATTGACACTGGACGGCTTTTTTTCCTACTGCAAGCAAATAGCTGAGCATATACAGTTGGTTCGTCCCATTTTATTGACATTTTAGACGCCATTTTGTCCGCCATCTTGTTTTCTCGCTCAGCAGCCATCTTGGTGTTGTGTTCTTTGTTTGCATGATATTACATTATTTATAATAGATTTTATGCTTTATTTTAAATATTAATTACGTTTTATGTGTTTACAGTAAATGGAATGTTTTTTTTCTACAATAAGTAAGGGCGCTTTTCATATTTTTTTTGCTAAAAACAGCTGTGGGTATAATTTTGTTTTTTTTACTGAAAAATAATGAGATTTACGCTTGTAACCTTGCAATCAAAGAGTTCTTATTATAATTTGTCATTACTGAATGAGTAATGTGAATAAAGGTGCACAATTTTCTAATCGTATGCGTGCAATGCACATTTTTCTAATCGTATGCGACAGCAGTCACTTTGTGATGGTACACCGCTTGTTTGGTTGCTGACCTGTTTAAAAATACCAAACATATTTGCTTTACAATTTTACATTATTAAAATGAAATCGTTTCTACAGAGAGCAGTACTAGACAAGCACGTTTTCCAATTTTTATAACACTTCGAGCATACGGCCGTCTGATGGTAAGCAGTCGGGACTTCGGAACATATCAAGTATCTGATTGAATTGACAGACTTATGAGAGATTGATGGAATTTTTTAGTTAACGACATCTTGGAACACGACAATAAAACAACAACCAATTGTTTTGTTGATGACAGACTTTATTTAAAAACACTTGCATTACATCAACCCATAATCATGCTGCAGCGATACGAGACTCCCTTCAATCGAAGGTGATTAGAGCGTACTCTGCCACGCTGCTCAAATGCAGATGAACAGAGGCCAATGTTTTCAAACCGCCCTAAGGCCACCGACTTGGCATCACGACTGTCATCCATTGACAACAGCCGGGACCGACGGCCGGCTTATCGTGCCCTCCGAAGCATGTAGAAGCTCGAGATAACGGAACCCATCCAAACGCTGGCTAGGGTCGACGTCGCTTAACTTGCGTGTTCATATTAGAATACGAGACTCCTAACACTAAACACTTGCTTTACCTCAATCAGGTTAGACTGTGATCTGTTTATTAAGGCCGAGTTGCACCATCTTACTTTAACAATAACAAACAACGAAATTTCAGTTAAAGTATAGGCTAAAAATGAGTTGCACCAGTTGACAAATAGTTAAATGACGTCATAACTTTAACTTTAACCGTAACCGCTCACTTTTCGCTGGTTAGTGCTATTGTTAGTGTTAAATTATCCGTCAAACTGTCAAACGCATTGAAGTAAAACAAACACACCGAACTGTCAAAAATTTGACACTATTGGACAGCGCAAGATGATGTTGCCATATTTAAAAATGTTACCACCAAAGAATTTGGGGTAAATCAGACCTCATTTGACTTGCAACACTTTTAACTTTAATTACGAAGGTGGCAAACAAGCATACGGCCGGCCTGATGGTAAGCCACTTGCAATACCGGAGATGTCACACACGCGTTGTCAACTCTCCCAACCCAAGTGGAGCTCTGGAGACCTTATTTACCGTAGGAACACAACATGGCCTGGTATTTGGTTACGATCTTCTGTAAGGTGGAGGTCCTTCCCCAGGCGGGCTGCTCCGATTTGAGCGGATCATCCGCTGTGCCCTACCTCTCTTAATAAAAAGAAATAATAAATAAATATAAATAAATTATTTATAGGGACGAGTCACAAATAAATAAATAATAATATTTATTCATCAAATAAGTTACAGGTTAATTACGTAGTTGCAGGGATCTTCTTTTAAGTATACAATACCTGTGTGTGTTAGAATATCCCGCTCTTTCTTTATTGATACTTTATTTTACAAAGTAAAATTATATAATATTACGAAACTATTATTAAGATTAATTACCAATAATATCTGTGTTTGTTCGTTTGTGCAGGGCGAGAGAATGGCTTCGTTATCCGGACAAAGTACCCCCAAGCTGACGTCAGCTGTCGGCAATCTCTACTATGACTGTAAGTATATTAGAGGCTTTCCAAACCTTTATTTAATACGAGCTGTTACCCGCGACTTCGCCCGCATGTTTAAATAAGGATAACTCCTTTTTCTGTCAAGCGATTTAAATGAAACAAAGCCTAAATTCTGCTCCAAGCCGAGCTCCATCTCCCTGTGATAACAGGATTAAAATCCGTACAGTAACTTAGAAGACGTGCGCGTTCAAACAGACAGACAATAAATTCAAAAAATAAATTTTTCGCTTTTATTACCTTTCTCTAACTGTTCCCTCTCCATTTTTGCCAAATATATTCAAAGTACAGACATATCGGGGTCTACTGTTTTATTATATGCATAGATTTGTCATATGTACACCCCCGATATGTCTGTTTTATTATATGTAAAGATTTGACATATGCACACCTATTAACAGGCAACCAAGACAAATGTGAGCAAGCAAGCCATATAATTTTAATCTTCACGCCTTTTATGAATTCACAACATGTGTTCTTCTCTATTTGGTTTGTTTACATTGACACGTTCGAATGTGACCAAAATGTATATATTTTTTATATACCAATATGGTGGCAAACAAGCTTACGGTCTGCCTAATGGTGATCGGTCACCGTAGCCTATGAACGCTTGCAATACCGGGAGTATCACTCGCGCGTTGCCAACCTTGAAAAAATCTTTTAATGCCCCTTTTGAAGAACCCCGTATTATAGTCTAAAGGAAAGACCTCGGCGGGGATCTCATTCCACAGCAGCTCATTCAGCGTTCGCGGGGGGAAACTCCTCTGAATCCGCGCAGTACGCGACCATTTTGGTTCTACCGTGTGAGGTTGGATTCCCCGCCGCTGACGAGCAGTTCGAAAAAATATTTAAAAGTATATCTAATAGTAATTACAAAGTTTAATATCGACACTTACATTATTAGCATAAAAATCTGTCTTCTTAGTTTTCTGGCCTGCTCACGTCTTTCATTGGTTGTCTATACCTATAAATTACAATATCCACTGGATAATATTCCCATTTATCTGTAACTCTACCCGAAATGTACCCCGTAACAAGATAAAGCTTGTCGCAATTTCCCCCGGAAGTGTCGACCCCGGAAGCGAGATAGCGTCCCGACACCCTTCGCACCACACATTTTTTTATAGACAGGCAAACAATCTTTGTTACATGAAGGGGTCTGTGACAAGAAAAGACGATTCACAATGTTATTTAAATGAAATGAAATGAAATCGTTTATTTCAGAAATTAGACCTTCACAGGGACTTTTTCTTGTCATTTACAACTTGTTTAAATAAACTACTTACGTTATATACTACCACCATTTCGGACACAAGCAAAATGGCAACCGGTAAAAAGAAATGGCGAAAGAAAACCGGTTACGGCCTTTTTTGTAATTTAGCAATTTTTTCCTTTCACTCGTTTGTTACAATGTATAAGTAAGTTATAAGAATAAATAAAATACAGATCGAGGTACATACAAAAATCAAGCACTAAACGCGGGATGTCGATCCAAATAGCGCTATGGTCAAATCCTAAATATGTCGAACGATAGACAACAATCTATCAATATTAGTTTAGTTTAAATTTTAATGTCATCATTAGTTTAATCATTGTATCATTGTAATTTAACCCATTAAAATATAATTGAAAAAAAAGACGGGTTGCACTCCGGGAGTGCCGACAGAAGATCAAAGTTGTGCATTTTTGAATATTTTCTTACGCTTTCTCGATCAGGCTACGGATCTGACGCGAGTTTAACATTTTTTACTTATCTTAAAAAAGTGCCAAGCGCCGCTAAAGAAGTTTTCACTTCAAAAAAACAATTAATTATTTATTTATTTATTGTGGTTCATAGGTGGATCAATCCTAATCCATCACAAAATAATCCTAAAGTCAATCCTAATCCATCCCAAAAACATTCCAAAATAATCCTAAAGTCAATCCTAATCCATCCCAAAAACATTCCAAAATAATCCTAAAGGAATTTCTAATACATCTTAAAAACATAGTAAAAAAAAAATTGTAGACCAGTTGCTACAAAGGCGAGCTACAACAAAGGCGAGTTACAAATGCACCGATATGATACAACTCATTATATCGTGAAAAAAAAACTAACAAGTGCGTATCGGGCCACGCAGTATAGGATCCCGTAACGTCCGTATTTACTACACTTTGCTTCATCATATCATATCAACCCATAATCACCCCACTGCTGGGACACGGGTCTCCCTTCAATCAAAGGTAATTAGAGCGTACTCTGCCATGCTGTTCCAATGTGGATTGGCAGGGGCCGGTGTTTTCAAGCCGCCTAAAGGCCATTGACTTAGCTTAACGACTGTCATCCATCGACAACAGCCGGGACCGACGGTTTAACGTGCCATCCGAATCACGGACTATATTCTACGGACATGACGGTTCCTTGTATTAGTCCGTAGTATCACGGACACCTAAAAATGGATCTGGATAGACTTTCGCCAACAAAATATGCTTGTTTGTTACTTTAGTGGTATAAAAAAAATACTTCACTCCCTCAGTCAAGTTCATCTCATTTCGTATCATCATAAACAATAAAGCCAAATCCTTTGTAATGCCATAGACAAATCACCCCACTCTATGCCCATAAATAAGGGAAAACAATCCGTGTCTATGGGCTGTAATGGCTAAATAATCCGTATATGATTATTTTCCTTAAAGGGCGGAGATCTTTCTCATTTAAATAGTCTCCAAATAGTATTGGTCTCGGCCATGTTGTGTTCCTACGGTGAGTAAGGTCTCCAGAGCTCCACTTGGGAGGGTTGGCAACGAGTGAGTGATACCCCCGGTATTGCAAGCGTCTGTATATAGCCTACGGTGATGCTTACCATCAGGCGGCCGTATGCTTATTTGCCACCTTTGTGGAATAAATAGTCTCAATAGTTAAATCGAGGAGCTTGAAGGCGTCACTGTGTGTCCCACTCTAAAGCAAGCACGCAAGTTAAGCAACATCGATCCTAGCCAGTGTTTCGATGGGTTTCGTTATCACGAGTTTCTCCGTACTTCGAAGGTCAAAATTCTAATACAGATTCTTATATGTATAAATGACTAGCAAAACCCTTGCAACTGCGTTTGCGTATATCCTGCTTTCCTGTGGGAATATTGGAAGTTTTCTTCCCGCTAAAAATAGTAAACTAATCTACATTTACATTAGAAATTCTCATGGGAATATTTTTTCAAAGATTGATAAGATTCAAAACGCTTTAATAGGTTTAGGTCTTTACAAACACAATCTCTTGTCAGAAATTACACAAATGAATCTACAAAAAATAAAATTAGCGCAACAAACATAAATTACAATTACATATATTTAAAAGTACAACAGACGGCCATATTGCTACGCAATATCTTCATCTTTTAACTACAAACTACTACCATTTTGGTATCAAAACCAATAATGACCTGAGAAAGCCTAGTTTCAAATAATTGGTCCTCTTATACAAGATGTACCCAATTTTTATACAGTAGTGAACAATTACTGCACGCTTTTCCCGGATTACTTGTTTGGGGTGGCCATCCCCTCGGATTGGGGTGCTATTCCTAATTGATAAGTTCTATGAGAAGGTTTAAACTTCCCGATGGCTTAGTGGTATCGGGTACACAAATCTCGCGTCATCCTAAAACTTGAAATGTCTTGAAAAAATAGGACAACACTAGTCAAAAATTCAAATTCAAAATCCAAAACTTTTATTCAGAGAATAGGTTTTCACAAACACGTTCTCTTGTCAGAGTATACAGTAATAAATGATTTGTATAAATTAATCTACTCTATAAACTACTACCATTTCGGAAACAAAAGCAAAATGACGACTGGTAAAAAGAAATGGCGAAAGAAAACCAGTTACGGAATTTTTTGTCATTTAAAAATATATCGTACTTTTCTTTTTCAACATAAAATTTAAAACTAGGTACATACATACAACATTACGTACGCGGAATGTCAAAAAATAGTGCCATTAATTTGTCTCAACATAAAATTAAATCTAAAATATAAAATGCCTTAAATGCCAAATCGGTGTTAAAGATAGGAGCAGACCGCCCGCAAGGCAGCAACCGTTCTCGTGTATTTTCGAGTTGACGTGAGAGTCGGCCTTCCAGCCTTCATTACTGGGCTCACCATCACGATATTATGAACAATATTGTAGGGAACAACAGTAACCCGACAATAATTGGATGGGCTAAAAAATCATGAGCTGCGGCTGATGCTCTTCGGAGGGCACGTTATGTTAAGCCATGTTGGTCCCGAAAGTCCCGACTGTTGTTGATAGGTAACAGTCCTCAAATCAAGTCCACTGATTGGATTTGAGGTTAGGTAACTTGAAAACAATGACACCAGCTAATGACATATTAACTTTTCTTTTTTTTTTACAAATCACACAGATTGAGCAAGCGCCAAAGTAAGTTCGAAACTTGTGTTATGGGATACTAACTCAATGATACTATATTTTATAGCAAATACATTTATAAACATACAAGACCCTGGGTCTTTCAATCAGGAAAAGTTCGTTTTACGCTGAAAAAACTGATTGTCTGAAAACTAATTTTTAAAATTTCGAGAGGCTGAACTTTTTATCTGTCTCGTCTGGTTGTACCCTCTACTGCAGACTGGAACATAAATACCCATTCATACGAGACAAGTTGAGCCTGCTGCCATGATTCGCGTTATAACAGACTCATTTTGGGGTGATGAAGTATTATGGAGAATATTTTTTTAAGCTAACACCTGTTGTTGTGATATTATGACGAAAAGATCCATGTCCATAGCACCATTAGCATACTATGTTTGTTACTATGTCACGCTTCACGCTCAAATGGCTGGGCCAATTTTTATGATATTGGAAATGAAATGAAATGAAATCGTTTATTTCAGAAATTAGACCTTCACAGGCACTTTTTCTTGTCATTTACAATTTGTATATATGTATAAAGAAAATAAACTACGTTATATACTACCACCATTTCGGACACAAGCAAAATGGCCACCGGTAAAAGAAATGGCGAAAGAAACCCGGTTACGGCCTTTTTTGTCATTTAGCAATTTTTTTCTTTCACTCGTTTGTTACAATGTATGAGTACATTTATAAGAATAAATAAAATACAGTTCCAGGTACATACAGAAATCAAGCACTAAACGCGGGAAGTCGATCCAAGTAGCGCTATGGTCAAATCCTAAATATGTCGAATATGTAGATGTTAATAAAGCGAGCAGACCAGTCCTCCAAGATGACAACCAAAACTGAGAGTCGGCCCGCCAGCCTCCATCACTGAGCTCACCATCAACAATATTATGAACAATATTGGAGGGAACGCATACACTTATGTGTAGTTAACTGATACCTTTTAATCCTGAATAGTATGCGATTCCCGCAGGATTTGGTCAAAAGTTTGATAGTCAATGGCACTTTGCGAAGTAGATGGCGCTGCTGTACATACAATTAAACGGGTAACATATAACTGCCAATGCTAATTTCGTGAACTCACTCTTTAGAACAATAAAACACATCGTTTGTCTTAGCAATTTTGTGGAGAGTGCACAGGGCGCGTGTCAGCGGTGTTAATCCGGAAACTATGGGATCTCGCTCATGGGAACAGAAACTTGGAGGTCCCGGGTTCGAATCCCGGTCGGGTCCTGATGAAAAGCTAACTTTTTCTGATAGTTATAAAAAATACTATCGTTAAGTTAGTACCCCGTAACACAAGTCTCGAACTTACTGGGGCTAGCTCAATCTGTGTGATTTGTTCCTAAATATTTATTTATTATTATTTAATATTTTTCTTAAAAATCTATCTCCATATTAATCCAACGTGTTCATTCGAAGATATAGATAAAAAAAATCTATTTCCCTTAGTAAATCCCGTGATCCCGCGCTCTATCAATTCCCGGTTTCCCGGTCCGCCGGGCCCCGTTATAAATGACGTGGATTACTGTGTCTTACGATGGGTTACCGAAGATCTTTTATTTTGTAAGTACATCACTCAAATATAGCCGCATCTGTTTTTAAAGGTTAAGCAACGGTGACTCCAGTCAGTATTTGGATGGGATGAACTGATAATGTCTAATGAACTGATTGTTGTCGATAAATTAAAAAATAAATTTTAAGAGAGGTCGGGCACAGCGCTCAAATCGGAGCAGCCCGTCTGGGGAAGGATCTCCACCTTACAGAAGATCGTAGCCAAATAGCATTGGTCTCGGCCATGTTGTGTTCCTACGGTGAGTAAGGTCTCCAGAGCTCCACTTGGCGGGGTTGGGAGGGTTGGCAACGCGTGAGTGATACCCCCGGTATTGCTTACCATCAGGCCGACCGTATGCTTGTTTGCCACCTGTGTGGTATAAAAAAATAAAAATAAAAATAAACGGGTTGATAGAGGTGACTCGATTACTCCTGCCTGACCGTCACTGACTTGGGTAACAACTGACATCGATAACAGTCGGACCTAATGAGAGCTAGATTTACCTTAAGAGATTTTTTTTTAATTCATCAGGTGAACTGCATGCCCGTTTGCACACGTCTTCCATAAAAAAAAACAATTACAAAAAAACTTTTTGACAATAATTTTTCATCTCAAGGAATTTCTATCGCAAACCCCTCCGTAACCCTAAAATGCAGACTGGATGTTTGTTTATTGTAGTGAACACAATGTGTTCAGAATTGCCTGAGGGGAGGTTAAGTGAAATTCCAAGCATCGCTCGACTGGGGTCGTTTTAATGAAAAACTTTTAGTAAAAAAAATATATTCGCTAATTAAAAAAAGTAAACATGTTGTTAGGATGTAATCGACTGTATAAAATAAAAAATGCTATAAGTATATAAAAATCTTTTATTTTTAAAGTTAATACACATTAAAATAAGACATTCAGACTTAACCTAGAGTTAATATTTAAAACCTCTCTTAAAAACTGTCTGTATAAGTAAGTGAATCCTAGGACACATCGACACAGACTTCTCAGTCAGTCTCCCTATTTTTTTTCCGTTTGTCACTATGTTCCCTTCACAAAACGAATACTTTAACACCATTTCTCACTCGAAGTACCCTCGAAATGTACAACTCACTGACAATCGGCTTACGATGTCCGAAACATACGGACACAAATCTTTTTCATATAGTTATCAGATGTTAAACTAAATAGATGCAGGTGTACTACTTCGGACACAGAAAGAATTTTGTTTTTTTTGTCTAAAATAGTTCGATTTCCAAATAAACAATTTCACACAGCGCCACCTAGTCTCAAAATAAGCTTGGCTTAACCAACCTGTGTTATGGGTATCGGACAACGGATAAATTATTGTAAATAAAATACTTATAATCATAGAAAACACACAGGCTCGAGACAAACAAAAAATTAAAATTAAAACAGACCACGGATATCAAAATAGTTAACAACAGCTCATAGCATTAGGTCCCAATAATAAATATGTAGGGACAATTCATACAGATTGAGCTAGCCCCAAAGTAAGTTCGAAACTTGTGTTATGGGATACTAACTCTACGATATTATATTTTATAACAAACTAGCGAAACCCGCGCAACTTCGTTTGCGTGTATCCCGCTTTCCCGTGGGAATTTTGGAATGTATGATACTTTAAAACCTTCCCCTTGAATCACTCTATCAATTAAAAAAAAACCGCATCAAAATCCGTTGCGTAGTTTTAAAGATTTAAGCATACAAAGGGACATAGGGACAGAAAAAGCGACTTTGTTTTATACTATGTAGTGATACTTACATAGATAAACATCCAAGACCCGAGGCCAATCAGAAAAAGTTCGTTTTTCATCATGACCCGACCGGGGATCGAACCCGGGACCTCCTGGGAGGCGGTCTGCGGACCATTACGCCACGGAGGTCGTCAAAATAGTAATGTAACAATAGACCGTGGTGCTCGGCAATCGAGCCTCACTTGATTTGCCATCTCTATAAGGTATAATGCCTTTTGCTTCAAATTGCTGTCTCCCGCGTAGTTGTTAAGGAGGGAAGTCCTTTCAATACTTCTTACTCCGACTATCTTCTTTCTGATTAAATTCGTTGTAAGTTCCAAGACAGCTGTAGTTTCTCCCGCGGGACGTCAATAAGCTTCATCGCTTATTGTTAATCTGTGGTCGCTGTTGTTGATCCTGGCTACCAGGAGACACATCGGTAGGAATGTGTGGTGGGCTTGTCCCGAGACCACGGATACATTATTATAAATATTTACTGTTTCTATACCAGACAAGGGCCCACAATGTGTACTTATAATCATGTCTGTAACAACTTCATACTGTGTGAACGCATTAAATATTGAAATAGCTGTAAATCTGTAAGAGTAAGATTACACGCTCATTCTGGCATCATTCTGATCCATCAGTTTCGATTGATGTGACTGATGCCAGAATTTAATGTATTTAATTTTTTGTCAGTTTGGACCATCAGTCTGCCAGTCAGTGGGTTAGACGATCATTCTCCCATCATTGGAAGAATGACCCAGAAAACACTTAGATAACACAAATGACGTCATATAAATGTTTGCCCCGAGCGGAATCGTGCCCGCGCCTTCTCATGCCGAAGGTAGGATCTTAACAACACACCACCGAGACCGGGCTGTCGAGTATTATTGTAGCGACACTTGCAGTATCTTTTTATATTAATATCTGTGATGCATAACAACCACAATATTGAGTCTTATCCCTTTAAAAATAGAGTTTAATATTGCATATTATATGTACCCTTGAGTAAAGTCGGTAACATCAGGAATGTGATGTAATGCTTGACAAATAAATGCTTTGAAGGGGGCTTTCGGTATTTGCTAAAAGCTATAAAAGCTTTTAAAAATGAAGCTTAATGCAATGGTATAAAGTTTAGTTCACTTTGTCATTTAAAAATATAGTGTTGGAAAGAAATAAGACATGGCAAGAAAAAAATCGGTTTGTTTTACATTAATTAAATTTGCTCCAAGTGGTAAAGCCTAGCGATTACTATGAACTGGTAGTGGCTCGTAAATGGGCTGGCTCGACCGAAAGTACCACCCACTCACAGAATATCGACGTGGAATAGTGCTGAGAATGAGTGAAAGGGTCGCACAAGGCTAATGCCCCACCTGCTTCCTACTCCCTTTTTATTTTTCTCCCACCGTCCTTCCTTCATAGGTGGGCAACGTATCACGAGATCTTGTAGTCGTGGATATCTATCGGCAGCGATGATTCCTTATCATCAGGTGACCCGCTTCCTTCGCTTGTCCTTTGTCATAAAAAAAGTTCATCTATTTTGCAAGAAAATAAATAAATTCATTTTTTGCAAGTAGATTTACATGAAATACTTTTGAATGTAAATTTTTTTTAATCCTACCAGCACTTCGACGTAAACGGTTTTCTTTAGAAGAAGTGCCGCAAGAATTTCAATAGATAGCCTTTTTGAAAAGCAATATAACATAAGTATTTTAAATTCAATATGAACTTGACGGACGACCTCCGTGGCGTAATGGTTACCACGCCAGACCGCCACCCAGGAGGTCCCGGGTTCGATCCCCGGTCGGGTCATGATGAAAAACGAACTTTTTCTGATTGGCCTCGGGTCTTGGATGTTTATCTATAAATGTATTTGTTATAAAATATAATATCGTTGAGTTAGTATCCCATAACACAAGTTTCGAACTTTGGGGCTAGCTCAATATATATGAATTGTCCCTTTAAAAAAAAACATGTCTATTTATTGCTATATCTATGAGCACTGGCAAATGCGGCGGCTGTGTTTGACGGGCGAATGATAGTATTAACTGTGGATTATGACGCGGGTCCAAGAGACCCCAGCGCGCAGCGTGCATTGGAGGGTTGAACACGACTCGGGACACTTAGCCTTATTTACAGTTCAGAGATTTTTGATTTCGAAAATAGTGTTACATTGGCTACATTATTTTACATACGTGTGTTAAATTTTTTTTTAATTTAAATATCTACGAAAGAGTTCAAGATTTTTAAAAAACAAAATATATTTATTCAATAAGTTCTTTGAAATCGTCTTTTCTTCTAACACACCAGTTCAAATGGCAAAGTACTAAGACGAACTGATAAGAAACTTAGTACTTCCTCGTAGTAGTAAAATTTTATTCATATTATTTTGGAAAAAGGAACTGACAAATTAATAATAATTAAATTCACTAAATTGTGATTATAAGAATAATAATAGATCGTAGTTTACATTTCCTAAGAAGGACATTGTAGGGTGTTCTAAAAAGGGAGTGAAAGCGTTCTTTATGAGTCGGCAACGCAGGAGTGATGGTGAACCCCTGGTGTTACAAGCGTCCTTAGATTGTGATGACCACTTACCATCAGGTAGGCCATATGCTTGTTTGCCACCGGCGTGGTATAAAAAAACCGTTACCGCTAATGTTCTATTCTCCTGTCGTCAAAATACATCCGAATCCTCCCAAATAAGTGCCCTGGGGTTCAAATCCCGAATTGGTGCGTTTAGGATTATTTAAAGTGAATTTTGTTGTCTTCGAGTTTCAAGGACTTTTTATTGTTCAATGGTTTAAAAAAATCTGTAGTGAATGAAGGGAATAGATTATGTTAAATCTGTTTTTTATATATAAGAGGTTGGCAAACGAGCACACCATTTCCTGTTGGACCAACTGCTACGCACAACTAATTTTGGCACAACTAAAATTGTTCCTGTTGGACCAACTAGTTGTGCGTAATAGTTGGTCCAACAGGAAATGGTGAACTGTCACCTGGTGTTAAGTGACCACCAGACACCGGGGGAGTCACTAAGCCGTTGCAGGCTTATAAAGTACATATAAGCTTCGCTTCTTGCCCCCACTCATAGTTAATAAAAATAAATACAAATCTGTTTATAAAACTGACTGATAGCTCATGCCACCCAAAAGCATGGAATTTTATAACAAAAGAGCTCTAAGATTTGATTTTTAAACATTCACTGCATAGGACATAAATTATTAAAATTCAGAAAACACACGCTGAATAAATGAAGAAACTTTTTAAAATATTTCAGTTTACAATAAAAAAAACTCTAACTTTATCTCAAGGGCCGCGGGTTCGAATCCTGCGCAAAGCAAACATTTGTGTGCATGAACATGTCTGTTTGCCTTGGTCTGGGTGTTTTCTATGTATAATAAGTATTTATTTACAAAAAAAAAGTATTTAAGTATATTTAACAGCAATCTAATTTCCATAGTATAAGCTTAGTTGCTTAGTTTGGGACTAGATGGCGTTGTGTGATTCGTCCAAGAATATTTATTTATTTAATTTTAATCTATAATAATATAATAAAAGTGTAAAAAAAGTTTGTCTGTACATTGAATATATTTCCAAAAAAATTGTTTAGGTCGATGAAGAATAAGCAATAGAACAAGAATTTCGTAAAATTTTGTCCGTCTGTTTGTATGTTTGTATGTTTGGATGTTTGGATGTTTGTATGTATGTTTGTACACGCTAATCTCGGAAACGGCTGAACCGATTTGGATGCGGTTTTCACTAATATGTGGCGATTTGCTCAACTTAACATTTAGTGTATGTTTCTTTTCAAAATTCCCACGGGAATCCGAGATATACGCAAACGAAGTTGCGAGGGTATATCAACGCACAGCCCAAACCGCTGGGTCTAGAGATTCCAAATTTGGCATGTAGGTTCCTTACGACATCTAGGGATGTACTAAGAAAGGATTTTTCAAAATTCCCACGGGAAAGCGAGATACACGCATACGAAGTTGCGAGGGGACGCACAGCCCAAACCGCTGGGTCTAGAGATGCGAAATTTGACATGTAGGGTCCTTATAAGGTCCGGACCGACCGGACCGGACCGGACCGACCGGACCGGACCGGACCGGAACGGACCGGACCGGACCGCACCGGAATGGATCAGACCTGATCGATCCGGAAGGAACCGCACCGTTCCGAGTCCGTGCCGGACCGGACCGAACCGGACCGGACCGGTTTTTTTGTCTGTCTGTTTGTATGTATGTATGTTTGCACACGCTAATCTCAGAAACGGCTGAACCGATTTGGATGCGGTTTTCACTAATATGTGGCGATTTGCTCAACTTAACATTTAGTGTATGTTTCTTTTTAAAATTCCCACGGGAATCCGAGATATACGCAAACGAAGTTGCGAGGGTATATCAACGCACAGCCCAAACCGCTGGGTCTAGAGATTCCAAATTTGGCATGTAGGTTACTTACGACGTCTAGGGATATACAAAGAAAGGATTTTTCAAAATTCCCACGGGAAAGCGAGATATACGCAAACGAAGTTGCAAGAGGACGCACAAACCAAACCGTTGGGTCTAGAGATGCCAAATTTGGCATGTAGGGTCCTTATATGGTCCGGACCGACCAGACCGGACCGGACCGGACCGGAACGGACCGGACCGGACCGGACCGGACCGGACCAGAACGGATCAGACCTGATCGGTCCGGAAGGAACCGCACCATACCGAGTCCGTGCCGGACCGGACCGAACCGGACCGGACCGTTTTTTTTGTCCGTCTGTTTGTATGTTTGTATGTATGTTTGCACACGCTAATCTCAGAAACGGCTGAACCGATTTGGATGCGGTTTTCACTAATATGTGGCGATTTGCTCAACTTAACATTTAGTGTATGTTTCTTTTCAAAATTCTCACGTGAATCTGAGATATACGCAAACGAAGTTGCGAGGGTATATCAACGCACAGCCCAAACCGCTGGGTCTAGAGATTCCAAATTTGGCATGTAGGTTCCTTACGATGTCTAGGGATGTACTAAGAAAGGATTTTTCAAAATTCCCACGGGAAAGCGAGATATACGCAAACGAAATTGCGAGAGGACGCACAGCCCAAACTGTTGGGTCTAGAGATGCCAAATTTGGCATGTAGGGTCATTACAAGGTCCGGACCGACCGGACCGGACCGGATCGGACCGGACCGGAACGGACCGGACCGGACCGGAACGGATCAGACCTGATCGGTCCGGAAGGAACCGCACCGTACCGAGTCCGTGCCGGACCGGACCGAACCGGATCGCACCGATTTTTTTTTCTGAAGAAATATGTTAATTGGTATGTAGGTACAGTCAACAAAGGAGTTGACTGACCCCCCTCTGTATATATAATTAAAGATTTCTAAATATTGCGTGAAGGGATTTACTTGAAAATTTGTAATTACATAGTACAATATGAATACTATTGATAAATAAAATTTCAAGTAAATCCCTTCACGCAATATTTAGGAATCTTTAATCATATATACAAAGGGGGGTCAGTCAACTCCTTTGTTGACTGTACCTTATCAGGACCGAACCGACCGGACCGGAGCGGACCGACTGGACCTGATCGGACCGGACTATATATATATATATATATATATATATATATAAAATTCAAAGTCCTGACTGACATAACTATACATATATCAACGCACAGCCCAAACCGGTGGGTCTAGAGATTCCAAATTTGGACTGTAGGTTCCTTACGACGGCGACGTCTAGGAGTGTACAAAGAAAGGATTTTTCGAAATTCCCACGGGAAACCGAGATATACGCAAACGAGGTTGCGAGGCTATATCAAATTCGGCATGTAGGTTCCTTACGACGTCTAGGGATGTACTAAGAAAGGATTTTTCAAAATCCCACGGGAAAGCGAGATATGCGCAAACGTAGTTGCGAGAGGACGCACAGCCGAAACCGCTGGGTCTAGAGATGCCAAATTTGTCATGTAGGGTCCATATAAGGACCGGACCGGACCGGAACGGATCAGACCTGATCGGTCCGGAAGGAACCGCACCGTACCGGGGCGTGCCGGACCGGACCGGTTTTTTTTTCTGTAGAAAAATATGCTAATTGGCATGTAGGTTCCATATCAGGATCGGACCGACCAGACCGGCCCGGACTGACCGGACCGACCGGACCGGATGGAACCGTACTGTACCGGGCCGTGCAGGACCGGAATTTGTTTCTGAAGAAAAATATGCTAATTGTTACTAGGCCACGCGGGCGAAGCCGCGGGCAGAAGCTAGTTGTTAATACATTTCTTTCACAGCAAAACTAATATTGTTATTCCTATATTGAAAATCACAATGGGATTGTTATGAAGCTGCACAAAAATCTTTGCTTTTCAAAAGATATTTCTATAACAATGGCATTAAAGTCTCAAATCCAAGGGTTGGGTTATAAGGGTGTTTTTCACCCTCGAGCAATTCAGGGCACGAATCAAAGACATCTGCGAACGGATGTTGCTGCAATATGATGCTTTGTTGTAACCATGTTTTAGTGGAAAAGTGAGATGTACCAAATTTTGTGAAATTCTACCTACGATATATTTTTAAATGCCAAAAAAGGCCGTAACTGGTTTTCTTTCGCCATTTCTTTTTCCAGTGGTCATTTTGCTTTTGTTTACGAAATCGTAGTAGTTTAAAGAATACCTAGATTAATATAAACAAATCATTTATTACAACTGTATACTCTGACAAGAGAACGTGTTTGTGAAAACCTATTACCCTCTGAATAAAATATTTGAATTTGAATTTGTGTGTTGCTAGCCAAAATGCTGGTTTCTTAAGACAGGAGTACCGTCAGAAATTTATGAACCCTGGTCCTATAAACCAATAACGATAAGCGATATGTCGATGGGTAGTTTTATGTACTACTACTTTTACTATGGTGGCAAATCTCGAATCGCTGTGAAAAACCTTAAAGCACATCAAACCGCGCGAGTATACTGTATAGTAGGTGTAATAAAGAAGGCGTCGTCGATATGTTTTGACTATATTTATTGAACAATATTAAAATTATAAATTGTCTCGTACCTTGGTCTCACCTAATCAAAAGTCCGTCGTTAAGGCAACCAAACTATCAAAGTCACGTCAAATCAGTATGGTCTCTCGTCGTCCAGCCAGTCTGATCAAAAAGTCCGTAACAGTAGGTTTTTGTTACAAATTGTAGAATATTAAAAACCTTTCTAACAACATATCGTTTAATTGTCCGGTCCTCAAAGATTCAAAAAGAGATTTTCACAGACACTGTCTCTAGTCAGAGTACCTAAAAAAATGATTCGTGTCTATCTACAGGTTAGCACCGTTTCGGAAACAGAGTAAATTGCTCTGGTAAAAGAAATGGCGAAACAAAACTACGGCCTTTTATCATTTAAAAATACATCGAATATTTAAAAAAAAATTTTTACAAAATAAAATATAAAACCGGGTACATACAACATTAAGCATAGAGCTACATGACGTCGCATCGAGAGAGACCATGGCATGACATGACCACGACCACTCAAGCGAAAATGCAAAATAATCTAAGACTTGTTCATTTCACACCATTGTGTATAACATTCCGCGTATTCTTCTTATAAATTTTAATGTACTTATACCTACATTGTAACTAATGAGTGGAAAAAAATGAAGAGAAAAAAAAAGTACAAAATGACAAAAAAGGCCGTAACCGGTTTTCTTTCGCCATTTCTTTTTACCGGTTGCCATTTTGCTTGTGTCCGAAATGGTGGTAATATATAACGTAGTTTATTTTCTTTATTTAAACAAGTTGTAAATGACAAGAAAAAGTGCCTGTGAAGGTCTAATTTCTGAAATAAACGATTTCATTTCATTTCAAGAAGAAAGACATACGATATTAAGTTTGTAATCTGGGTTAACAAAGATAGTTTTTATCCCAGATATCTGCATATAAACATACTCACCCCAGCGTACAGTACATTCCTGGACAGTACGTAGGGTGGGTCATATTAAAAGCAGCTCGACTTTTTAATCAGGAGGTCTGTGGGACCGGCCGTGCACATGCGTAGGGTTAATATTACTCATTCACTGTTTCCCATTTGTGTATAAAATGGGTTTTAGTTAAAAGCCTTGTGGTAAAACTAATGGTCTGGTTTATCATTTGCCGATAGGTTCCAGCTAACCTAAAAATAAATAAATATATAGGGACAAATCACACAGATTGAGCTAGCCCCAAAGTTCGAGACTTATGTTATGGGATACTAACTCAACGATACTATATTTTGTAACAAATACATTATACCTAATGTAATTTTTTAGTCACCATCAAAATTTTTTCTATGTACAAGGTATCATTATAGGACTCTATTTATGAAAAAAAATGTAGGTAAAATTTTCAAAATAATAATATTTTACCGTTTTGCGCGCGCGGTTGCTATGAATTTAGATAACTATGTGATGCTGTAACTTCATGTTACTCCTGGGTGGCGGGCCGGCATGGTAACCATTACACCACGGAGGTCATCTCATTATTACATTAGTTATCATTAGTCATTACCTAGGTTACTAACTTTATTTCTTGTCGCAGCCATCCTCCCATACCGCGAGGACGCGAACGCTCAGACGAGGGAATTCCTCGCCAGGGTCGTCGATGTGCTGCTGGACTTCGTGCAGCAGGTCAACGACCGCAACGAGAAGGTGAGCAACCACTACACTGACTTGTATTTTGATGGGTTTCTAAATTTCTATCGCTTTTGAGGATCGGAGTGCATTGTTCGGCGCCAGTTTACTATTGTTAAAACTTTATTATAATAGCCAGGCATATGGTAATAAGAGAATTAGGGCACAGCGGATAATCCGCTCCGCATCTTTCGCAGCCCGTCTGGGGAAGGACCTCCACCTTACAGAAGATCATAGCCAAATAGCATTGGTCTCGGCCATGTTGTGTTCCTACGGTGAGTAAGGTCTTCAGAGCTCCACTTGGGGGGGTTGGGAGGCTTGGCAACGCGTGAGTGATACCTCCAGTATTGCAAGCGTCTATAAGCTACGGTGACGGCTTACCATCAGGCCGGCCAATGCATGATTGGGACCTTTGTAGTATAAAAAAAAAAGTTTTTCCTGTTGCAATTAAATAATTTTAATCTTGCTTATTTGTCTACACTAATTTTCTAAAGAAGAAAGATTTGATTGTTTGTTTGTTTTTATTGAATATACTCCGAAAGTATGAGTGTATCAAATCGGTGCATTTGTAACTCGCCTTTGTTGTAGCTCGCCTATGTAGCAACTGGTCTACCAATGAAATCGTTGCATTTGAAACCCGCCTAGGTAGCAGCATTTGAATAATTCTTTCACAATTTTGAGAAGCTACGTTATCCCCGGATGACTTGGGCTAGTTGGGCTACATTACATATAAGTATACAAGAAAAATTGGAATGTTTACTAAAACCTCCCCGGTCCGTTAGTTTTTTTAATAAAATGGTATTTTCACTTTACCAATGTCTCTCAGATCCTGGAGTTCAAGATGCCGGAGGAGATGCAGAAGCTGCTAGACCTGGAATTGCGTGATGAACCAGTACCGTTGAAGCAGTTACTCGAGGACTGCAAGTCTACTCTGAAGCACCAGGTCAAAACAGGTAAGTGCTGAATATTAGCCTGAAAACCTGTCAAATCGTAAATGGACTGACTCAACTGGGGCAGTACCACCTACTCACAGAATAACGACGTGAATTAGCGGTAATATCCAAGAACTTCTAGTTAGATAGGTTCTTTATTTGCAACAGCTAAGGCACACATTACGTAAAAAAAAGATACAAATTAATGGGTAAATAGCTCAGAGTGCTGGTGTATATAGTCGTAGATGTCCATGGACAGCGGTGATTGTTTACCATCAGGTAAACCATTAGCCCGTTTGTCCCCTCTTGTCATAAAAAAACAGACTGTCCGTTTAGTCTAGTTAACTGATTGTAAGAAATAACAAGATGATTCGAAAGAGCCACAAAGAGCCTACCTATAAAAAATTGTTTTCACTAAAATCCAAACTACATTTCAATCTCCCTAGATTTTCGAAAGTCAATAAACAATAAATGAACGCCACGACAAAAATAATATTAATACGTCAAAAAGAATCCAATATAATCCCCAGTGTTGCCAGCAGATGGGGCTAGAATTAATTCGGGTCAGGTGTTAGCGTGATGCCGTTTTAATCTGCATTTTAGAGGGCAACACTGAGGGGCGATTTTGGCAGAATTATTTGCATGAATGACTTTAAGATTAGGGTGGAATAGTTTGATTAATTTTTATTGTTGTTCATGTTTATTTTAGGAATAAATCTGTATTACAGGTTGCGAGAATGTAGATTCGTATATTGTGAAACATGTATTCATAATTATCATTTTTGAAGACCTTTCATAGATATCCCACAAGTATAAATGGTATGAAAAAAAAATGTTGAGTTTCAGTTCTAAGTATGGGGGGCCCATAATTTATTGTTTTTTTTTTTTCTATTTTTGTGTGAAAGACTTAATGCGGTTCACAGAATACATCTACTTACTAAGTTTCAACTGTATAGTTCCTATAGTTTCGGAAAAAAGTGGCTGAGACATACGGACGGACAGACAGACAGACACGACGAGTTCCGTTTTTTGCCATTTGTCTACGGCACCCTAAAAAGGTAGGATACCAAAGGGAATTTAAAATTAATTTAGAATCGCTGATAGCGCTGCATCAATTTGATTTTCTCAATTATTTCTTTAGAGAGTTCTCTCATTCTTTATGCATTTGTATTTTTTTTACAATAGATTCTTCCTTCTCACAGTTTCCTCTCTTGAAAATTGACAACTGCATTTCAAAGCACCCCTTTTCACTCGAACTTAAAACAAAACTATGACAATGGCCCCCGGCGATTACACCATGCTCCGATGAGCGAATTCTCGTTCAGTACCACGCATCACGATAAATAATACTAAACAATAACTAAACATAAAAACTACTGATTTTCAGAATAAATGTGTTACCTTGAACTTGCATTGCATTCGCCATTAGTACCCTCTGTTTTAATCGTTGTAATTTTAGTCAAGAAAAAGAAAAAAAGTAACACGACTTTTTGACAACAAATCCTAAAGGAATTAATACATCTTTAAAACATTGTAAAAAAAATTGTAGACCAGCTGCTACCTAGGCGAGTTTGGACGAGTTACAAATGCACCGATATGATACTCAATATTATTTTTTATAGTTTTTGATAAGTATATGTCATTATTATCTTTGTCTTCTTGTATTATATTTCTTGACTCTATATGTAACATTCATTTTATTTAAAACTAAACTAAACATATTATTATAAACAAATTAGAATGAACCTAAAGCTAAAAACCTTAAAAAATATAATAAAATAACTAAAATATATTATTATAAGGAGTCCCTTGGCAAGGTTCCGAAGATACTGGCAGCGTTCCTCCTTTGAATAGCTAGACTAATTCTTTGTCCGAGGTAGCTGCCAGCTCTTCGGTCTCCTGTGATGTCAACTAACCTTTTTGCAATTTCCTTAAAAAATCTTATAGCACAAGGACCCCACGGACCAAGGGTCTCATTTTATTTTAATTTGAGTTCTCTATAATTCCACTTCGCTCCCTTTTACATTAGTGGTCCTTCGAGCCGGATCGCTATTTCGTAACAAATAATAATGACCTACTGTTCAATATATTTGGTATAGAGAACGGCAATTTTCCACCATCGCATCGGGCTGCGTTCGCGCGTGATAATCGTTTGTTCGCCAAATCGGGGATCTGCGAGTGATGTATGATTGCGATGACTCCTTATTCTGATGCAGATATTTTATTCTCAATCATTTAAAACTGGCAGGAGAAATGGCATAAAATTAGAGTTTACACAGAGCTACTTAGTAGTTAGAGTTTTTTGTTCCAATTCGATCATGTCTTACGACGTAAATTTTTGTAAGTTTTAATTAAAAATATGCAATTTATTCTGAATCATTGATTTGTAAGAGAAGTGGCACAAAACAAGAGTTACATACACAGGGACTCATGTTGCACGCACGCACGTAATAGTCGCATTATTTTTTATTTTCCCTTAGATTGTTAACATTAAATTAATTAAGTATGTATGCGAGTGAATAACGAACACTCATTCCTATTATGAACCTAGAATCTTTGTCAACGCGAAATTAATGTTAAAAATCGTAATAAATGAAAAAAAATAAGCGACTCAGTTTGGAACAAAAGTCACAGCAAAGTGCGCATTGTCGGCTACACGATACCAACTCCAAACTTCACGCTGATAGTCTGCGATAGGGTGGTACTGGGCACAGTAGGGGTGCACTGGTAGTGGCTCGTAAATGTGCTAGCTTGGCCTATTTAATTTACGAGCCAATCAGTTTATACTGCCTAAACTCTGGCAATTTATATACATTTAACTACTATACTTGTTTCTGTTTTGATCCTGTACGAATAACCTTTTTGCCATATCATATTTTCCCTCGTCTATGTCACATCCAGTTCTTGTCCAAGTTTGATTCCGCCAAACAATTCAATTATGTCCTTAAATGTAGCGAAATGATCGCCCCCCTACTTCGCGGCGTGCACTTAATTGCCGTATTGTGGATGGCTAATTCGATACACTTTTGGGGTGACGTTGAATTCGTAATTACGGAGGTTAAGCAACGCTCAGGCCTGTCACTTCTTTGATACCTCTCGCATTGCAGCGCCTACCAGGGTCCTCAATTGTAACTTGAGATTTATAAGTAAGACCTTTGTTAATATTAAGGACGCAATAAAATATTGAGTATTGGATAATAGATTTTGTATTGTGGATATTCTATTAAGATGGCAAACATCACCGCATGGTAAGCATCACCGTAGCCTATAGACGCTTGCAATACCAGAGGTATCACTCACGCGTTGCCAACCCTTCCAACCCCCCCAAGTGGAGCTCTGGAGACCTTACTCACCGTAGGAACACAGCATGGCCGAGACCAATGCTATTTGGCTACGATGTTTCCACAGAAACGGCACTATAGTCTCGAAGAGTGGCCCACGGGCTGTCTATTATGTAAGCCGTATGTTTGCAATGCGATCCTTGTCCCAATTCAATTACCGTCTAACGAAGGCCATTCATAACACTAGTTTGCGGCTTTTGAAACGTGCACGGTCAGATATGGGGAAGTAGATCCCATGCAAGACTCCCTAATAACATAGGCAGAAACCTGCGTGGTTTCTATACCTAGGTTTTTTTTGTATTTTATTTCTAATACTAAACAAAAAAAAGATGTTAAATTAAAATACTGACAGGCCTGGTGGTCGTGTAGCTAGCAAAGGTATATTCCGAGGGCTGTCGGTTGGAATCCAGACAACAGAAAACATGGCTAAACAAATATGTTTTCTGTAAAACTAATATTATAAATGACAAAGTAATTTTGTTTTGTTTGTTTGTTATTCCTTCTGACCAATCAGCCGATCATTATGAAAATTTGTATAAATATTGTCGGGAGTACAGAGCCCATCATAGGCTTTTCATCCCGTGAAAGTATGTCATTCCAATGGGAAAATATTTTTTCTACCCATTTCGGAAACAAAAATGACCACTGGTGATAGAAATGGCGGAAAACCAGTACGGTGTCATTTAAAAATGTATCGTACATTTTTTTTATTATTTTTTTATTTTATTTTTTTTATTTTTATATAAACGCCTAGGATCCATTTAGGGATGAAATAATGGGTCCAAGTGGAATGAGGGAAATTTTAAACAAGGTATACACCATTACGTACGCGGAATGTCAATAAATAGTGCCATTAATTTGTCGTAGCATAAAATTATAATTAAATTATTGTTTTTAGTTCTCTAACGTGGTCAGCTATTTCATTGTGTGAATGTAATATATATTTTTTAAATCTAAAATAGAATTACAGCCACTTCACTCCCCTTCAGACAATAAACAATAAATAACAGTCATTATTTGGCTGATTTGCAAGCGACGCCGCGGCGCGCTGTAATAGCACGCAAATCATTGGATTAGGACACCGCTGTGGTAGGGTGGCCATTTTGTTGCGTTTAACGGGATAAATTCATATAATTCTCAGTTGTCACCCCGGGGACAGTGCTAGAGGGGACTAATGGGAATAAAGGATAAAATCAAGAACAGATTGCTGCTCGTGCTTTGTAAATGATTGTAAGTTAATTAATTTGTACATGTAAATAACATACATGGGTGTGATTATGATCAAAACTCCTTATTATGTATATATAATAGTAGAGCCTAGCCACTACTGTGAACTGGTTGTAACTTGTAAATGGGCTGACATGACCGGGGCAGTAGTAATTTGTTAAAAAAGCAGACGATAGCGGAGCCTCTTGTCGTAGTCGAAACACAAAGAAATTGTTAATCACGAGCTCAAGTTGACGTTACCGTGGTTGGTGCCATAATATGCCTACTTAACAGCTCATTGCGACGTTGCTCTGTCATTATTAAATAGTGGAGGTAAAGGAGAGAAGAGAAAACTAGAGAGTTCTAAGTAAGATTAAAATATAATAAACGAAAGTAATACAGAACAAACCAAGCAAAGGAACAATGAAGTAAACGAAACCCATCGTAGTACTTAGTTTATTACTTCCATGACGAAACCAGACATAAAATGACAGCTATCAAAAACACAAGAAGACTATAAAAAATTACTTTAAAAAGAATTTATTCCCCAGCAGCAAATCCGGCTGACGCCTGATGGCTAGTTCGTAACAGTTACAATATGTAGAAAGTCCGTTCTCAAATTCTCATTTTATGGTCACCCTGGCCCAGCATTACCATAGTTTGATGGATCAGCCCCCGTCCAAGTTTAGATAGGATTTGGTTAGATTGATTTTTATGGAGTGGACGGCTTTGCGGGCCGCATAATGCGATGGGGAGCAGATATAGGGCCTATTGTGTTTGGAAAAATTGACGGATTTTTGACTGGATTTTTGTATAAGGCAATAGACAATACTAATATACGTACTATTTTAAATAAAGTTAATTATCGATTGCAGGAAGCATACGAAAAGTAAACTCAAAAAACAAAAACGTATTTTTTTTATTCAAATCAGTATCAGATTGCAGGAAGCATACGAAAAGTAAACTCAAAAAACAAAAACGTATTTTTTTTTATTCAAATCAGTATCAGAATTCAATTCTTTTTCGAATTGTCACATTTTTTTCTACCACCAGTTCAGACAGCAGATTTGTACTAAGAAGAACAGGCATGAAACATAGCACTTTCTCTTTTAAAATGGTATTAATAAGTTACAATTACAATGTTTAACAGACAAGAAGTAGAAGGTCTATTCATTCCACAAGAAGCGTCAATTGCTGGTTGGTGTTACTGTGTCACTATTTTCAGACCATCGATTTGGCCTCTATTGGACAACAGTCAAGATAACATACCTTCCGATAACTGTCAATCGATTACTGGCTGGACTCATCCTTGCTTAGCTTGTTTATTTAGTTTCGACAACAGCAAGGCCTCGAGTTCCTATTATTTTAATTAATCTTCTACTCCTACTGCATTTCTCTGCTATAAAAAGAAACTCGCCATAAAAAGATAACCATATTTTTATATCAATACTTTTCTACCAACATCAACACATTATAGCAAAGAGATAGTGAGAGCCCTTCAAGTCAATCCAAGGAGTTCACTTATCTGCGTCCCACGGGGTTTTTCCCTCCAAAATATCTGTCAAAAACAATATTTTACTATACATCAACTCAAAAGACAACTTCGCATTGTAATAGCACTTCTAAAAACCAACTAAATAAAGCGTATTTTACATTTCATCAACATTAAATATTAAATTCTATGGGTTTTGAATGTTATTATCCGTTGTTATGGTTGAATTTAGATTGAGGTTATGTTTTTCCCGCGCTATCGGCACGTGTCGTGAGTCGTGACAGCAATCATCCGCCATTGTGGTCGCGTTCCTTTTCATGCAAAATTCAATGTTTACTGTTTAAAAATTACATTATCATATTGAACGAGTTATCTACCTGTATTTGTAATGTCAAAAAATCACACAGTGTAGGATTAATTCATAGACATTTGTATGTTTTCATGCAAAAAAATATAAGTTTTTACTTGTTAACTATGTAGTAGATTCTCTATTATGAACTACTACCACGGTTTTTTTTATATTTTTCTAAACCCAACACAACAGATTAGCAGATAGAGGGCCGGAGTACCAACATGTTTTAAGCAATAGTAGACTTTACAACAAGTGCACAAAACGAATCATTTCTATCCGAGACTTTTAGCAGCCCGAGCTAGCGACGAGGGCTAAAAATGGTTTTGTGGACGAGTTATAAACTCTGCTTTTCACTTCGATTGCGAGAAAATTAAATTTTCCCGCCGCTTTTTTTTTAAATCTTACGTCATTGATATTAGCCTTGGGCTGCAGACCTATACAGCCTACTATTAAATTAATTTAGTATTAAAATAAATTTCTTAAATTAATTAAATAACCTACCGTACTTTAATTTAAATTTTAATATCTTCTATAAAATAAATTAAAGTAAATATTATAGAATAACAAATTCTATCTCTGAACTTTTTATTGTGTTTGGCTGTATGGCTCATTTCTTTTGCCTTAATATAGATACATTTATGAGTAAGTAGATACGTTTTTGCCCTTGTGCACAAAATTCGATTTTGTGCAGCCTATAATATCCTGCGCAAATAAGCATTTTCTGAGCATGAGAAGTGAAAAAATATGTAATTAAGAGAAACTTTAAGGGTTCCTTGATAGTTTTTAAAGTAAGAGAAAACTACAGCAAACTTTTTTTTTCTACCTCGTTATTCGAGTAATATTCGAAAGGACTTTCATTGAAAAAAATTGAAAGTTCTAGAGTATTTTTATTTTTAAAATTCTAGGAAATATTCTTTCGATTAAATTAATTATGATGATAATTACAAATTAATATAAAAAATATGTACTTAATAGATAATAGAAATTGTTTTAAACACCTCCCCCTGTCTCTAGGGGCTGTTTATCACAGCCCCCAGATGTTTGGGGCTCGCCAGCAAACACACCAAATCCCTATTCAGAATTTCAATTAGCTGTTTGTCAATCTGTTTTTTGGTTTATTTTAACTTAACCATAGACAATCGTTGTTTTTCAAAATACAATTCATTTGTTTTACAAATTCTACAGACTTTCTACCTTTTTTAGATTATACGTTTCATATTGTTAGAAAAAAAAATTATAATTTTGCTTCGTCTACTAGAAAAAAAACTTTTAATGATTTTTTATTAGCTTTTAACAATACTGCTCGTGATTTGTCCGCACTTTTTCTACAAATACAAAACCTTTTTCTAACGTATAAGTAATTAAATCGAGACTTATCAATTTCATGTTATCTGAATGAGAAATAAAGTGTCGGACTTAATTTTGTCGCAAGAATATACTGTTTAATAATTGTAATAATAACCATCATAAGTAGCCATTTTGCTTTTGTTTTCTGAAATGGTAATTTACACTAGGTCAATTAATTACACAAACGATTTATTACTGTACTAGCTGTTACCCGCGACTTCGTCCGCGTGAAATGTTAAAATAAGGATCCTTTTCCTAACATCCGATTTAAATGAAAAAAACCTATATTCTGCTCCAAGCCGAGCTCTATCTTCCTGTGAAAATAGCATTAAAATCCATACAGTAATTTAGAAGATGTGCGCGTTCAAACAGAAAAACAGACAAAAAATAACCAAAAATATCAACAAAAAAATTTTCGCTTTTATTACCTTTCTCTAACTGTTCCCTCTCCATTTTTGCCAAATATATTCAATGTACAGACATTTTGGGGTCTACTGTTTTATTATATGTACTCTTTGACGAGAATGTCTGTAAAGTCCTATACTCTCTAAAACGTATTGGACCATTTAACCTTCCTTACTTAGGACAGGAAAATCTTGTGTTACGGATCTTCTAACATTCTGTACCATATCTTTCCCTGCGTCAAAAAATGGCTCTTTTATCTGTTGTTTACTTGCACAAAAGATTTTTAATCATCAAGGGTGTCTCGCGCCCCTCGCATCCCGATAAACGCTCCCGCGGGAAGCTTCTCTTTTGCACATTTTTATTTTTTATCAGACACGCGACTCTATGGTGCAGACAGCTCTGATAAGATGCTTTTTCAGCCACAGATGTTTATTATTTTTAAAAAAATATACTACTAAAAATATTTTCCCTGAACTTGATTTTGTTCGACTAAGGTGTTTTTAATAGCCATCGAGGTATGTAACGTAGGATAATTTTTAATAATAGTTTATTAGCCAATAAAAAAATATCTTTTTAAAATAAGTACATTATATGGTACGATACGACTTTAGCGCTTTGAAACAGGCTGAAAATATAATTTTAGTTAAAAAAAAAAACATTTTGGCCTCTTACAAAATCGTCATATTTTTTTTTTGGTTTGTGATGGACGTCAGAAATTGAACCAGCACGCGTATCCTATAAAAACCCAACAATTAACCGCTCGGCCGGATCGGTCCTTCGAGCCGGATGCAATACTCTGCGTCATCGAACACGTAGATTGCTTCCGGTGGTGTTTTACGGCCGGACGTGACGTCATTGTTCAACCAAACTTTCACTTACGAAATAGTCTTTGTAGTGAAACTTAAACACGAAAACATCTATAGAAATAGAAAATAGATTTTACTCATGTTTTTTTCAAATATTTATGATATCAAAGCGCCATTACGCGAGTCAATGAACACACAATCACACAAGTTAAGCAACGACGAATCCAGACAGTATTTGAATGGGTTGAAATCTGCATCATTCACGACTGTTATCGATACACTGCATAAATACTTTTGAGCAAATAAAGGTATTCTATTATAGATATCAGTCGGTAAGCCTAATCACAGACCGTCTGGTAGTATGAAAACACTGATACCCGCAGTTGTCACCAATTGAAGTGTTTAAAATGAAGATTTTTAGTCAAATAAAGTCAAATATTTTTATTTAAATAGACCTACAAGCTTTACCACTAGTTCAGACTTCAATTTCCAGTCTATGCCCTTTAATATTATAGGCTTGAAGTTATGTAAAAATTAAGTGGCCTTACCCGCATGTCCGTAATGGCAGATTCAATATGGCGTCGGCAATTTCCCGCCAAACGACCATCATGGCGGACACTTTATAGCTAATGACGTCGTAAAGATAGATTTTGGAGTGGGGATTTGAATTTTATAGTTGTATTTCATTTGGGATATCTTATAATGGTAATAAACTGAATAAGAAAATAAATGATCCTTAGACCAACACCTAGTGAGCGTATTTACATAATAGAGTCGCGTAAAGTTTTTTTTTAATACCACTAGATATACGGCCCGCCTACCAAGCAGTACGGTAGCCTATGGACGCTTGCAATACTGGGAATATCACTCGCGCCTTGCCGACCACGGTAAAAAGTGGAGCCGGGAAGAGTTTTCTATTTTGTGTGCAACGAGATGAAAATTATTAGAAACACAGATTACTAATTTCAATTTTTTTTATGCCACAAAGGTGGTAAACATGCGTACAGCCCGCCTGATGGTAAGCATCACCGTAGCCTATAGACGCTTGCAATACCAGGGGTATTACTCACGCGTTGCTAACCCTCATAACCCCCCCCCCACCCCCCCCCCCCCCCAAGTGGAGCTCTGGGGCCCTTCAAAATATTGTATTAACAGTGTAAAAGGTATGACAGAAATAAGACGTAATAAAATGGATAGTAAAATACGGAAAAGACAACCAAATACCGCTGCCCGTATCCCATTCGGGTAAAATAATTCCCGTGGTACTTTCCAGGGACTCTCACAGGGACCATGAGCATACACAGTCTTTGAATTTTCCGACATAGAAAACAAACAATTTCTTAGACATTGAGCTATTTCATAAATACTCGATCACTCCAATGCTCGTTTATCGGCAGCTTTTTAAAGACAATTCCTTTTTTTTTTACCAAGAAATAGATTGCGTTTGACCACATCCTGCCTGATGGTAAGCATCGCTGTGGTCTACGATGTAACACGCTCACCTAGAATTCTCCATGAATTAAAATGTTTCTATCTTCAACAGGCCACCCCCACTTCTTCAACCAGCTGTCCTGCGGCCTGGACATCATCTCCCTGGCTGGAGAGTGGCTGACAGCAGCAGCTAATACCAACATGTTTACTTATGAGATTGCACCAGTCTTCATTCTGATGGAGAATGTGGTACTTCAGAAGATGAGGGACATGATCGGCTGGAAGACTGGGGATTCTATTCTGGCACCTGGTAAGTTATGAAAATTAATAACTATACTGAGCGCCAATTCTCCTGGCGGCAATGTGCAATCATTTCTTAAATATTACTTAGTTCATAACGACAATTGATTTTCAATGGTTTTATTAAACTGTGAGCCAGAAACTTTGGCGTTGAGTATAACAGTAATTAAAAGTCTGGAAATTGCAATTCCGATGTTCCAGTTTCTAGAAATCTAAGCTGTCTTATGTAGGTACAGGATATAAAAAACTCACTAATCTCCGTAATCTACTTAAATAATTTTAGAATTTACCTATAGAGAACTTCTTTCTTCGTTGTCATCCAGGGACCCCAATGGAACAGCGTGGTATAGTGTACTTTAAAACTTTTTCGTTTAATAGTAGACTCATATTCCAGCAGTTAGATGAAACGTTTAATCACGATATTAAATTAACCAATGTACAGTCTGCCAATCCGCATTGGAGCAGGATGTCAGAGTACTAATCCCCTGCAATTGAAGGCTGCAGCGTGATGATTATGGGTTGATAAGATGCTCATGTGCAGGTGGCTCTGTCTCGAACCTGTACGCTTTCCTGGCGGCACGGCATCACAAGTTCCCGCAATACAAGGAGAAGGGTCTCACCAGCCTCCCGGGCCACCTCGTCATGTTCACATCTGATCAGGTGAGTCCAACTGTCTTTGTTAGTGTTCCCTTAAGATTGAAGATTCACAACACTATTCCTAACACAACAAAGGAACCATAAAATCTCACTAGTTCCTTTAGAATTTTCAAAGGGCCTAGTGGGACAAAAAGTTCTACTACCCTTTGAAGGAACTACCAAAGAGACTAGGAATAAAGGCGTCGAAGCGGGTGTCAAACTAATTGAATATGCAAGTTAAAAACATCAACATCAACCAAAGATCTATAAAGAATTTCCGGATAGTATTTCCGTTCTACTAGATACCTAAATGGGGGTACACACCCTATTTGGCACAAGATTTCTAATGATGGTAAAAGAATTGTTCTTGTTTGTCATACCTTCTCCTGCGCTCATGTCGGTGTAACAGCCTCTATTTTCCTCTATCTCTGTCTTTTCTTTCACCTCTTTTTCTTTTCTCATTCACCTCTTTCTTGTCTTCCCTTTTTGTATCTGTTCTTTATTGTAATAAAATGATTTCTGATAGATTATTATTATTATGATTATAATTATATATATACTCTTATCCCTGCCGTGGGATACTTTATCATCATTATATACCTGCTTCCACAGTGCCACTACTCAGTGAAGTCCTGTGCGTCTGTTTGCGGCCTCGGCACCGACTACTGCATCGCCGTGCCCTCAGACGAGCGAGGGCGCATGATTGCATCAGAACTCGAGAGGCTGGTGCGATACCATAAGGACAGGGGAAATGTGAGTACGACTTTGTTCAAATTCATTTATGTGCAGTAACACGGTAGGACATGTATTACAAAAGTGATCAAGCGTGCCACACCAGTATCTGGCATGCAAAAGTAGATAGGTACGCTATACAATAACAATATTACAAATAATCTTAATGAATCTATTAGCAATACATCTTGCTTGTTCATCGTTGATTTGGATCGTGTTTTAATACAATACAACGCTCCAAAACTGGGATTACTAATATCACCCAAAAGGCAGCCAGATTTAAATGAGACTGTCAAGGTTTGGGTCAAAACCACCACCATCTGGACAATCGTAAAGCGCAAAACGACGTCGGGGCAGACCTAGACAGCGATGACGGGAAGACAAAAGATATAAAGAATGGCCTCAAAATGGGATCGGGAGTACTCAAGAAAGGGTTGGGAGCCCTATGCCTTGCTGACATCATGGGCTTCAGTTACCAAAGTGGAAGGGCAATAAGGATAGTGGGAATAGGTAGAAAAGACATAGGGAAGGGAGTTTTTCAAATCTTTACTAATATCATAAAGGTGAAAGTTTGTGGGGATGGATATATAATGTTTTTTACTCTTTGACACAAAAACAGCTGGACAGATTTGATTGTAATTTGATACACGGGTATTTTATAACCTGGATGATAGATAGAGGATAGTTTTTATCCCGGATATCAGGCATCAACTAGTAATAATCTTTTTCGGTGTAGGTGCCATTCTTCGTCAACGCCACCTGCGGAACGACGGTGCTGGGCGCTTTCGATCCCCTCCTGGAGATCGCCGACATCTGCCAGAAATATGATATGTGGATGCACGTTGATGTAAGTAATTCGACGATAATTATTTTATGTTTTTTAGATAGATACTAATATGCTTTATTTACAACTAGCAAAAAATGTGAGTAGCGATGTTTTTTATACAGCAAATAAACAGGCAAACGGCCCGGCTGAAAGCAGTCACCGCCTTTGAACATCAATAATACCAAGGGCGATTCCAATACGTTCATCTCTAAAGAAACCTCTTATATAACTGTTGAATGATTCCATGTAGGAATGTCAAACCTACAGAGGTTTAATTAACTTTGAAAATAGTACATTTTCGGCTCCTATGATTTCATGGCATTTATACCTGTACATTCATAATTTCAGACTAAGATTTCCTTCTTAAAAGCATTGATCCTAAACCACTGTACGTGGCATTGTACGTGGTACTAAGATTTCCTTCTTAAAAACAATGACCAAGTTGGAATATTAGCCTTATCTAATTTCGTATTGATTCTCACAGGCTGCGTGGGGCGGCGGCCTCTTGTTCTCCAAGAAATATCGTCATCCTCGCCTGACTGGTGTCGAAAGGTAAGTCTCTTTTACGTCGTACAGAATGCAAACAACAAACTGATCATCATGTGGAAAATGGTTACCGACCCCTATCAACACCAGTTAACACCAGAGAAGCTACCATTACTACGAAAGCGGAGAAATAATTCTTATTTCGTAACTGGTTACGAAATGTTAGTTACCAAAGTGGTAGAAGAGAAATAAAGATATATGGAAGATAGATAGACTGCTGCTTTACGCCAATATTCTTTGAGCGGGTGGTATTTTCTTAGTCTGACTAGTCCACTGTCCATGTCTTAAATGCTTTACCACTACAAAAAAACATCTTTGCAGAATATGAATTAGAAATACATAAAAAGGAAAATACGAATTCAGTCATTCAAATTCAAAATATTTTTATTCAAATAGACCTCTCTTTCGAATCTTTCTTTAATACATACCTACACCAGAATATGAACCATGTACCAATCGGTTGATAATCCACTACTGAATAAACCTATTGATTAATATCTTTGTTTACAACATTCCTATACATCGAAACTGAACTCCATACCCCTGATTGACATCCCCACAAACCCACCCCGCCCGCATAAAACACTTTCCATGTTAATTCCCGCAGTTAGAAACAAATTATCGACATACAACCCTACCGTCCTACGAAACTTCACATCCCGCATACATTTTCATACGTATCCGAACCGTATTTTCATTGCGACAGAGTTCTAAAAACCCGTCAATTGAAAATTCAAACAAGATACACCCATGTCACATTGAACCGTAATGGAATTCTGAAGGGTGTTGTTCAAATTTGCTTACAGTGGGTTAATGCGATAAGGTACTGTGTGTGGTTAATGTGAGTACTATCTTCTATTGACTCAGGCGTCGGGTTCCGCAGGGTTTTAAGCTAATCCCTAGTTTTTAGTGTTTGTGGGGGTCCCGGCATCATTTACACCGAACGAGGTTTAGAATTTAAATGTCAAAGCACAGAATAAAAAATATGGTGTAAAATCAGATATTTTTATTCAAATAGGCCTATTATATTATGCTCTTTTGAATCGTCACATTTTTTGTACTTGTGACACCCGGATGACTTCCTTTGCGTGTATCCCGCTTTCATGGGGCAAACAAGCATACGGCCGGCCTGATGGTAAGCCGTCAACGTAGCCTATAGACGCTTGCAATACCGTGGGTATCACTCACGCGTTGCCAACCCTCCCAACCCCCCCAAGTAGAGCTCTGAAGGCCTTACTCACCGTAGGAACACAACATGGCCGAGACCAATGCTATTTGGCTGCTATCTTCTGTAAGGTGGAGGTCCTTCCCCAGACGGGCTGCTCCGATTTGAGAGGATTATCCGCTGTGCCCTACCTCTCTTAAAATTGTCGTCGTCATACAAAGTACCCCCCCAAGTATCATGCGTCAGTCATGCAAGCTGCTGTAATTTTTTATATCTTGTTATTTTTTTAGGGTTCCGTAGCCAAATGGCAAAAAACGGAACCCTTACAGATTCGTCATGTCTGTCTGTCTATTCGGCCGTATGTCACAGCCACTTTTTTCCGAAACTATAAGAACTATACTGTTGAAACTGGGTAAGTAGATGTATTCTGTGAACCGCATTAAGAACTTCACACAAAAATACAAAAAAAAACAATTAATTTTGGGGGTTCCCCATATTTAGAACTGAAACTCAAAAATTTTTTTTCAACGTACTTGTACATGTGATGATAGATGAGAGGTTCGGTGCTTCGGTGTAATAGTCGGTTTGTTTTAAACACTCGCGAATGATAAATGAGCTGTGTGAGCAGTGAGTGCGGGCTTTTTGTTTTTTAAGGATTTTAGACGTAATTAATTGCAGCTCGGGGGGCGCGCCCTCTGCCGGGATTACGGAAATTGATTTAAAAAGACGAGAAATAAAACACTTCGTGGTTTAATGTTACTTATTTAAGACTATTCTGGGAAATTACTTGGTTTTTTATTTCATTTTGTGTGTTAAATATGTACAAGGAATAACTCGATGATTATAAATAATAGGAATTTCATGTATTATTGACACATATCGGCACTATTATGTCGAAGGTGTTCTTTCGAAATAGAGATCTGCCGAACAAATGCATTTCGAAGAAGAGTAATTCGAAGGTGTTATCGAAGTAGGTTCTGTCGAAGAAATGAGTAGACGTATACTGTGTTTCGAAATTGAGACTAATTACTTGTTATTCTGGTCTCCGATCAGCTGGGCGTGGATTAGAGGCGCCATTAGCGCCAAACCTCCATCCATCACTCGCTAAATACGGAATCCGCGAGCGGGCGCGCGCCGGACCGGGTGACATCGCAACTAGGGCTCGCACATACACAAAAAAAATATTTTACAGCATTATACCATCGAAATATAAGTACTAACGTTAGTTAAACTAAGGATTAGCTTAAAACCCTGCGGACGCCTGAGTCAATAGAAGATTGCACACATATTTAAACACATGGGACCCTATCGCATTAACCCACTGTAAGCCTTGAGCAACACCCTTCGAATTGCATTACAGTTCAATGTAACATGGATGTATCTTATTTGAATTTTCAATGACTTACGTAATCTTTTCAGACATTTACAATAAATTGTATATTTTTACTAATAACATCTCCTAATTACTAGTAAGACGGTATCTGATCAGCTGGGCGTGGATTAGAAGCGCCATTAGCGCCATCCATCACCCGCTAAGTACGGAATCCGCGGGCGGGCGCGCCGGACCGGGTGACACCACTTCTAGGGCTTGCACCTTCACTCCACGATTTTCCATACTTTTATATTGCAATATTTAATAATATATCGTACATTTTTTAACTTTAAAATATAAAACATAGGCAGCGTTAACCACTTTCAATTATCCGCTCGCTTGTTTGTCTGCTGTACTGTATAAAATGAAAAAAAAATACTTTTTATATCATCAGTGAGAGGTAAAATGGAAAAACTGGAATCAAATTAGCAGCATCGACAGCCCTACAAAGCATTACATTCGTAGATCCGTAGCCCCGTAGCGGTGCTACGGCGTAGCAACGCGAGAGTTCACACGTCAATCCTGAGTGCTCACTTGACGGGGATTAAGCCTTGAGGGTCGGGGGTTCGATTCCCCATTTATAAATACCTTTAATAGAAATATTATGGGATGAAATACCTACTCCCTTATGTCTGACATTCTGTAGATAGATACTATAATAATGGCATACGGTCGGCCTGATGGTAAGCCGTCACCGTAGCCTATAGACGCTTGCAATACCGGGGGTATCACTCACGCGTTGCCAACCCTCCCAACCCCCCCAAGTAAAGCTCCTACCGTAGAAACACAACATGGCCGAGACCAATGCTATTTGGCTGCGATCTTCTGTAAGGTGGAGGTCCTTCCCCAGACGGCCTACTCCGATTTGAGCGGATTATTCGCTGTGCCCTACCTCTCTTAAAGACTTACATGAGAAAACTTAATTGTTACTTCGTTTCTGTGCAGCTTACTGTACATCGCATATTTAAAGTCCTCTTATACAAAAAACTACATATATATTTTTTAAATAAAGTATTTTGCATAAACACATGTTTTGTTTGTTACTTTTACTGTTTACTGTATCACTGTGTGTTTTGCAAATAAAGCTTATTCTATCTATCTATCTATCTAAAATTTTGTGTATTTGATGTTCAGGGCGGACTCCGTGACGTGGAACCCTCACAAGCTGATGGGGACCCTGCTCCAGTGTTCCACCGTGCACTTCAAGATCGAGGTGAGATTTCATTTTTTTAATATACATAATCTTATTATTACAACTTTGGTGTTCTTTCGCCATTTCTTTTACCCGTAGACATTTTGGTTATCTTCATTAAGTATAACAAATAGAAAGGGACAGAAGTAGCAGAAACTAGGCTCAAGATAAAATAAAATCTATACATATATATAAAATTCAAAGTCCTGACTGATTTAACATATATCAACGCACAGCCCAAACCGCTGGGTCTAGAGATTCCAAATTTGGAATGTAGATTCTTTACGACGTCTAGGGGTGTACTAAGGAAGGATTTTTCAAAATTCCCACGGGAAAGCTAGATATACGCAAAAGAAGTTGCGAGTAATTTACTAGTATAATTGTAACGATTTCATTTGTAGACCAGTTGCTACATAGGCGAGCTACAACAAAGGCGAGTTACAAATGCACCGATATGATACTAACTCAATAAATAAATAAATAGGGACGATTCATACAGATTGAGCTAGCCCCAAAGTAAGTTCGAAACTTGTGTTATGGGATACTAGCTCAACGATATTATATTTTATAACAAATGCATATATAGATAAACAACCAAAACCCGAGGCCAATCAGGAAAAGTTCGTTTTTCATCATGACCCGACCGGGGATCGAACCCGGGACCTCCTGGGTGGCGGTCTGGCGTGGTAACCATTACGCTACGGAGGATAATAAAAATAAATAAGAGATACAATCGATATAATTAATTAACAAGAAATAATAATAGAATAAATAAAAGATAGATCATAAAAAAACGTTTCAACAAAGTATTTACACCTCCAGCCTAATGGCTAGTTCGTAACCACAGACAATATAACCTTATATCGTTATAAAGTCCATGTTCGTAACAATCATCACATCATATCAAGCCATTATCATCCCACTGCTGGAATACGGGTCTCCATTCAATCGAAGGGGGTTAGAGCGTACTTTGCCACGCTGCTCCAATGCGGATCGGCAGAGACTCGTGTTTTCAAGACTCCTGACGGCCACCGACTTGGCGTAACGACTGTCACCCATCAACAACAGCCGGGACCGACGGCTTACAGCCAGCACTAATATTAAAATACCGATTATGTCTCTGCAACGAATTATTTTCATGACATTTAATCTTAGCAATTATTCACGCCATAACACAAGTACACTGGCTTTTACAATGAAATCTGCAACTAATGTTATCTTTTCTACACTTCAAAAATAAACCTTAATCGCTTGTAATACGGTAAATTTTCTAACCTCAAAAAGCTTTAGAAATAAATGCTAATAGAATTTAGACTCTTTTGTTGAGGGTTGTAAAATTGTTTTTTGCTTGAGTTTTTTAATGGAGGGGTAAATTGGCAACATATGTTTGCGAGTGTCTGCAGAGAGGAATTTAATTAAATATGCCGCATACCGATAGGGGATAGGGAGGTATATGTTTCGATAAAATTTATATATCGACATTTCACGCTGATTTTCTATAATACTTACTTACTCCGCTGGCTCAGTGACCCGAAGTGGATCTTGGCCTCTAAAAACAAAGTTTTCTGTTCTGCACGAAGTCCCGCCAATCTACTACTTCAATCTCGTGCAGATCAGCCAACACTGCAACGTTCCAGCTACACCTGGGGCCAACCGGTCGTCTGCCCGACACCCTTCCCACATAGGCTGAGATTTTTTATCATACTTAATAAATAAATAAATAGGGACAATTCATACAGATTAAGCTAGCCCCAAAGTAAGTTCGGAACTTGTGTTATGGAATACTAACTCAATGATATTATATTTTATAACAAATACATATATAGATAAACATCCAAGACCCGAGGCCAATCAGAAAAAGTTCGATTATCATCATGACCCGACCGGGACTCGAACCCGGGACCTCCTGGGTGGCGGTCTGGCGTGGTGACTATTACGCCACGGAGGTCATCAAATATTAATAATACTTAATATTCATTTTTTGGATTGAGTGCCAGTGTGTATTGATGGCAAGCAACAATGCTGCTCATGTACACACAGAGAAATCACACTCTCACTTCTGCATATGTGTCTAGAGAGAGAGATGTAGTGTTTTCAGGAAAAAGTTTATATTTTTCTTTTACGTATTCCTAAAAATTCTACATCAACCGTATACCGCTCTAATAAGTTTCTTTTAAATACTCTATTATAATATTATTATTTTTTTAATTCAAAACTTTTATTCACAGAATAGGTTTTCACAAACACGTTCTCTTGTCAGAGTATACAGTAATAAATGATTTGTATAAATTAATCTACTCTTTAAACTACTTACAACCTTTGCTAAGGGTTAGCTAGTCGTTAGGTCGTGTTGTCGTGTTGTTCCTGATGCAGTTTTCCTCTCCGTCAGATAAATTTACCTATTATCTGTCAGGCCAATTAAATCTTTATTTTTAAAGTCAATCTATACTAATATTATAAAGTTTGTTGTTTGTTTGAACGCTCTAATCTCAGGAATAGTGTAGTAAATGTTGGATAGTCCTTTTGTCGAGCTATATTACAAGTATTACGCTGCGACCAATAGGACCGAAGCATCAGAGAAAAATGTTGCAAAAACGGGGAAAATTATTCATATCGCGATAGTGTTTTCAGCAACCACGCGAACGAAGTCGCGGGCACGGCTAGTAATAAATAAATAAAATAAAAATAAAAATTATATAGATAACAGAAATGTGATTTTTATCGAAACGTATAATGTCACATCCCTTCAAAACTATGCGCGCTGGGGCGGGGTCTAGTGGAATTTATTACTTAGCATATTGTTCTGACATTTACAACGCGTATCCTATCAACCTATCTTCAAAGAAAAGACTACTTTATTCCTTACGAATTAAAACACGGATAGGTTATGCCTTAAACTGTAAAGGTTTTTAAGGTTCGTTATAAGGCAAACAAGCCTACGGCTCGTCTTATGATAAGCATCACCGTAGCCTACAGACGCTTGCAATACCGGGGGTATCACTCACGCGTTGCCAATTCTCCCAACCCAAAGGTGGAGCTCTGGAGACCTTACTCACCGTAGGAACACAACACAGCCTTTTTTGTCATTTAACATTTTTTTTTCAACTCACACAATGTAATTTTCTTCAAGTATTACCGCGAAAAATCTCCAAAACCAATGTTTACAGAAGTAATTATGCAAAATATAGGGGGCGCTTATCTGCACCTGACAGAATATTTGTTTTGAATTTGAGAAGAGTGTTGTGTTTGCATTTTGATATTAAACTATTTTTTTATAAGTTATACAATTTGATAACAGATGGCGCTATTTGGCGCCATGTGTAATTGTAAAGGCATTTCGTTCAACTATTCCTTTTTTACTGAAATATATTTAAAAAATCCCGTTAAAAAACTGAAGAATATTATCGGTGAGGTAAATAATTTTACAATTCTGGTTTACACATTTCGATTTAGTTTTGCCCGTTCTCTTTTTCTATCTGTATGTAGTTTTATCTATTCAACAATAGATGGCGCTGTACTAAAATTGTTTATTACTACAATATGTTTAATAACGACGTCTATTCGACAACCGATGGCGCTTTTCTAAAATTGTCTATTAACTTCAACTTTTTGTATCTGCGTCTATTCGACAACAGATGGCGCTGTACAAAATTTATCTATTTTTACAATAAATCTTAAAAACAATATTATTTTCTAAAATGTCAATTTATTTATTGTCATTAGCAAATGATTACACTAGACTTAAGTTAAATTTGTAGAAGTGCGACCAACAACGCTATCCACAGATTACTATACATGTTTAGCATTTAGAAAATATTTTTTTAGATACAGCCTAAATGTAAACGTAACTTATAACTTACCTACTTAATATCTTACTAAATAATATACTTACCGCATATGACTTACCTTAATATGATTATTTACAGGGCATACTTCTAAGCTGCAACGCGATGTCTGCCGAATATCTATTCATGACGGACAAGATTTACGATGAGCGTTACGACACCGGCGATAAAGTGATTCAGTGCGGACGACACAACGACATCTTCAAACTGTGGCTGCAGTGGCGTGGCAAGGTAGGAGACAAGATAAAATTATAATGATTATTATTTACAAAAGAGCTGTGACCCGCGACTTCGTCCGCTTGAAATGTTCAAATAAGTATAACTCCTTTTCCTGTTATGCGATTTAAATGAAACAAAGCCTATATTCTGCTCCAAACTGAGCTCTACCTTCCTGTGAAAACAGCATTAAAATCCGTTCAGTAACTTTGAAGATGTGCGGGTTCAAACAGACGGACAACAAAAGTAAAAAAAAAGTTTTTTCGATTTTATGCCAAATATGTTCAAAGTACAGACATATCGGGGTCTACTGTTTTATTATATGTATAGATTATACTAGTGGGATATGAATATTTCTTCGATCGTAATGTATCTCTTTGACAGTCTGATGTTTGGCACTGAATCTGAATCACTATCAACTCAACTGAACCGTCTTTCCATGTAGACTATCACACGTATTTTTTTTACCTCCAGGGAACATCAGGTTTCGAACGCCTGATGGATCGCCTGATGGAGCTGACTGAGTACATGGTGCGCCGCATTAAGGAGCAGCCGGAAAAGTTCCACCTGATCCTGGAGCCGGAGATGGTGAACGTGTCCTTCTGGTATCTGCCGAAACAGCTGCGCAACCTGCCACACGACAGGAACAAGGAGATCAAGCTTGGCAAGGTATGATATTTGCTAGCTTACTAAGCAGCAACAGCAAATCCCAATTCGCTCTTGAAACTTTATAGATTACTAGTGAAACCCGGGCAACTTCGTTTGCGTGTATTTATTTATGCACAGCAGCGCCATCTTTATCAGACTTTTGATCAAATCCTACGGGAATCGCGTACTTTTCGGGATAAAAAGTACCCTACTTGTGAATCCAAGGTATCAGCTACCTACATACCAGATATCATAAATATTGGCCCAGCCATTTCAGCGTGAAGAAGTGACAAACATACACACAACTTTCGCCTTTATATTAGTAGATTACTTTAGTGTACCAGCCACAAAATCTAATGCTAGACATGACTCCCCCAAGCGTTTCCCTCATTCCCATTCTCAACACTCGCCCAACTGCGCTCGCCAACCCACCAACCAGGTTGGCGAGCGCAGTTGGGTTGGTTCTTTCATTTTAATCTGCCGTCACCACACCACACGAACACGACCAAGTTGTGTAGGATACAAAAAAATAATTAATAAATCAAATAATAATTAACAAACCAGATAAAGAATGTAACTTAGTTACTTACAAAAAAAATACAAAATAGCATACGCTAGGCTACGCTATCTAGACACCCAGACTTGTCAACTATCCTTCTAAATACTTAATCAATATTTTCTATACCAAGGTCTGCGCCAAGCTGAAAGGCAGGATGATGCAAGCAGGCACCATCATGGTGGGCTACCAGCCTGACGACCGTCGCCCCAACTTCTTCCGCAACATCATATCCTCTGCAGCAGTCACCGAGAAAGACGTGGACTTCCTCCTCTCAGAGATGGACCGCCTCGGCCAGGACATCATAATCGATTAAATCTACTTAAAATCGAATGATTTATGAGTGTTGTTTTTCCTGTTGTAATCGAATAAGTTAGTGTATAGTAAAACATGTAATCCATTTAAAAATACGACGTGAGGACCTTTTGGGTTTCCTGACCTGATCACTTTTATTTACGAAGTTTAAAAACGTAAAGAATAAATTACTAACAATCTTACATTAATTTAAAAGAAAATACAAAATCTCTCATTCAGTTCAAATATATAAAAAAACGTTGTCTTGAATTCGACTAAAATTTAGTTCACGCCCCCTCACGTCGTAATTATAAAAAAATCGTAGGTTTTTCTTTAGAAAAATGAAGTATATTTACAATAGATTCAGAATTTAACTATCATATAATCGACTAAAAACTTCTCATGACACACGCAAACGTGTTTTGGTTTCACCTGCAATTAGACAAGCTTAAATAGAGTTTATATGAGTAGACGAGTGTGGATGATAATAGCTTTAGTTTAGTTAGTGAAAATGGGCCCGTGCTTTATATTTTATTGTACGTGGATCAAATTAGTTTTTGGTACTTATCGATTTTTTATTCGATTATGGTATACATATAATAAGTATGTCTTCTCTTGATAAAAAGGTATCGTAAATTAAATGTAAGGTAATGTAAGAACATTTTATGTAAATGTTACAGAATACATATAATTGGGTAACCAAAGTAACATATTACTGAAACTGTAACACAGATTTTAACCAACCATTTCGATTGGAAAGTATGAGGACATCAAATTTAGCAATATGGATGGTGGAAGCTCAATATGGAAAAGGGAAAGCCTCTTGCTCAACATTGAAACATAAAATTAATAAAAAACTTTCTTAAATTATCAAATATTCAAAGTTTAAGACGTTTATTCAGAGAGGTCTTTACAGGCACTTTTTCTAGTCACAAGTCACACACAGTACATACATGACTTGTTTAATTTAATCTACTCTATATGTTACTCTAGCAGCTGTTATAGTAAATATGAAATCAAAATACGTTTGTAAAACCATAATAAATATTTGAATGTTTAAATGTGCGTATAAATGTTGTTACAAATCAAAATCATTCACATAATCGACTAATTATAATCGACTGACTAAAAACGAGTTAGTATCGATAATTCGAATTGTATAACAACGAGTAATCGTAAAAAAATATTCTAATGCGGTCCACTGTCCCTGTCTTCTCTTGAATACATATTTTATCGTTTATTTTGATGTTATAATAAGAAGTATAAAACTAGAAATATACATTGTGTGCTGTAGTGTTGTGTGTGATAACAGAAGGATATGGGTTTCATTGTATTATCTGGTTGTGCCACTTGTGCCATAGTTGTACCAACAGGTTTTTTTTTTTCGAATTGTACAGGAATACTTTTAGTTGTGCCAAAATTAGTTGTCCATAGCAGTTGGTCCAACAGGAAACGATGATATGTATTATTGTTGTGTGGAACAACAATAATTCAGTTCTGTGGGCCTACAATGAACTTGTAAAAGTCCATAATAATGTAGATACGTTTTGTTTTAAGAAACGAAACTACTTTACGTGAAAAGAGATCTCATTGTTAATATTTTAATTGAATAACATAACGAAATGACATGACAAATGCACAAGAAAAGCAGTATATATGTAAAACTTGCATATAACATATTGGCAGCGGTACTTTTTTTTTCATTCCTGCGGTACGGAGCGTTTATGACCTCGTATGGAAACTATCATAATGGCCGTACGGGGCTTATTAGACGTTTACGTTTTTTAAGATGGCATGATATGCAATTTCTAAGTAAGGCTAAAATAACGATACTACGAGAGTTGGTAGGTAACATCACGACACATATTTAATGTGTATACGTGGTGTATATTCCATTCATCAGTAAACGCAACACTACAGATACCAAAGTATATTTTTAGTTTAAATTAATGGCTGACTTAGTAGGGTTTTAAAATGGATATAGGTACGTGAGCCGTCTCGAAATCATGGAATATTGGTACTAAAATATACTTATATAAATTGTTATTATTTATCTAAAATACTAAAACATATATGTTGGCTTGTTGACAATGAAAATGTATTTTCTATAATCTACATTAAGTAAATATAAATAATCTAAAATAATTGTATTTAAATTAAAAAGTGTTTTTATTTTAACTATAATAAATATTTTGTGGGATGTTTCTTTTAAAAATAACATTATTCTAAAATATACGTAAAATAATACGTTATCTATATCTAAGTGTTTAAATTATTATTTTCTTTCAAAATTTTATGCTGTGGATTTGATAATATTTTAGAAACGTATAAAAATAATCAAAAATTTGTAAATTTTAAAATGATTTTTCGTCTCTTATAGTTTTATTAATTACTCTGATTAAATATTATTTTGATATTATTTTGAAAATATATGTATAATAAAAAAATATATATTAAATCAATATATATAAGGATATAATCAATTAAATGTATGTATAGCTGTAAGCTATTGTTTGCCACTCTATAGTTTATAAATTATTATAACTTATAGTGTGTTGGAAGTATTGCTTAAAGCTGCCTGTAGAAGTAGTAAAGAACGCATAGCGTATATAACATATATGTATAATAAATTAAAAAATATATATTATTAATAATAATAATAACATTATATTCGTGATCCTGCAACTGACTGGACTGTTGATTGAAAATCAGAAATATTTTCATTCTGTTAAGTAATAATTTTATTATATAATGATTTTTCATTTTATACATATATTAAAATCACCACGTAGAATAAATAGCCATGTTTTAGCAATTACTTATCATTATTACATTTATCACAAAAACAAATGTAAATTATTTATGTCATATAGTAACATTCAGAAACAACAGAAGGCGTTGCAGGATACCTAATCGCCAAGTTGTACTTACATATAGGTATAATTTAATAGAAATAAAAATAGATTTAAGTATTGTTTATATCACAACAGGTGACAGTTAAGTTTAAAATTTATTATCTGTAATTGGAATATGTAATTTACAATTTGATTTGAATTTATTATTATTTGCAATAATTTCACATCTCTACTTAAAGAAACAAAAGTTAACTAATCGATTGAAAAATCTTTTGTCACAGAACTAATGCCATTGAAATTTTAACAAAAAAACAATAATTATGGATAATATTATTTAATGTACGTATGTGTGTGTAACAATTCAAACAGAAGGACAAATTTAGAAAACACTTTTTTTTGCGGGTAGCTGGTATCAGTGTTTTCCAGTGGTCGAGTCCCCTCATTTCATTGGGATCCATCGTCAGGCAATAACAAGGTATGATTGCGTTAATTCCCGGCTTATTACTCGTTTTCTTATACTAGTCTCAAGGGAAAGTCACCGATTGTTACCTATCGACAGCAATAGGGACAGCTTAACGTGCCGAAGCATGGAGGAGCTCGAGATTTTGTACACCCATCCAAGTATTGACTACGGTTCCCGTTGCTTAACTTGCGTGATCGCTCCACTTTGACATGAGGCCATCGGGCTCTTCATAAAGAACACTTTAACTCCACATATAGTGGAAGTAATATTACATATTTTTTTCTTTTAATGATTTGTCACCTCACGTAACAAGAACCGACACTAGTTCGATTCAACGACACTCGCTGTCCCGTTCAATTCCTATTTTGTATGAGTGAGACAGCGAATGTCGTTGAATCGAACTAGAATCGGTTCTTGTTACGTGAATTGCCCCACTGTTTATGTATTTATAATAGAAAATATTTTTCTTTTTACATATAACATAGTATTTAAGTATATGATAATCAATAATGTATAAATAATAATTATAAACTAGTAATTATATTCATTATACAACATATCTCCCGTTTTGCCAATTACAAACATAATTTACAAGTAGTCTGGCTTAGTTGTTTAATGTTTTATAAAAATTCTTTTAAATTAATTTAGTTCGCGATAAATTCTGATAGTATGGGTGTTTGAAATCTTACGGCTGATGTTTTTAGATATATTTATTTAATAATAAAATGTAGACAATGGCCACAATTTTTTGGGTCTTAAAAAAGAAAACACAATTTTAGTAGATCATTTTTGAATCGATTCTAGACACATTACAATACTCACATCAATCTTTTACATAACAATGTTATTGTAAACGTTAAATAGAGTTGTGGTTGTTCATACGAAATTACGAGTCGCCCTTATTAAATAAATATATATGGACAAATCACACAGATTGAGCTAGCCCCAAAGTAAGTTCGAAACTTGTGTTATGGGATGCTAACTCAACGATACTATATTTTATAACAAATAAATTTATAGATAAACATCCAAGACCCGAGGCCAATCAGAAAAAGTTCGTTTTTCATCATGACCCGACCGGGATTCGAACCCGGGACCTCTTGGGTGGCGGTCCGGCGTGGTCACAGAATAGCGTGGTAACCATTGCGCCACGGTGTTCGTTCTGCTTTGAGTAAGATATAAAATATTATATTTATTTTTGTAAAACACCCTTTTTGATTTTGACACGTCATTTGTAATGTTAAAATATTTTTAAGGGAAAATTAAATTATTGTGTAACATCGCAATAATAGTTATTCAAAAGATTTTGATTCGCCATTATTTTTGTAGTTTTAATAATAGATTAAGGTTTAAAATTATGTTGCGTTTTTTAGGTTAATTTAAGATAATTATAATAAGTGTTATCTTTATCGAGTTTTACTTGAATTAAAATTTATTAATAAAAAATATAAAAAATCTAACAAATAAATTAAGATTTTTTTCTGCTATAAAAATATGTTGTGTGTTTAAAAAAAAAAGTGCAAGGATATATTATTTTAAAATTAACAATATATAATATTTTTTTTTAATATTATTTGTTAAGCTATGCGGTTAAGCTGTATATACGATACTATGTGACGATGACAATAGAAAGCGTAGAATATTATTATAAGTAAGTATACATAATAAGATAAAAAAATATGCCCATGTGTATTTGAATGTAAGATAATATCGATGTTTGCTTGTGATTATTGTGATAATAATACATTTTCAAACTTTAGTTAACTACTAGAGCCATCTAGTGGTCAATAGCGGAAAATTCTCATTATAGTTCACTACTAGAGCTATCTAGTGGCCAATAGCGGAAATCTTTTGTTTCGTAGATCGGTTTTGTAATTAATTATAATTATATTTTTCGCAAATAAAATTGAAATGAAAACTGTCTGTCAAATTATAAATTATTAATTGTAAATAATGTGTAGTGTGTGTGTGTCTGTACATTTAATGTCGAAAAAGATATGAATACATTTTTAAATAATAATACTCAGTTGACGAAAAAGGATAAACATGCATAACACAAGTACTTCCATTGAACAAAAAAATAAATTATTGAATGAAGTATTATTTTTATAGCATGTCATACAAATTCTATTTTAATAATGTTTTATTTCAAAAATTGTACAGCGCCATCTGTTAATAAAAATATAGTATTGCTATTCGACAATAGATGGCGACACATTCCAAAATACTTGTAAAATTTTATAAAAATCCGAGTGCTTCCAGAGTGTTAACGTAAGTAGTCATTAATCTATAGAAAATATATTTTCAATGTCAAAATGAATGTCTTCCAAAGATGTCTTCCGTATATAAATATTTGTTTTTAATTTGACTCTAAGATAGTACCTATATATTCTTCTTCTTCTCAAGGAGAACTATAAATTAGTGTTTCGAATGTTTTAGTATTTAGAAGCGATATACCGTTCACTTTTGGATCACAATGTAAAGTGATTAGCCACCTCCTACGATTGTTGCTATATGTAAGAACCTGTATAACCAAATAAATGGTATTGTTGTTAGTTTGTTGGTGTTTAATTTAATTCTACCAATATTATAAAGGTGAAACTTTGTAAGTATGGTTGTTCAGTTGTTACTTCTGCACGCTCAAACGGCTAGGCTAATTTTTATGATATTTGGTATGTAGGTAGCTGATACCTTGGATTAACATCAGGTACTTTTTATCCCGAAAAGTACGCGATTTCCGTAGTATTTTGTCACAAGTCTTATAGTCAATGGCGCTTTATAAACTAGATGGCGCTGCTGTTTGTAAATACACGCAAACGAAGTTGCGCAGGTTTCGCTAGTTTTATATTTAAGTTTTATTTTTTTATACCACAAAGTTGGCAAACAAGCATACGCCTGATGGTAAGCATCACCGTAGCCTATAGACGCTTGCAATACCGTGGGTATTACTCACGCGTAGCCAACCCTCCCAACCACCCCAGTGGAGCTCAGACCTCACTCACAGTAGGAACACAACATGGCTGAGACCACAGAGTACTTTTTTATATATTGAAAGCTGAGACCAATGCTACTTGGCTTACATACACACAGACTACTAACAGTTTTTTTTAAATAAGTCATTGAGTCATGCCTGTTTTCACCAACATTCTTAAAATTAATATCCTTAAAGCTTTCCCAGCATCCTAACAGCGTGCCCAAATCCTTGTTTTCGTCATCAAAATCTTATTATGGAATGGCAAATTTTTGTTTATTTCATTCAAAGGGTCAGTGTGGCAAACCGAACTCTTTTTTATAAACCTTTTTTGTAAATAGTTATGTTTCTTTATGGTTTTATATGCTTTTTGTCTGTCACCTTCACTTTACTTTTTCACCTTCTCGCCATCAAATCATATTTTTCCAGAATATAAGTTTCCTTTATCCCTTCCTCTTTTCCTAATCTCTCCATCCTTAATAGGTCAGTGTTTAGTTTAAATCGTGAAGGCAGGCAGAAGGTCCTTGCAATAATGATTCTAATAAATTTAAAATATTTGAAAGTACCTACAATACAATACCTAGCTACAATACTTTAATGCACCAAAAAATAACAATAAATTAAAAGTACAACAGACTGTCTTGTCGCTAAAGCAATCTCTTCCAGACGACCTACCTAATTAAATTAAAAATACTTCAATCTGTCATATAGTATACGACACACATGTAAACAGAAAGTTGACAAAAACAAAATTGCAGTAGAAAAGCGTGTACCGCAGATACAAAGAGGCAGCAGCTCAGTGCATTATTTGCTCGGCGAGGAAATCACTTTAAGCTGGAAACTACGCCGACAGTGCGGCGCGACGCGACACTACGCCGCTGTAGTGCGGTTTGGCTCATACAATTTCTATGAAAGAATATTTTGACGCGCCGCGCCGCTCCGTGCAGTCATGCAGTGTCGCGCCGCGCCGCTCTAGTGCGTTTCGACCTTTAGTAAAATAGGTTGCTAACTACGTATGTACATACATACTATCAAAACTGCTCGTCACCGGCGGGGAATCCATCCTCCCTCACACTCTTGAACTAAAATGGTCACGTACTGCGCGGTTCCAGATAATCTAGATCTAGAACTAAAAGATGAAACGTAAAAAATACAATTGAATTTTTAAGAAGTGTATTATGTATAATAATAATAATAATAATAATATTTATTTATTTCTCTCACAAAATAGCATTTACACAACAACAGATTAACAAGTGCATACTCATAATAATCATTCAACTTAAGGTAGGTTAGTCAAATATATTCTTACAACTAAGATGTGAGAGACTGGTGCCTAAGCTAAGCAAAAGCCTGTGTTTCAGGACACCAGGTCTCAGCCCCAAGGAAAAACTACAATTACTGACAACTAAAAGATTACAAAATTTTCAAGAGAGAGTACTTATAATAAAATATATGATGACGTAAGCAACATAATTAGTTTGTTACTCTAATCACGTTATATAAACTTATAATATAATATACAATATCAAATAACTTCAAATAATTTCTCAGTGTCCTCATAATTCAAACTCAGAAGCCAATTCTTCACTACCTTCCTACAAGTAACTTTGTTCTTATCATAGATATTTAGTTGCCTATTTAACTTATTGTATAAATAACAACCCAAAACACAAAAGAAACGTCTGGCAAAAGATGTGGAATAAACCTTGTTAGTTGTACAGACGATATCCTTACGCCTTTTAGTTAAAATTGCAGGATCGTAAACAGTCCTGGAATGCTGGTTTAAAATTATGGATAAAACAAATAATTGACGGACAGTTAGGACATTCGCCCTATGATATAAGTCGGACGTTGGGTATTAATAAGAGACGTAGAGTACAGCGGATAATCCGCGCAAATCGGAGCAGCCCGTCTGGGGAAGATCTTCTACCTACAGAAGATCGTAATTCGTAGCCAAATAGCATTGGTCTCGGCCATGTTGTGTTCCTACGGTGAGTAAACTCGGGTGAGTAAGGTCTCCAGACAGAGCTCCACTTTCTACAGGGACGGCAACGCGATAGGCTACGGTGACTACTTATCATCAGGCGGGCCGTATGCTTGTTTGCCACCTTAGTGTTATATAAAAAACTATGCAGTAAAAAAATTGGATTATATTTTTGTTTTTAAAATTGTTTAATCGATCGATTCCTTACTCATTTATTTTTATCTGTGCTCATTCACTCAATCTGACATTTCATTCATTACAAATGTCATCACGCAAGACTTGTTTGATTAGCTTTTCAGTGTAATTTACTCAAGTGTTATTAGCAAAATTTAAATGGAATAAGCATGGATAATTCTGTAGACACATACTGCCGTTTATGCGCAGAGCCCAAAAGTCTGGACAAATTGTTAAACATACAAGAAGACGGTCAGAAATACTCGGAATTCATTACAAAATTGACCTTTCTGAATGCTCTGTATGTCGAAGTTAATTCAAATAGTACACTACCAAAAACAGTTTGTTTTGTATGTTACGATACTTTTAATAAAGCCTATGACTTTCTGGATAAAGTGAAGAAGGCACAGGATGTCTTAATAAAGTTATTTACGAGTAACGAGGACAATAAATACGACATTTCTGATGACGAACGTGCGTGCGGTTATGATGACTTTCCGTCGCCAGAAAACATTGAGGAAGGCGTACCGACGGTCAAAGAAGAAGTACAGACATCGAACATGGATTTTACTGAAGAAATTGAGTTGAACGTGAAAAAGGAGCCAAAAGATGAGTATTCAGATCCAAATATACTTGAGTTTATGAATACAACAGAACAGTACAATAATACTTTAGATGTACAAGTTATTATAGATGCGGCGCTGTGTCCAATGGCGCCAATAAATGAGAGAGATTTGTCGAAGAAGAGGAAGAAGGTTGCGAAAGATTGGAAAGAATATCCATGGATGTGCTCGCATTGTCACGTAGAATTTTTAGATTTAGACACGTTGAGATTGCATGCGAAAGCCATACACGGAAAGTGTGCAACGTTCATTTGTATTGATTGTAAAGCTGTGAAACCCGATTTCAGTTCTTTTGTCAAACACGTACGGAAACATAGGAAGAGCCTCAGGTATATATTTTTTTGTTTTACTATCATAGTATACAATAAAGAAGTCAAGAACTATTCTCTGAACTAGGACAGGCTGTTAAAAAAAATCCCATACTTAATTTGAACTGTGTGGCATCAATAAAGGGCTTAAATAAGGCCATGAACGATTATGATTCACAATTTTAAAATAATGCATAAAAGGATTTAGGTACTCTTTAATTTTTATTTATCAATAGTATTAATTTTGGGCATACAGATGGTGTTAAAAGTTAAAAACTAAGATATTGTAAATGAAATACTGTCTGAAATAAAAGCTTTTATTATTATTATTTATATAGGGCTAGGGTTGCCAGGTTGCGAAACCTAATAGCCGGAAAGACCAGCCAGTTTGGCTGGACGTTTGGGTAAAAAATGCCGGACATTATTATTTATATAGGGCTATGTTATTAGAAAGATTATGCTTCCATTATTAGCATCAAAATCTTTGTTTTATCTCTCTGCCCTGCATACTTATTTATGTTCTAACTAGCTTTTCCTCGCGGCTTCGCTCGTGTTAATTTTATGACATAGATCTCGTTTGACAACAAAACAACCCATAGCCCGACTTGTGGCGCCATCTGCCGATACAGCACCCTCTATAGTAGAAAAATTATTTTCCCATTGGAACAACATACTTTCACGGGATAAAAAGTAGCCTATGTTGGGCTCTGTACCCCTAACAATATGTATGCAAATTTTAATAATGTTCAGCTGCTTAGTCAAGCCGTGAAGGAATAACAAACAAACAAACTCACTTTCTCATTTATAATATTAGGTAAGGATATTTAGATTGGATTTCATGCTCTAATATTTACATACTATGTAGTGCTTATTTTTGTGTTCTAAATGCAATTTAGGGCCGATTGTTTGATCAGTAGTTAAGTATACTAATGGTTAAAATTCATTGAAAAAACTAACTATTTGTTAAAAATTGCTACGAATTTTAACCATTAGTATAATGATCAACTGATCAAACAATCGACCCTTGTCAAGTGTCAAGACCAGTGTCAAGTGCGAGAAGCAGTCATTGTTTCCAAATCACCTAATAGGCTGACAACTTACCTATCCACAACACTAGTAAACCTATACCCAAGAAAGAGATCCATATTAACAAAAATAAAATAACTTACTAACAAAATTAGATGTAAATAATAAATAAATATATAGGGACAAATCACACAGACTGAGCTAGTCCCAAAGTCAGTTCGAAACTTGTGATAAGGGATACTAATTCAATTTCAATACTTATATAGATAAACATCCAAGAGTCAAGGCCAATCAGAAAAAGTTAGTTTTTCATCACGACCCGACTGAGATTCTAACACGGGACCACCTGGGTGGCGGTCTGGCGTAGTAACCATTAGGTCTGGCGTAGTAACCATTACGCCACGGAGGTCGTCATATTGTTCATCTTAGTGTCTATTAATTGAAAATTCTGTTCATCCTTACTAATATATAAATGAGAAAGTGAGTTTGTTTGTTTTTCACGGCTTGACTAAGCAGCTGATCATTATGAAAATTTGCATACATATTGTTAGGGGTACAGAGCCCAACATAGGCTACTTTTTATCCCGTGAAAGTATGTTGTTCCAATGGGAAAATAATTTTTCTACTATAGAGGGTGCTGTATCGGCAGATGGCGCCACAAGTCGGGCTATGGGTTGTTTTGTTGTCAAACGAGATCTATGTCATAAAATTAACGCGAGCGAAGCCGCGGGGAAAAGCTAGTGTATTATAAATGTTATTACACTATCACTAGTATTGTTTTCACTACACTACACTAACTCAATGGGGTTCCTCAACCATGTAAATGATAATGAGGCTTTCCTTGCTCAGTCCCTTATATGAATCTTATATCTTATGACAATTAATTGAGGATTTGTCAGGCTGTTCAATATTTAGGGGACAATTTCAATTAACAAAAAACCATTCAAGTAAAAAAAAGTCATTTATTTTGCATGTAGGAAATACTTTTGCACCTCAATTTTTTTTAATCCTACCAGAACTTCAACGTAAATGACCTGTTGAGAAACGTGCCGTAAGAAACGCAACAAATAGCCATTTTTGAAAGCCAATTTAAGTATACAAACTTAAACTTTATAATAAAAGTATTTTGTAAGTAATTGGCGCAACTTGGCAAGGAACCACGACAAGTGGCGACCTCTGGAAACCTTCACCCATTCAGTCCAGACTGCATGCATATCAGTTTAAAATGTTATTAACTCTTTATGACGACCTCCGTGGCGTAATGGTTACCACGCCAGACCGCCACCTAGGAAGGTCCCGGGTTCGATCCCCGGTCGGGTCATGATGAAAAACGATATTTTTCTGATTGGCCTCGAGTCGTGGATGTTTATCTATATATGTATTTGTTATAAGATATAATATCGTTGAGTTAGTTTAGTATCCCATAACACAAGTTTCGAACTTACTTTGGGGCTAGCTCAATCTGTATGAATTGTCCCTATATATTTATTTATTTATTTATGTTATTACTGTAAATCATGATCAGCTTGTATCTACCCACTGCTGGATATAGGCCTTTCGCAATGTTTTCCACTAAATGCGATCCTCCATCCGCCTTTCGCATCCATCCGCCTTCTGCCGCTTTCTTGAGGTGTCTGTACATGCCAATGGAAAATAAAGCCATTTGTAATCATTATCATTATTTAGTTATAGACGAGCACTGATGTGTCTATGTCACATAAGGTCCATGTCCATTATTTAATTTAAAACTGTGCTATTTAGAATATTATGTTTGAAGTATTACATCTTTTTAAGCTATGATGTTGTTCTTAAGCCAATTTTCCAACCGGTTTGTGTTTATTTATATATATCTACCCCTGTGCTTTTGTGATAATCTTGAATGTGATTGCGATTTCTTAATAATCACAAAGAATAATAGGTATTTATTTCATAAGTCGATATTATAAAAAATAATAAAATATATTTTAATAGATTTTAATACGAACGCCTACAAAACTTTATGAGCAAAAAAATGTGTAAGCCACCTGATAGACAGATAGTGATAGTTTAGAACATGGACCTAGAAAAAATTCTAGGTCCATGGTTTAGAATAGTATTTTTAAATAAATATCCTTTAAAATCAAGAAAATATTTTTTTTTTGCGCGCGGGGCCTGGAGGGCTACTACCATCGAAATAATATTACTACGTATAGAACGGACACCGCGAACAAATTTTTTGTCCCCATACGTTGAGGCCAATAGACATCAACTCGTTTAGTCACTTGTCTACGCTCATCGCGATCGGTCCTCGGACTTATGACAAAAACAAACATTGAAAAATGCCGTCATGTTCGATAAAAACGTGTAAAAACCGTTCAACAGTAAGGAAGAAAGATAGCGGCGTGACTTATCATCGCTCAAAAAATTAAGTAAAACCAACCAGAACAATTTTTTTTCATTATTTTCTATTGCATCATGATTGCATCCGCCATTTCTATGTGAAAATCATAGATTATCAAAAATTAATCGTACAGATGGGATACGTAGGTACTAAGCGTGAGTCAATTTTATAATATAATTTAGGTATTTCTGATTTTATTTTAGCTTTTTTTTTAACCGACTTCAAAAAAGAAGGAGGTTCTATAGTTTCATTGTTTTTTTTTTGGAGGTCCGCCGATTACTCCTTCAATTTTGGACCGATTTTCATAATTCTTTTTTTAAAATAATATGTAATTTAAATATTGATTTTTTAAACTATATTGCCAAAATATTTTTATATAGTAGGTAAAAAATACGTAAATGTGGATAAAGTTACTAAGTAAAAAAAATCGTTTCTAGAAAACAAAAAGATGGAAAACGAAACAGCATTTTAAATTTCGACCAACCATTTTCGAACAAATGAAATTCGGGCAAACAAGTTTCGGAGTAAAGATACGTTACCATTCAACACAACTCCTCTTGTCTGGCAGGCGACCGTCTCCTAGTTATTGCATATATTACAAAATACTTCAATATAATAAATAGCTTCATTATAAAGTTTTGATTTAATCTCAGTTTATTTTTGACTAATATTAAGTTAAGAACAAAAATGTAATGTAACTTCTTACCTATAAAGCTAATATTATATCTATTTTCTATTAAGTTTATTCTATTAAGTAAAATAAAATATTGTAATAAAATAAAATAATCAGTTAGATGTCCAATAGGCAGAATATAAACAAAGTGTCGCCCCTGCGTAGTAATGTCATATTCTATGACTCGGTTGGGGGCGGGGCCAGGGAGGGGCACGCCCCTCACGGCCGAACGCGGCGCCAAAATTTGAAGGCGCTGTCATTTCTATACGTAGTAATATTATTTCGATGGCTACTACGAAACGTAAATCCGATATTTCGGCCGAAGTATCGGAAGAATTTTAACCGTGAAATACAAGGTATTTCATGGTTATTTTAGTATTTCCTTGAATTCTATCCATGAAATACCTTGTACTTTATGGTTATTTTAGTAGTTCATTGAATTATAATCATGAAATAACTTGTATTTCACGGTTAAAATTCTTCCGATACTTCGGCCGAAGTATCGGATTTACGTTTCGTAGTAGCCCTCCTGGTTCTTTTTGGATCATCTCCTTTGTGTTTGTAACAGTGCGATAAATTGTATATCGTGTCTATTTTTTTGTTTTCAGAAACTGCTGCTATTACTGTAACAAAACCATGGACGAGACTGAAATGCTACATATTCATGTTAAAGAACACTTGTCCAAGTCGGACCAAACCTCTTGCCCACTATGCGCAGAGATCCTCAAAAACGATGACACACTCAAGGCACATTTACAGGAGTACGGAGCTGTGAAATCCAAACGAAAACCACGCAGAAAACCCGGCACACCCATCACAGTCGAGGACTTGACCTGCGAATTATGCAAGAAAGTCTACAAGAACACAAACAGCCTACGAGACCACATGAAACTCCACAAAATTGACCGGAAGAGGGACTATACTTGCGAACGTTGCGGAAAAATGTTTTACAACAAAGGAACGTTAACATCACACATTATGTCACACGATAAAATACGTCCGCATAGCTGTATTATATGTAACAAGTCGTTCTTGTATCCCAACATGTTGAGACGGCATGTAGAAATGCATTCTGGTATAAAGCCTTTCTCGTGCGAACAGTGCGGACGTTGCTTCAGGCTACAATATCAACTAAATGCACATAAAATCGTTCACACAGATTCAATGCCATATGTATGCAAGTATTGTAACAAAGCATTCCGGTACAAGCAGATATTGCAGAATCACGAACGACAGCATACGGGAGCCAAACCGTATTCGTGTCAGCAATGCGGCATGGAGTTCACGAATTGGTCGAACTATAACAAACATATGAAGCGACGGCACGGAACCGATACGTCTAAGAAAAAAATCACACCCGACGGTGTGTTCCCCTTTAACTCGGAGACTGGACAAATAGTTCAAATTGAAGATATAGAGGGCATGGAAGAGTGGAAGAGTAAAATCATGATACCGGCTAAAAGAGGCAAGAAGAAAGTTATAAAACAAGAAAGTAGTTAGTGTTTAGGGATAAATATATAGATGGCGCTGAGTGAGAACGTGAACGCAATACAGAATGAATAGGGCTGGTCCGTTTTTGGAAATAGAATTTAAAAGTTTTCAATATTGTGAACTGCTTCATAATCTTTTGTGGCAATCACAATTTTTACTTGTTTCTTTCTGCCATTATCAAATGTAAAATTAATCTTGGTACATCTACAGCCCCACCAATATTTAATGTATTGTTATTAGGTAGTTCATAAACTACGCAAAGTATGTAGTAAAGTATTATTTAATTATTAAGGAGCCTAGTTTTATACAGATGTTCTGCAATATTTAAAATGTATTTTTATAAAAATGTAAATCGTATCTGTTAATAAATAAGGTGAATTATGTATAAATTATTTCGTCTATTTTTTTGTCCACCTAATAAAAGTAGGTACGTTCGTTATGGAATTTTATACATACCTACTTGAAATAAAGTTCAGCCTAGAAAATACAATCCTATCCCCTTATAAATAGTAAGATACAATGGTATAGAGGGGTAAAATCAATTTCTATAGTATTTGGTAAAATACACTTCACTTTCACCTCTCTCTCTAATTTGGTAAGTAAGAAAAAGACGAGTTACTTAACGCCGATGTCCTGCCATATATTTCCATACTTAACGCCATCGTAACGCAGAGTTCATTGCAGATATTCAAATATATTGCCACACCAGTGTTATTTATATCCATAACAAAAAATAATTTGGAAAATGTAAAAAACATGAACATGGTGGTGTGTAATGTTGAGGTGATGTGGGCTTGGAGATCAATTATCAAAAAAACATGCTGCATATCAATAATATATTCATTATAAAACACTGTTAAAAACACGTTACATTAATTACTTCTTCATTTTAAACTAAACACTATCAAAACACCTCTTAGAACAATTTCTAAAAACTTCTACATTTGATGCATTTGATTATTTTTCTCTGCTTCTTCATAACAAAATTCTCGCCAATAAAATCTTGTCAATAATTTCAACATTCCAATTTTGTTGATCAAACTTAAATCAAAACCAGCCAAATATAAAATACAATTTTAATTCTTTTTATAAAACCTACAACATCTAAAGCCGTGATCACGAAGCCACCGAAAAAAAGAAAACGTCAAAATTGACACAACACAAGCACAGTCACAAAGGGAAAAATAAGTACCTAGCTACAAGCAAAGCAACAATACAAACAAAATAATAGATACAAAAGCTTAATTTTCAAAATAAAATACTTATTACTATGAATAATTCAGATTTAGCATACTGTCGATTTTGTGCGGAGGAGACAGTGGACACGGAATTGGTGAATCTCCAAGTAAATCATGGTAAAAGACGTTTTATAGAAATCCAACTCTTTCGTCTCAATGTTCAAATGGATTTTCGCGATGATTTGCTGCCTAAAACTGTTTGTTTTGTGTGTAAAGACTCATTAGATAGAGCATACGAGTTCGTGACAGGCGTTGAAAGATCTCAGGCAATATTAAGCAACAAAATTTTGGTGCAACACATTAAAACAGAAGTTCCATTATCCGACAATGAAAATAGCGATAAGGGTTTTATTACCACTGCACCTAAAGCTGATGATTTTCCGTCAACTGCACTTAATCATGACGATTTTACGTCAACTGCGCCTAAAGATGACGATTTTAGGTCAACTGCTCATAAAGATGACGATTCTACGTCAACTGCACTTAACGATGAGGAATTTACATTCATAATGAATGCAGGAAATATAACAAAACCACAAGAAAAGAAGGCAACAGGTACTTCTAGTAGTCATTCAGAAGCAGAAGAATTCCAGGACAATTTCAACTGTTCCATGGGTGTAGAACAGTTGAAATTGTCCTAGAAAGATTACATTTGGACATGTTCGTATTGCGAAACTCAATTCCAAACATTAGACGAACTAAAAGTACATTCCATGCAGTATCACGGATGCTGCAATGCATTCCGTTGCACGGATTGCAATATAAGAAAGCTTCGTTTAGATATGTTCATGAAACATGTGAAACGACATAGGAAATTCCTTCAATTGTCATGCTATAAATGTTATTTAATATTCCCATCATTGCACGAGACTAGCAAACACAAAGCAACACATATAACATCCAAATATTCATGCAAAGGCTGTAATAATATGTTTGAAAGTTCCGATGAGATGATACAGCATATGAAATTGTATTATTTAGACTTAAAAGCACAAAATATTCCTGATAACTTGAGTGATGGTCTTACGTGTCTGCTCTGTAAGAAGACTTACAGCCATAAAGGAAGCCTTAACAAGCACTTATTGATACACACAGAAAGAAAACGAGATAACACATGTGAAAAATGTGGCAAAAGTTTTTTAAACAAACACATACTTACATCACACATGCTTTTACATGATGATAGCCGTCCATACAAATGTGAAATATGTAAAGCTACTTTTAAAACTAAAACATATTTACGGAATCATGTTGGTGTGCATGATGCTAAGAAACCATATTCGTGTGATGAATGCAGGAAATGTTTCCGCTTGAAAAAACAATTGGATTCACATAAACTTGTACATACTGATTTAATGCCACATGTATGTACATATTGTAATAAAGGTTTTAGGTTGAGGACTACCTTAAAGCAGCATATCCTTCAGCACACGAGTCAAACCTTACTCATGCCAAGTCTGCCAAAGAGATTTTTCGAATTGGCCGAATTGTAATAAACATATGAAGCGGCGACATGGGCGAACCATGGCTACAAAGAAACATACTCCAGATGGAGTTTTTCCGATAAATCCAGTGACGGGGGAAATCATTATTCATCCGGAAACAAATGAGACTGTTGAATGGAAGAAGAAGATAATGATGGGGACTAAGCCCAGTCATCATCCAAAGGCAAAATTAATGCCAGAGGAAACGAGCATTAACTTGAGCAAAGAAAGTGAGACTGGAAAAAGTTAATGACTTTAATTTGAGGTTGAAATGTTATAAGTACGGCTCACGCACATCGGCAGAGTCGCGTCGGACGGAGCGTATTTTATAGTAGAGGAGCCCGAGAGGGGATTTTTGCAGTTACGCGAGCGCGAGGGATATCTGGTACCCTGTTAAGTATCAACACCATGTTTTCAAAAATCGAAAACTTGAAATACTCAAGTGCGTCAGATTAAGGGCTCATTCATTCAAACATACACGATGCGACATCACATCGCATACATGATGCGACATCACATCGCATCGTGCTATGACGTGGCATCATCGGCTTAAGATACTTTTAGGGCTCATACACATATAGGTGAAATTTTTTTCCTATGGACGCGGCTTTTTTTATCTCGTACCTATTTAGTTTGTATTGCTATAGCTACATAATTGACATAAAGTTTATGAAGCTATAAATGTACAATATGTCACGCACGTCCATTCCATTCCGCGAGCGGTAATACGGAATGCGTGCGCCGCGTCGTCGCTTCAGTATAGGTAATCATTAATTTACATCTTTTCTTTTTTTTGTATGATACGATTATGGACCTAGAAAAAAAGGCGGACACCATCACTGAAACTAAAAAGTGAAGCACCCATAGTAAGCCACCTCGCGTATATGTACGAACCGGCCGGCTTACTCTCCGCTAGGAGTAGTAGTGTTCTGTGGGCTTACTATGGTGTGAATGTGTGCGTGCCGGCCAGCCATTTCACACTCACACATAGTTACGCGGCCGCCATTAGGGTGCTTCAATTCTTTCTTAAGCGCTTATTATACTACACGATTTCTCGGGCCCTGCCGGCAGGGTGTCCTGTCTACCAGTTAGGGTGCCGCTTATTACACTACGCTGGAAATCGCGCCCTGTTTGATTTTCTCTCAGTTTGAACGTGAACGTGAATGACTGTGCACGTCTGTCGCTATGGCGCCAACTTTATCGAATCATCAAAAAGTTTCTTTAGCGGTGACTTTGGCACTTACTACATCCATGAAAGCGCTTAAATAATATGCGGATACTCAATGTTCTGGAACCAGCGGATTTCAAAAACTATTTAAGAACTAGCTTTTGCCCGCGGCTTCGCTCGCGTTAATTTTATGACAAAGGTCTCGTTTGACAACAAAACAACGACTTGTGGCGCCATCTGTTGGCCGATACAGCGCCCTCTATAGTAGAAAAAATATTTTCCCATTGGAACGATATACTTTCACGGGATAAGAATGTTGGGTTCTGTACCCCTAACAATATGTATGCAAATTTTCATAATGATCGGCTGCTTAGTCGAGCCGTGAAGGACAAACAAACAAACAAACTCACTTTCTCATTTATAATATTAGTAAGTATGGGAGAGGAGTAGTAGCTCCGTTTATAACGCACAAAAAACAACAGAACGTGTGAACTCTGCGCTCGCGCCGCAGCGACTGAGCTCCCTGTTTCTTATTACACTACCCAATCGGCAGGGCGGCAGGGATCTAGGAAGATCGGAACCACCCGATCGCCCTGTTTAGGGACCCTGACTCCCTGTTTCTTATTACATTGCCCTGTCCCTGCCGGCAGGGCCCGAGAAATCGTGGAGTGTAATAAGCGCTTTAGCAAGATTGCCGTCAGCCTTTTTTTCTAGGTACATGGATACGATCAGCTTCGGGTGTACTGACACCCTTTACTGAGACACCGGACAGTTATAATTTACATCGCGCGTCGCTTTTATACTTAGCTATATGTTTCGTATGAGAACGTTTTGAAGCGACATCATGCCTGCGCCGCATTTTTGCCGCGCGAGGCCTACATTAAAGGGCTGAGCACACCGCATGCAGCGCAGCGCAGCAAAGCGCGTTGCAGCTTATGGCGTAGTAATTTATGCAATATTATGAGAAAGGACACACCAAACGCACGACGCTGTACAGCGCTGCGCTGCATGCGGTGTGCTCCGCAATTGAACGACAGAAATCTGCGTTCTGCGTCGCGTTTACTGTGAAATACCTTCTGTGAATTCGATTTAATAAGTTTTGAAAATAAATTAATGTTGAATTCGTGCTACAATTTTATTTTTTACGAATCACACCTTGCATGATGGATCGAGCAATTCAAGATCGAATCGAGTATCCAAGTAGAATGAAATGAGTGAGTACCTATACCTACAAATAAGAAAGTATCAAAGTATGATCTTGAAAATACATTAGGGTAATGTATTTTATCCTCTCCTTTTAGCCCGGTTTACATTTTGAGAAGTGACAAGTGCAGTGAGAAGTGACAAATAACAAGTTCGTGTTTACACATGTGACAAGTAGATATGCTAAGCAGCTTAAGTACAGCCTAGCTACACTAACCGGCTAAGTCCGATGGACTCGCTGACCAACGACGGGTGTGGTCCTCCAGCATTTCGGGGTTTGTGCGGCGGGTTGACACCTCGCCCACGTAAAACCAATGTTGCTAGTGAAGCGTATCCCGTTAGCGTTTCACTAGCTATAACGCAATAAATTTGCGCAACATTGTAAAAAAAAAAATAATAAAAATAAAATGCTAAGCAGCTTCAAATAAAAAATAACTCACTTGTATCACTCACTTGTCACTTATTACTTCTCAAAATGTAAACCGGGCTTTTGACTATACTCTATCCACCGAAACGAGATAATAGGGGGAAAATGGGCTGGCATGTGATTGGTGTAACAATAACGCTAAGGCGCGAGTTTTGTTAGTTTCTTCGTGCGACTCGTACTGCTCTCTGTGCTAGTGCAATTTGCTATTTTATTTTTTGACTCTGCTTATTATTTGGACTCTAGATAATTTTGTTGCGTGTGTCCCGGCTTGTATTTTGGACTTTGTGATAAATTGCAGTCCTAAAGACTTGGCTCAAGTCAAAGGACATGTCGCTTCCCACAACAAAACATACAAGATGGCAGACTTAAAAGTCTTATTAAATAATTAAATTCAAAACATTGACGCAACAAAATGGAAAAAAATTATAAAACATGTCGTAGAGGTAATAGAACTGAAAACGAATGCCATGGACAGAAATATGGAAACAATGACCGAATCATTCATAATATATGTGGAAAGTGACAGCGACAGTAGTGATACGTCGGAATAATTTATTTTTTAATTCCATTTTAATTCATAATTTCTGTAAATATACTTATTGAAAATAGCTACCTTGTAATACTTATTGGTAAATTCATCATCTCTGTTAATAAAAACAACTTGTGTGTCCTTAAAAGTATTAATAATTAAATTACAAACAAATTTATCAGTATCAAATAATTGTCCCCGAATTTGGTAATGTTTCATTAGGTAACTCCATCTGTGGCTTCGAGCTATTTGGTCCACTGTTTTCAAAAAATTCTGTCGTAGGCCTCCAATCTGTAATAAATGATAAAATGTTCAATCTTTTGTTTAAAAAGTGTGGTTATTTTTTTGGTAGCTCCCTAAAATACTTCAAAGATATTTTGCTTGCTTATTTTATTTAATGCAAGTGTGAAATAATCTATATGTTTAAATTAGAAGGTTACTGGAGGCTGGGCAGAAATGAGTAGTTTAGCTTACCTCGCTACCAAGTCAACTTTCTTTTTCTGTTGCGAGGCACCCCTTCTTTTCAATTCTCTTTTTAAATCTGCATTTTCTCCAGGTAGAATAAATGTCGAATAACTATTTTTTCCAAAAAAAAAATGGGACCAATAGGAAAAAAACGCTATAAAAACAAACGCTTTTGACGTTTGTCTGAATAAAACAAACTCACAGCGACCTCTACCGGAATAGTTTCCAGTTTTCTTCCCCATTTCATACCTTTTGTCAAAGGCAAACGAACTGTCGAAAAGTGACATAAAGAACAACCGCCGAACAACGGGAGTTGTATTTTAGTTCCAATTTCGGCCACGTTCATAAAATCTAGCCGTCAAAAACTTCAAAAAGTACTCTGTGCTAGCCGTCTAGCCAGCCTTGCTTGCTTGTATTCAGATTCAGTCAGAGAGAAAAATAATGGATTCAGTTCAGTTTAGAGAGCCGAAAAAGACTGGCCCTGGACTGGCCATTACTGGCTCTAGTTTCGTCGCGTCGCTCACGAATTCGCAAGATTAGCGTAAAATATACTACTTGTTTGTTTAGTTACAATGAATAATTCAGGTTCAGCATACTGTCGATTTTGTGCCGAGGAGAAAGTGAACACGAAATTGGTGAATCTCCAAGTGAACCATGATAAAAGACGCGACATTCGGAACCAGCTCATTCGTCTCAACGTTAAAATGGATTTTCGTGATAATGTACTACCCAAAACGGTTTGTTTTGTGTGTATAAACACATTGGATAAAGCATACGAGTTCGTAACAGGCGTTGACAGGTCTCAGGCTGTATTACGCGATATAATTTTGGTGCAACAAATTAAAAAAGAAGTTCCAATAACCGACAACGAAAATAGCGTTTACGAGCCACCAGATGACGTAAAATACGAAGAAAGCACCATTAAATGTGAAATTGAAATAGAAAATAACGATTTTACGACAACTACACCGAAAGATGATGTTACGTCAACTGCACATAAAGATGACGATTTTACTTCAACAACTACACAAGATGACGATTTTACGGCAACTACAACCATATTAAATGTAAGAAATAGAATAAAACCACAAGAAAAGAAGGCAACAGGTACTTCTAGTAATCACACAGATGCTATACCCGTGGAACAATTGAAATTGACCTGGAAAGATTACATTTGGACATGTTCATATTGCGAAACTCAATTCCAAACGGTAGACGAATTAAAAGTACATTCTATGCAGTATCACGGATGCTGTCACGCATTCCGTTGCATGGATTGCAATACAAGAAAGCTTCGTTTAGATACGTTCATGAGACATGTGAAACGACATAGGAAATTCCTTCAATTGTCATGCCATAAATGTTATTTAAGATTTCCATCATTGCACAAAGCTACCAAACACAAAGCAACACATATAACATCCAAATATTCATGCAAAGGCTGTAATAACATGTTTGAGAGTTCTGATGAGATGATACAGCATATGAAAAAGTATTATTTAGGTAGAAGAGCAATAGCGGGACAAATACCAATTCCTGATAACCTGCACGATGGCCTTACGTGTCTACTGTGTAAGAAGACCTTCAGCCAAAAAGGAAGCCTTAGCAGCCACTTATTACTCAAGCACTCGGAAAAAAAACGAGACCACACATGTGAAAAATGTGGCAAAAGCTTTGCAATGAAAAAACAGCTTGTGGCACACATGCATGCACACGATGATAGCCGTCCGTACCAATGTGAAATATGCAAAGCTACATTTAAAACTAGAATATATTTACGAAGTCATGTTAGTGTGCATGACGCTAAGAAACTGTCATGTGATGAATGCGGGAAATGTTTTCGGTTAAAAAAACACTTAGATTCACATAAACTTGTACATACAGATTTAATGCCACATGCATGTACATATTGTAATAAAAGTTTTAGATTTAAATCGATATTAAACCAGCATATTCGTCAGCACACAGGAGTCAAACCATACTCCTGCGAACTCTGCCAACGGGATTTCACGAATTGGCCAAATTATTATAAACATATGAAGCTGCGACATGGGACGAATATAGCTAAAACGACTCGCACTCCAGATGGAGTTTATCAAATAAATCCATCTACGGGGGAAATCATTGTTCATCCAGAACCGAATAAGACTATTGAATGGAAGAAGAATATAATGATGCGTAGGAAGCCTGGTCGTGTTCCGAAATCAAAGTTAACGCTAGAGGAAACAAGCATTAACATGAGCAAAGAAAGTGAGGCTGGGAAAAGTTAATAAGCTTATTTTAAAGTTGATGTGTGTGTGATAGTTTAATATAATAAAGCGTAAAACATTAAATGGCTACTAGATCTGATTTTTAGTTTTATTTCTTTTATATCATTACTAGCTGACCCGGCAAACTTTGTTCCGCCTTAGAGGCACTACCCTACTCCTACCCTACCGCGACCCTACCGCTACCCTACCCTACCCTACCCTACCCCTACCCTACCCTACCCCTATCCTACCGCTACCCTACCCCTACCCTACCCTACCCTACCCCTACCCTACCGCTACCCTACCCCTACCCTAGTTTTCATTGTTTTTAAGATGTATTCTGCTATTCGGGACGGAAACAAATCCAACAAATCAAAAACCATGGCAATCGGTTCAGCCGTTCTCGAGTTATAAGTGTTGTAACAAACACGACTTTCTTTTATATATATAGATTATTAAATGTAACACGACACTATTACATATGAGTCTCCGCGGGTTTTTTAATAGATAAAAATAATAGATAGAAATAATAAATAAATAATTTTTTATTCATTAACTGTTTTACATTTAATCACTTTTGATTAGTGTTCTCTTGAAGTATATAAATACCTGTGTCGAGGGAACCCCCCGCTCTTCCATAGCTAGCTATCATTAACTTAAGAATAAACAACTTGATATAATACTAGTGACATTTTAACACTCTAATAATTTGAAATAAGTAAGTACTAGGTACCTAATAATGATTAAACAGAAAAAATAGGAAAAATCCTCAAGCCATTTAAGTACGTCTCGGGCAGCGTAGCGTGAATGTGGGTGCGACAGCGTGTTGACTACACGTCCCATTAACTAATATTGTATAGCTAGGCGAATAATATATAAATATACAAATAGGGACAAATCACAGATTGAGGACTAGCCCCAAAGTAAGTTCGAGAGTTGTGTTATGCGATACTAACTCGACGAGTCGACGACACCAGAATTTCATATCAAATACTTTAAATAAACATAGACCCAGGCCAATCAGAAAAAGTTAGTTTGTCATCATGACGCGACCGGGATTCGAAGTATTCGAACTTAGGACCTCCTAGGTGGCGGTCCGTATCCATTACGCCATGGAGGTCGTCAAACAAAAATTCTGATCATATCATCTTACAAGTAGTATCTTTGATCGGAATTAAATCGCGTGCCTACTAGTGACGAACCATTTTCACATTTCCGAGTCGATAAAATATAGTATGGTTATTTATTACACGTGTATTTACGTACGTGTTGGCTGGGCCAATTTTTAAGGTTTTCGGCAAGTAGGTAGCCAATACCTTACGGGGTGTTCGTGTTCCACACGGCCCAATCTAATTGGCCAATTTGTATACCTGTCCTTTTCTTTAGATATCACCAAGAACAGGACAATAGATCAAATAAAATTGGGTGCGTGTGGACGGGGTGTTACATTAACACAGGCAATTTGTCCAACGCCGCCGTCACCGGGACGTCACCGAGAACGAGATAACGGCGCCGATTTAGCGATACACACATTTACTATGGCCGTGTGTCCATCGCACGCTCGTCATCCCGTCCGCCGATTTATCGCTTAGCTCGGCGCTTCCGCTAGATCTCGGTCCGAGATTGTGACATTTGTGACGAGCCGAAGTGCGGCCATACTTGGCCGTTTGTCCACCGCGACGAGTTATCCATTATCCTAGACCGCGACCGTCACCAGGACGTCACCGAGAACGAAGATTATTTCTGGCCGAGATTGAAGTTGACGTTACGACGATCGTTTGTCCACCGCGACGATCTCGGTGGTTCAGTCCTATACCCTAAAGATGACGATTTTACGTCAACTACACTTAACGATGACGAATTTACTACAAGTTTTTAAAGGTATTGTTGCTGATATTGTTAAATAATAGTCATATTTCAATAGTATATATTTTATTTTGAACAAAATGAATGTTATTATTGTATTTCTTATCTCCTCTCCGTCTTGCCCACGCCGCGTTTGCCCGAGAACAGATGCTTCGGCATCTTCGTCCCGATGAAGCGATCGGCCTCGCCCTTGAGGCCCATCTTCTTGGTTTTCTTCGCGATGGCAACGTGCGCCATTTTCTTGGCTCTCCTTTGCATCTGTTGTTTGAAATACAAATAAAAACAAAATCAAAATTTTTCATTCAAATAGACTTATTACTACAAGCTCTTTTGAAATAATGTAACAATATCTTTACTAAATATTATAAAGAGGTAATGTTTGCTTGTGGTGGGATAAACTCTGGATCTACTGAATCGGTTTTTTAAATTCTTTCATGAAAAAAGCTACTAATATTATAAAGTTTGTGTGTTTGTTTGTTACTTCTTCACGCTCAAATGCTGGGTGCTATTTTTTATGATATTTGGTATATAGGTAGCTGATACTTTGGATTAACACATAGGGTACGTTTTATCCCGAAAAGTATGCGATTCCTGTAGGATTTGGTCAGAAGCCTAATATAGGTGGCGCTGCTGTGCATAAATAAATACCTGCAAACGAAGTTGCGCGGGTTAAATGATATTAGGAAAGATGTGTCACCTAACCCCAGCAAGGAAACCAACCTAACCGGTTTAATAAAAGAGATGACGCTATGAAAAAGAGGAAGACAAAAGATATACTCACAGCAACGTCCTTGACGCCCTGCTCGTCTCGTGCCGGGCGAGACACCGAGCGTGCTCGCGACACGTCGAGCCGAGCGCGCTTGGCGAGCGGCGCGGACGCCGAGCGTGAGCGCGAGCGAGTTCGCGTGAAGTGGGCTTCTTGAGTGTCCGACATGTCCACGCCTGGGAGAGGAACATTCAAAATTACCTACTACTACAATAAAGTGTGTGTGAACGTTACGATATTCACAGCCAAATGTTAATCAAATATATAATCTAATCAAATCTAATGTATTTGACATGGGTAATGCGCGATGCGTACATACACACCCCGCGACCATTTGCCAAACTTCGCTGTAGGCCTGCGTTATGACTGACACGGAATATTGTATTTCGCTCAGCTTCGATCGGGCCATATACGACAATTCGCTTATTATGATTGGGACGCATAGTATTCGAAAAGGACTGCTAAAAAGGGTTAAAAATTGTACTAAAAGCGATATGCCTAAAGTCTAACTTTTTATTAGCTGCAGTAAAATGACGTTTTGTGGGTTGCCGGACATTGCAATTTGCATGTTGAATGACATTTAGAAACGTCATTATGACATTTAGAAACGTCATTTTACTGCAGCTATTAAAAAGTTAGACTTTAGGCAGATCTCCGAGCCATACCATAGAATAGTGCGCATTTTGTGAAATGCCACTTGTAGGAAATGCACATTTTACGTCGAGTGCATTTTGCGAAGTGCACATTCTGCGTCAGACCCTTATTTACCTCTTTTTACTTTTTATTCTCTGTCTGTTTCCTTACCTTTTTTTTTGACGTGTTATCCATTGAAGACAATGACAGAGTCGCTAGTAGTATTTAGATATGTTTATCGTGCCGTGCTAATGTCGATTTACAAAAAGTAACACCGCAAGTGTTAGTGGGCCAATCCATATTCAACCCACTGCAGGGATACGGGTCTCCCTTCAATCGAGGGTGATTAGAGCGTACTCTGCCACGCTGCTCAAAGGCTGATTGGCAGAGGCAGGTGTTTTCAAAAAAACATTTGATAACGAAAAAACAAAAAGAAACTGGCAAAAGTTGAATACATTGTTGCTCCACAAAAGTATCTGCGGTGAAGATGCACGTTTTTTTTATATATCATAAAGGTGGCAAACATGCTTACGGTTTGCCTGATGGTAAGCATCACTATAGCCTGTAGACGCTTGCAATACCGAGAGTATCACTCACGCGTTGCCAACCCTCCCAACCTCCCAAGTGGAGCTCTGGAGCCTTTACTCCCCGTAGGAACACAACATGGCAGAGACCAATGCTATTTGGCTACGATACGATGTAAGGTGGAGGTCCTTTCCCAGACGGGCTGCTCCGATTTGAGCGGATTATCCGCCCAGACCTACCTCTCTAGAAACACGGCATTGGAATTATTGAATAGAAAATAACAGGAATTAATGTCCATGGCGGGCCTTATGGCCTTGTTTGCCACCTTAATGGCGGCCAGTGAGCACATACCGAGCTTCTCCATCTCGTGGCGCAGCTTCCCGGCGGAGCGGTCTCCGGCTCTGGCGCGCGAAGTCCTCGGCATCACCGGCTTCGTCGACTGCTTCGTGAGGCGGGACGAGTCCTTCAGCACGGCCTTCTTGTTGCTAAAGGAATTCATAACACACCATACTTGTAAACTCATGTCCTAGCAAATAAATTATATTGATTGATGAACGGTTTCAGATTCATTGAAAGTTCACACAGCTCCACTTGGTGTCCTTACCATGACGTCTTATGGCAGTCCAAAGACGAATTTTACATATTAATATAGTTTCTGTTTTATTTATTTACTAGCTTTACCCGGCGGCTTCGCTTGCGTTAATTTAATGACAGAACAACGCATAGCGCGAATTATGGCGCCATCTGTTGGCCGATAGCATGCCATACAGCGGCCTCTATAGTAGAAAAAATATTTTCCCATTGGAACGACATACTTTCACGGGATAAAAAGTAGCCTATGTAGGGCTCTGTACCCCTGACAATATTATATACAAATTTTCATAATGATTGGCTGATTAGTTAAGCCGTGAAGGAATAACAAACAAACAAACTCACTTTCTCATTTATAATATTAGTATGATTCCCTGGTCGAAATGAAATGAAATGATATCGTTTATTTCAGAAATTAGACCTTCACAGGCAACTTTTTTCTTGTCATTTACAATTTGTATATATGTATAAAGAAAATAAACTACGTTATATACTACCACCATTTCGGACACAAGCAAAATGGCCACCGGTAAAAGAAATGGCGAAAGAAACCCGGTTACGGCCTTTTTTGTCATTTAGCAATTTTTTTCCTTTCACTCTTTTGTTACAATGTATAAGTACATTTATAAGAATAAATAAAATACAGATCCAGGTACATACAGAAATCAAGCTCAAAACGCGGGATGTCGATCCAAATAGCGCTATGGTCAAATCCTAAATATGTCGAATATGTAGATGTTAATAAAGCGAGCAGACCAGTCCCCCAAGATGATGATCTCAAAGTAAGGTAGACTTTAATTTGCTTGTGTTATGGCTACCAGATGGCGGATATATTAATGACGATGTACAGGTGACTGTTTGGTGCAACATTTGTCAAATTGAGGGTGCTTTTTGCTACCTTTTCAGCTACCATAAAGTGTTTTTGAGCTTACCATCAGGCGGATCGTAAACTTGTTTGCCACCTTTGTGGCTTAAAAAAATGTAAAAAATAACTTTGAGTTTATAGCGGCTGTATGTCTGTCTGCCTCACCGTATCTGCACGGCGAGCTGGCGGATCTCCCGCATGGTCTCGTCCAGCTCGACCTTGGGCACCGCGTACACCCCTCCGGCTTCGCGCAGCTCCTCGTCTCTCTCCAGCTCCGCCAGTTTCTGTAAACAACATAAAGGTCACAAATTAGATTGAGCCAGCCCCCAAAGCAAGTTCGAAAAAACCAAAATAGTTCGTTTTTCATCATGACCCTTACGGGATTCGAACCCGGGACCTCCTGGGTGGCGGTCTGGCGTGGTAACCATTACTCCACGGAGGTCGCACTTCATTTCCGAGGGTTACATATTACTTTATACAACACCTACAAGGAAATGACGGAGGGATTCAACGCGATATTCACTTGTGTAATTGATGACGTCATCGTCCAGCACTGAACGGAGTCCACACAGGCCGAGCCAATCCCTGCCGTGCCTTGTGTAGCTTCACTTCCCCCACGAGTGCCCCCGAACTTAGCCGAGGCCTCCCGAACGTTTTTGATACGCTAAAGAGGCTGATAGACCTGAGCCTTCACTTGTTATGAGTATTCTTGCGAATGTTACATCACAGGAAAATTAGCATACTCCTTCATGAAGAATATCTTTGACGAGTATCGACTAGAGCGCTCGCTAGAATGCTCATGATGTTCGTGGCAATATGTGGCTCGTGGTTCTGTAAGCACTAATTATCCAAGTGTCTCACGTGGAAGATGTCGGGGTCGATGTAGTCGGCCACGTTGTGTCCCTCCCAGAACTCGGGGATCGCGTCATGGCGCTCCTCCTCCGGGATTTCCGAGTAGTTCTTCTGCAAATCTGAAAACACAAACCCACTAATATTAAGGCGAACGTTTGTTGCCACTTCACGCTCAAACGGTTGGACATTTGGTATGTAGATAGCCGATACAGATTTGTCCAGAAAAGTAAGCGATTTATGATTTTTATTTATAGTTGTTAGGCAACTAGCCATTCATATTTCTGAAATTGATTTTTTGAAAGAAAAATTTCACCTCCTCCCCCCAGGTGGGATTCGAACCACTGAGCTACCGGAAAGGTTAGTAATGGTGGTGAAATTTCTCATTCCTTTTAACTGCGTAAGTCGCAGAGCACGCCATCTACCTGATAGTTTTTTACAACCAAGCAGGTTTAGTAGCCCATCGTTACAGATTGAGATTCTACTATAGTGGTTAGAGCACTCGGCCGGATATCGAGGAGTCGTGGGTTCGAATCCCACCTGGGGGAAGGAGGTGAAATTTTTCTTTCAAAAAATCAATTTCAGAAAGTAAGCGATCCCCGCAGGATTTGGTCAAAAGTCTGTTCTGCAAACCAAGTTGCGCGGATTTCGCTAATAAAACATTTTTCTCACCGAGAACATAGTCGTCTCCCTCCTCCACTTCGATCTCTCTCTCCAGCTTCCGTTTCCTTGCCTCCTTGTTTGCTATCTCCATTTTTTTCGCGGCCACCGACGGCGGTATGCAGGGCGGGCGAGCCTTATTGTCCCGGGGGGTAGGCACGGCCACGTGTAAACGGTTTAAGATGCCATCGACCTAAAAAGTAAACAAAAATATACTGCTGCCTCCTGATAATGCTGCAGCATCAGACCCAATATTATGAAGTCTCACCTTCTTGGTCCGCATCTTCTCGGTGACTCTTGCCCCCAGCAGCCTCTCGCAGGCCTCTATCTTCACCTCCTGGACGCCTTCTTCGGTCATCGTCGACATGCGCATCACTGGCACTTTGGACAACTCCGAGTTTTCGCTTACACTGTTGGACGAATATTTTTTCATAAAACAGGTATACAATAATGCATTTGTCTTTATTTATAATTACTGCTGCTGCCCGCGTTTAATTTTATGCACAGCAGCGCCATCCATATCAGACTTTTGATCAAAACCTACGGGAATCGTGTACTTTTCGGAATAAAAAGTACCCTATGTGTTAATCCAAGGTATCAGCTACCTTCATACCATAAATATTGGCCCAGCCATTTGCGCGTGAAGTGAAGTAAATAAATAAATAAATAGGGACAATTCATACAGATTGAGCTAGCCCCAAAGTAAGTTCGAAACTTGTGTTATGGGATACTAACTCAACGATAATATATTTTATAACAAATACATATATAGATAAACATCCAAGACCCGAAGCGAATCAGAAAAAGTTCGTTTTTCATCATGACCCGACCGGGGATCGAACCCGGGACCTCGTGGGTGGCGGTCTGGCGTGGTAACCATTACGCCACGGAGGTCGTCAAATAAAAAGTACCCTATGTGTTAATCCAAGGTATCAGCTACCTACATACCAAATATCATAAATATTGGCCCAGCCATTTGACCGTGAAGAAGTGACAAACATACACACAACTTTCGCCCTTATAACATTAGTAGGATATGATGATTATTCAGCAGATATACCGTGTTTATAATCGGAAATCGTATTCTTATGAATGTGCAATGAAAGATTGAGTTGCAATTGGTTTAAAACTTAACACAATTTGAATTTCGCGGGTTTCACCAGCTGAAATATCGCAGCGGGCCGAAAAAGGCCTGCCCTGGAATAAACGTGTTAACTAGCTCACAATAAGTAATCAATAAACAGCTACTGACTTGACCAGCGCTCCGTGCTCGCACGCTCGCTGCAGCTCGTCGAGCAGCGCGCGCTTGCTCGGCGCGAGCTGCTCGGGCGTCACCACGTCCATCTTGTTCAGCACGACTAGGAGTGGTTTGTTGCTGAAGAGCGGCTTGATGCTTTGTAACAGGGAGATCTGGGAGGCAGGAATAGACATTTTAAAAACACAAAAAGGGACTGAAAATGTTATTTTTCTTTTCTTTTTGTATATTTAAGACATGTTTATTCTACACCATTGTGTATTTTCTTGTAAATGTTCGTAATATTGTAACAAGTGAAAAAAGAAATGTTAAATGACAAAAAAAGTCCGTAAGTAATTGGTTTTCTTTCGCCATTTCTTGTATCGGAAGCCATTTTGCTTGTTTCCGAAATGTAGTAATTTATAACGTAGTGTATTTTATTTTATAATAATGTCGTTATTTTATATCAATCTAATTAAGTATAAGCATATAAGAAGGCCTAATTATTTACACACAGGGTAATGCACCTATTGAAATAGAACATGAGATACCTGGTCTTCGATGCTGTGCCCGCACTGCTCCGAGGGGTCCAGGAAGTACAGCACAGCAGCGCGAAGATGCGCCAGCGCCGTCACGGCCTGCATCTCGATCACGTTGCGCTCTTCCAGCGGGTGGTCCAGGATGCCGGGCGTGTCGATCACCTGCGCCAACATTTTTATGTTAAATCCTTCAAATCTTTTCTATTTATACAGCGGGACAACCACGAAAGTGTCCATCCGAAACAACGAAACAAGTAGTCCTGTCAGAGTCAGAATAAGGTTCAAAACTGGTTGGAATTCAACGAAAGGTATTTACAGAATTTCATTTCATGGTAGGGTGGCACATAAATAAATATATTAGCCCCAAAGCAAGTTAGAAACTTGTGTAATGGGATACTAACTCAACGATACAATATTACATAACAAATAATTATTAAGATAAACTCGCAGCACTTACAACCTTCGTTTAGTGACTCCTTCGCACTCCACAGTCTTTTATTCAAAGTCTTTTACTGTGCAAGCTGTACGTCTCTGGAACTCCTTACCTGTCCTTATACGTCAAGCTCAATCGTTGAATTCGTTTAAAAAGATGGTTAAGGAACACTATATTATTTCCACTGTTTGATCTTTCTCCTACAGGTTCTCTTTTTTATATTTTATTTTTCATCTCTATCCTTCTATCCTCTTAATATTCCACAAATGTAGTTGTTATACATGTATATATTTTATGTATATTCAATTTCACATTCGCCTATATAATTTTGAGTACTGCTGCGCCACCTACCTATTCTTTATCTTTGTTCTTTTTCGAACTGGTTGCCTGGAAGAAATTGCCTAGCGATAAGGCCGCCTATTGTACTTTTGTTAATGTTTATTTTTCTTTTGTATTTTATGTATATTTTGGTGCACTAAAGAGTATTTATTATTATTACTATTATAAACATCCAAGAATTAAAAAAACGTTTTTCATCATGACCCGACCAGAGAACACAATTCACACAACATCGTGTTACAAATCAAGGAACGTTTAAACTTGTGTTATAGACAGATAGATAACACGAAATTTCATCTATACATATAAACGGCATTGTCCTGAATGACTGAGGGCTCAACGCACATCCTAAACCGCTGATCGTAGATATTTGAAGCTTGGAAGATGTGTTTTTGTTTGACGTAGACATTCAAATTCCCACGGGAAAGCTGGATACAGTTACACAGATTTCGCGAGTCAGTCAAAAAATTGAGACTCACCTGCCAGCGTAGGTACTTGTAATCGGTATGTCCAACGTACAGGCTCTTGGTCGTGAACGCGTACGGTTGCACCTCCACATCCGCTCGGGTGATCTAAAAACAAATTATTTCATCATATCAACCCATAATCATCTACACTACAAGGATACGGGTCTCCCTTCAATCCAAGGGAATTAGTGCATACTCTGCCATGCGCTTCAAGGCCACATATTTGGTTTAACGTCAACTAAAAAAAAAAAAAATGCAGTTTTTTTTATTCTTGTTTGAATGTTTACTTTTATTTATCGTAATTGTAACTTATGTCATTAGCATTTTGCAAAGTGCTAAGTTTCTTGCCGGTTCTTCTTAGCACAAATCTGCCGTCTGAACTGGTGGTAGGGAAAAAAAAAGTGACGATTCGAAAGTGCTTGTAATATGCCTATTTGAATATTTTGATTTGACTGCCGGGACCGACGGCTTAACGTGCCCTCCGCAGAAGAAATAAATAAAAGTACGCGATCCCCGTAGGATTTGGCCAAAAAAACTGTCAGTCAGTGGCGCTTTATAAAGTAGATGGCGCTGCTTTGCATTAATACATGCAAACGAAGTTACCCATGTCTGTACACCTACTTTTGTCAACGCGCCCGTCGTTCCCTGACGGATGCGGAATGTTCGCCAAGTTGCACGAGTGTAGTGATAAAATATAAAACAGTGTTTATATATTGAACTTTAGGGTGGCCAACAGCGTTCGATACATATTAAGTTAGACAATGATAGGCCTCCGGGGGTATGCATCGTCTTAATTCTAAACAAGAAAGGGTAGCCGTCAAATTGAGAGCACCCATTTCAACCACACCAAATGAGAACATGTAGTGCGACGACACACGTCCTCATTATTGTTACCTTAACCTCACATAAAACCTTGTACTGAAACCTTGTCATCATTAAAAGTAGAACACCTATATTAATATCCTTGCTCTAAACTCCATACAACTATCTACCCATAACCTACTTCAGTAATTGTATATAAACCTTTGTATTTTCAATAAACAGGCAGTCTTCAGTGTACGACCAGTCTTTCATTACACACACCCCCTCGTGTGACATTACAAACATAATATAAATATAATAAAAGAATTTAGAATTACCTTATTGATGAAGCTCGACTTGCCGACGTTGGGGAACCCGCAGATGATGATGGTGCGCGTGTAGGGGTCGATGGACGGCAGACGCGACAGATGTTGGCGGACCTACACACACAAGTCGTGTTACACACTACCTGAATACATCCATCCATACAAATATTAACTGAACACGAAAAGGAAAAAATATGACGAATTGAAAGAGCTTGTAATATGCTTAGGTAAAGGTCTGGTAAAGTACAATCCTTACTCCTTATTAATATTATAAATGAGAAAGTGAGTTTGTTTGTTTGTTATTCCATCACGGCAGCCGATCATTATGAAAATTTGCATACATATTGTTAGGGGTACAGAGCCCAACATAGGCTACTTTTTATCCCGTGAAAGTATGACGTTCCAATGGGAAAATAATTTTACTACTAATGGGAAAATAATTTTACTACTATAGAGGTCGCTGTATCGGCCAACAGATGGCGCCACAAGTCGGGCTATTGGTTGTTTTGTTGTCAATCGAGATCAATGACATAAAATTAACGCGAGCGAAGCCGCGGGGAAAAGCTAGTAATAAAATAAAAATGACCTGTTCCAAATACGTCAGGTTGGCGGCCTGCCTCTTCATGATGGTGGCCATGCGACCCAGCGCTGCCTTCTTCAACTGTTTGCAGCGGTACAGCGAGTCACCGTACTTAAGTAGGCGGCAATAATCTTTCGCCACTCTGGAAAAATAATTATTTGATTAATAAATATTTGTTGAGTGAACTTCCCTGAAGCTGACAAGTCAAACATGGCTAGACCCTCAGAAAAAAAAAAAATACAAATTCTTATTATTTTTATTTGTAGCTATCAAATTGTTCGTGGCGTAATGGTTACCACGCCAGACCGCCACCCAGGAGGTCCCGGGTTCGATCCCCGGTCGGGTCATGATGAAAAACGAACTTTTTCTGATTGGCCTCGGGTCTTGGATGTTTATCTATATATGTATTTGTTATAAAATATAATATCGTTGAGTTAGTATCCCATAACACAAGTTTCGAACTTACTTTGGGGCTAGCTCAATCTGTATGAATTGTCCCTATATATTTATTTATATTTATTTATTTACTTAATGATAAAAAGTATCCTATACATTAATGCAACTGATGAACTACTTGGTCAACAAATAAAGAATACATGGTTATTTGGTAATGGCCTAAATCATCATAGGCACAACCTTAGTGCATTAGTTCAATGACGAGCTTGCTCGCGAGTTGCACAGCGAGTAACGCAACAGTGCAAGAATTTTTGAATACGGTAAAGTAGTTATTCATCTTTCCTCTTTATAATCTCCACATAGTATAAAATAAAGTCGCTTCCCCGTCTGCCCCTATGTATGTTTAAATATTTAAAACTACGCAACCAATTTGGATGCGGTTTTATTTAATACGTCGAGTGATTCAAGAGGAAATGAAATGAAATCGTTTATTTCAGAAATTAGACCTTCACAGGCACTTTTTCTTGTCATTTACAATTTGTATATATATATAAAGAAAATAAACTACGTTATATACTACCACCATTTCGGACACGAGCAAAATGGCCACCGGTAAAAGAAATGGCGAAAGAAACCCGGTTACGGCCTTTTTTGTCATTTAGCAATTGAAGGAAGGTTTTTAAGGAAAGCGGGATACACGCAAACGTAGTTGCGCGGGTTTCGCTACATTTTTTTTTCTCTATTTTCTTTGAGACTTTTAGCCATGCTTGACTATGTCAGCCTCATAGGGAAGTTCGCTGGACAAACTACTCCATGTCCCTCATTGCAAGTGACGCAAAGATGTATAATTTCCTTGCATAACCGAAAGCGGGTTATCACTAGTATATAACGTAGTTTATTTTCTTTATATATATATATATACAAATTGTAAATGACAAGAAAAAGTGCCTGTGAAGGTCTAATTTCTGAAATAAACGATTTCAATTCATTTCATTAGTATAAATAAAAAATCTAGTCTTACGTGTCTATTAGATGTCTGGCAGTGTTCAGCTGTCCGAGACCTAGCTTGTAATGGTCCTTGTCATACAGCACATTCATGAGGTCAGCATAGAACGGGTGCACATCATCCAGTTTGGGAAATTCCTGTAAAAATGGAAATAAAAATGTAAAATATTAAATGTCATGAACCAGGGGGCATGGAGTGGTTTGTTAAGCAAACATCCCTATAAGGCGGACATATTTTATTATTATTATAGAATGAGACGCCTGCGGGGCACAGGCGGGTGTTCAAGTCGCTTGTTGGACTCATTACACCCTATTCCCGTGTGGATACGGTTGTTACTGTGGCCCCGATGACCTCCCCCCAGAAAACCTTAAACTCCTTCTGCAGGGCGGACATTACCAATCATGGTTAAAAGTCGCGAAAAAAATAGAGAAAATATAAAGAAAAATAAAAAATTTACCTTCTTTCTTTTTATTAATTTAGCTCATAAAAATAAGAGTGTAGCATATATTCTTGTATATTTCTCAAACTGTAAATAAATATGACGCCACATGGTTCCAAAGTAAACTAGGCTTAATTTGCTTGTGTTATGTGTACCAGACGATGGATATTTTATTGTAAATAACAATATATACTTTGCATAGAAAACCCATAGTCAACTCAAGTTATGTCAAGTCATAGAAAACTCACAGACTGGAGAACAAACACAATAATAGAAATGTTTGCCCCCGAGGGGGAATTGAACTCATACCCTTTGGTGCTGAAGGTAGCATCAACCAACGCACCACCGGGCTGTCAAATACATATTTACAAAACTAGAAATAACATTACGCAATAATTAATTTCTTCAAATTACACCATTCATATCAATTTAAGCATTAAATTTATATTGTAGACTAGTTTATTATCATTTCTAATATTTTATTATTCATAAATAAATTCCCACATTACCTGAATTATTCTGGATAGCCTATCGTGAAAGTTCTGTTGCGTAAATTTGACTTTTCTCATATAAAAACCACGTATCCTAGATATTTTGTAGTGTTTATGTACCACTGTAGGTGTCTTCCTTTGTGTTTTAGACAATATAATGTCTATAAAGTCCTGAAAATTGCCAAATATCCACATTTGATAGGTTAGAAAAGTATTTTAACAAAAAATATTCGAATATATTAAGAAATCAAAATATAAAATTATTTACCTTCGCCGTAGGCACTACGGCTATCTTTTTGAAGTTGTACAAACTCATTTTGTATTATATTATTTACTATTTGTATAAATAAAGAACTCTGCGCGAGTTCATCACGTAAACACGTGTTTAAAAAGAAAACTAAATGTCAAAGTCAAAAATGACTTTGGTTGGTTTGACAGATCCGTTCATATTGTTCATAATTAAAATTAATATTAGCAGGTACAACTTGAAAATTAAATTGTTCTTTTGGGTAGTGTAGTTTGAAAATGATATGAAAGCAAACAAATTATAGACAGACTATGATTTGTTTACAATAGGCAGTATTTTTTAAAATGTAATTTGTAGCAAAAATGCACCAAATATGTTTACAAATTTGCATTCAGAACGGTTCCTAATGTTGCCATTGCTAAACATATGAAAAGATGAAAATTAAATTTATTCGAATAAACTTTTACAAAAGAGCTTTATTCGCATTACTGAAAAAAATCTAAGAAAACCATACTAATAATTTATACTGACGACCTCCGTGGCGTAATGGTTACCACGCCAGACCGCCACCCAGGAGGTCCCGGGTTCGATCCCGGTCGGGTCATGATGAAAAACGAACATTTTCTGATTGGCCTCGGGTCTTGGATGTTTATCTTATGTATTTAATTTCTTATAAAATATAATATCGTTGAGTTAGTATCTGTTATATATATAGTCTAGTGTAGAGTAGGCATTATAACACAGTGTACGCGCGGGGGTGCGAGCTGCGTCCCGGACACCCCGCGCCCGCGCACCCCGCTCCGAGCGGGCGTTTGTCCTTCGATTAAATCAGTGCATAACGAACTACTGGCCGTTTCAGTACTGTCCTTCCGCATATTCAACAGTATCCCATCCCATAACACAAGTTTCGAACTTACTTTGGGGCTAGCTCATCTGTATGAATTGTCCCTGATATATTTATTTATTTATTCAAAAAATACAATGTGAAAAACTTTACACAGAGCGAATGGAATATTACTTTACTCTTTGGCGAATGGCATGGATGCATGGAAGTAATAAATAAGTACTATACTACATAATACTTCTATGCATGGATGATAGAAATTTTAGTTTTTTAAGGACTTGTCACACTGGATGCGTTCTGCGGGCAGCGGTCCGGTCAAAGCGAACGCAGCCCGCATCATGTATGAACAACATTGTCGGTCTCAATACATTTTGTATAGAATGCGATCTGACCGTGCGAGCACAACCAAAGAACGCATATTGGCCCGACGGGGCCATGGCGAGAGAAGGACGCGTACGGACGGACCGGACCGGTGCGGGCAGGCGGGCTGCGGTCTGCGAGCCGGGCGGCGGGCAGCGGGCAACCATAATAACACAATATTTTCTTCTTCCTCGGTAATCATTTTCCTGGATCAAACAAAACCCAATAATAAAAGAACTGATCACCAGCACCACTAACACACGTACACGTACCCAAATAGCTGAAATAAGATGGCCGTTGTTTGGCCTGCCCCCATCGCCCGGACCGCCGCGCCGACCGGTTGCCCTGCCCGGATCGCTGACCGATTGCTCCGACTGACCGCAGACCAATTTCCCTGACCGACAATGTTGTTCATACATGATGCGGGCTGCGTTCGCTTTGACCGGACCGCTGCCCGCAGAACGCATCCAGTGTGACATGTCCTTTAAACTGTTAACACTAATGATTTATGTCAATGTCATTCGGTCGGTGCCATTCCGCAAGAATTTGAGGTTAACCTTTTTTAAATAAATATTATGTGAAAAAGCTAATATTTTGGAAGATTAATATCAACGGCACGTAAAATATTGTTGATTTGAACGACATTTTTTATAAACATTTTAATTTTGTAAGTATATATTTTTTTATTGCATCATATTTCATTTGTTTTAGTTGTACGTAACTTTGTGAGAAAAAAACATATTTTTATTGATAACTTTCGACATATGTATAAAATACCTATGCAATTCAGTTAAATAAATACAGCGTTTAAGCTGTATTACATTTGTTTCCGTTGACGATTTGTCTTCAAATCTGCGACTTGCCTTACATTTCTTTTTAGATTATGATCAATATTAACACTGTTTTTAAAATTATTTGTGTTATAAAATAATAAGTACTTAGGTCCCGCTCCTGAGCAAAACCTCCCTCCAACAACCCCACGTCTAAGAGTCACCATAATTAGGTTGCCCAATACTACAAATCTCTAATCTTTCTAAAATTCGCGTATTTCGTCCATACTCTTCTACTTATACGCTTACGAATGCTATAAAAACATTAAATCCTTGATAACACCAATAACTTCAATATTATCATGAAATCGTCACATATATAAATAAAAACAGCAAGTGAACTGTATTTACAGGAAAAGTGGATATATAACGAAGAAAATGTATTCAAGACTCCAAAAATGCACTTTGAAGAACCTGCACAATCGTATAGTACTACCACGAGCACGACTTTACGCTAGCGGAAATCTGAAAAAGAAGGAATCACTCAACATACAGCCTGGGAAAGTTGTGCATGGCTTTGTATGTTCTGACGTCGAGCATATCAAGGAGTACAACATGACTGCGTACTTCCTAACACACGAGAAAACGAAAACTGAGTACTTGCATTTAGAACGAGACGATTCGAACAATGTTTTTTCTGTTGGCTTTCGTACAACACCATTAGATTCTATGGGAACTCCTCATATCTTAGAACACACAGTGTTATGCGGTTCAGAGAAATATCCTGTTAGAGATCCATTTTTCAAAATGCTTAACAGATCTCTAGCTACGTTTATGAATGCTCTAACTGGCCCTGATTACACATTCTATCCGTTTTCGTCACAAAATGAAGTTGATTACAGAAATCTTCAAAAAGTTTACCTAGACGCTGTGTTCAAACCTAATTTGTCTAGATTAGACTTCTTACAGGAAGGTTGGAGGTTAGAGCACACGAAGCTAGAAGATAAAAGCTCTGAGTTAGCTTTCAAAGGTGTTGTTTATAATGAAATGAAGGGAGCTTTTTCAGAAACAAGCTCTCTGTTTGGTCAAAAGTTTATTAATGCGATACTACCAGAGGGTACATATGGTTATGTATCTGGTGGTGATCCGTTACACATTCCAGAGTTAACGCATGAGCATTTAAAAAAATTCCATTCAACATACTATCACCCTAGTAATTCTAGAATTTATTCTTACGGAAATTTCCCGCTGGAGGCAAATTTAAAGTTTGTAAATGAAGCATATTTGAATAATTACACATATTTAGATCCACAGCATACATTGGTATCTGCTCAGAAGAGATGGCTGGCACCAAAGAGATCTGAGATTTCATGCAGAGTAGACCAATATGGTGGTCCCGTTGAGAAACAGAATCAAATTGCAATTGGATTGGTTATGTCTGATATAACTGACATCTACGAGACTTTTATGCTGACCGCATTAAGTGAACTGATGATTATTGGTCCAAATTCAGCGTTCTACAAGAGTCTTATAGAGAAAAATATATCGGGAGGCTACAATGCACTAACTGGTTATGATAATCAAATTAGAGACACATTGTTTTCTGTTGGTTTGAAAGATGTAGAAACATCGAAATTTGCTATGGTTGAAACTCTTGTTGATCAAACTATCGAGGATATTTATAAAAAGGGATTTGAAAAAGATCATATTGAAAGTGTTTTACATGGATTTGAGCTATCTATCAAACACCAATCACCAAAATTTGGATTGAATGTACTATTCAACATAATGCCGCTTTGGAACCACAATGGTCCCGTGTTAAGTGCTTTAAAAGTCAATGAATTACTTACACAAATGAAAACGGACCTTATGAATCCGTCATACGTGAAAAAAGTCGTAGAAAAGTATTTTATTTCTAATAAACACAAACTTATTATGACTATGAAACCTGATCCAAAGTTTGATGATTTGTTTAATAACGCCGAAGCTAAAGTTCTGGAGAAGAAAGTTAAAGAATTGAATAAAGATGATAGAGAAAGGATATATAAAGAAGGTGTGGAATTGTCTAAAGCACAAAAGAAAGTAGAAAATCTAGATTCTTTGCCATGTCTTAAGATTGACGAGATTACAGTGAACAAAACCGCTCCGCCCTTGAAGCATACGGTGTCTGAGACTATTCCGCTTCAACTGTGCGAGAGTAATACTAACGGAGTTACGTATTTCAAAGGAATATTAGGAACAGATTGTTTAAATGACAAACAACTGCAATTAACACCATTCTTCAATTACATACTCGATAAATTTGATACAAAATCATACAATTATAGAGATTTCGATAAATACATCAGCAAAACTACATCTGGATTGACTTTTACTACTCATATCACGGAGCACATCGATCAAAAAGATCAATACGAACAAGGAATCATAATTAGCAGTCACTGCCTTGATGAGAATCTACCTAAGATGATGGATATATGGAGTGAGATATTCAGCAAACCTAAATTTGCTAACAGTGATAGAATGAAAATGCTACTGACTAACTATTGCTCGTCTTTGACCAACGGTGTTATAGACAGCGGGCACACGTACGCCATGCAAGCCGCCAAATCACTGATATCGTCAGTGGACGAATGCAAAGAGAGCCTCCTCGGCCTCCATCACGTCATGAGCATGCAGGAAATTCAGAAAAACTACAAAATCGAACAGATACAAAATATAATCGACGAAATCGCAACGGAAATCTTAAACGGCAATAATTTGCGAGCCGCCTTCCATTACAGTAACACAAATAAAGATATACAAGCAGAAATAGATGCGTTTTGTTCAAAACTTTGCATTAACGATGAAAACAAAGAGATGAATAGAATAAATTGGATTGATAGCAAAGTTTTACCGAAAGAAAATCGTTCAGTACAAATTTCTATGAATATCCCGGTTAAGTTTTGCGCCAAGGCCATACCAACAGTTGCATATTCAGATCAAGATTTCGCAAAATTGAGAGTACTTTCACGATTTTTGACATCGAAATACCTCCATCCGATAGTTAGAGAACAGAATGGTGCTTACGGCGGCGGTGCGGCGTTGAGTATGGACGGTATCTTCAACTTTTACTCATACAGAGATCCAAATTCGAAGCTTACATTGGACGTTTTCGATGAAACAGCAAAATGGTTAGAAGCCAACAAGAATCTTATAGACGATCAGAATCTTTTCGAGGCGAAACTTTCGATTTTACAGCAAATGGATCAACCGATAGCTGAATACATGAAAGGGATCGATCTATTCCTTTACGGTTTGTCATATGACATTTGGAAGACTCAAAGAGAGAGGGTTTTGGCTGTTAAAAAGGAAGATTTGGTCGAAGTATGCTTGAAATACTTGACACCGGAGAAATTCTCAGGGAAATGCGTGATTGGTGATGCAGATATTAACAGTTTGAAGAAAGACAATGAAATTTGGGAGAATATTAGCGGACCTCAGCAATAAAGCCTTTTAAAGGCTAAATGACATTCTAAAGCTTTATATAAAGTTTAAATATTAATAAAAGTTTAAATTTTGAAATTAATACTAGATTAGTATATGATAATGTAGAAGAAAGCTATAATAATACCTATAGTCTAGAATTTTTAGAGCATAGTCCTTTTGTAAACAATGCCCTATCCTATTTAATAACCGTGACAAGATAAAACGACAAAAATTGATCTTTTGATTTTAAAAATTCACCAATAGTATTATGTACTTGGGTATTAGTTGAGTTTTTTATTTTATTTGTTCGACTGTCGGATTTACTTAAGACGAACAGAATGTGGTTCTTTAGGTTTACCTTGTGGCCCAACCAAAAATAGGAGCTCCGTCTCGACCAGTTGTTTCACAACAAAATATCTCCGACAAACAAATCAGAAAAAAAACTCACTTGTTCGACGATCAAACAGATGACTCGAACAAGTGAGGTTTTTTTTTATTAGCTATACATGTCCTACTGCAATTTATGTGAGAATAAATAGAAGAAAAAAATGTATCGATTATTCTATTCCACTTTTTTATCATGCACACCCGTTGTGTCACGGCAAGTGTTAACGCGACATGTCGCATTGTCACGTTTATTAAACTAACAATTTCAGTAGGTACATACAAGAAACGTTATTTTCTTCTACATAATAAGCAGATAGATAGTATCTGTATCGCGATATTTAGTTATTTATTTGGTATTGTTGAGACTGTTATAAATAAATGATAATTTAAAGTTTATTTCGTTTATTTTTAAAATATTTACTACTAGTGAAACCCGCGCAACTTCGTTTGCGTGTATTTATTTATTTATTTTATTTATTATCATTCATTGCTTATGTACAGCTTAAATCTAATTAATCTAATTGGTACATGGACCCTGAATAGGGTATTGCAACTACAATCGGTGGGCCACCTTATTGTTACATTATACAATATATTAATTTATGCACAGTGGCGCCATCTATATCAGACTTTTGATGAAATCCTACGGGAATCGCGTGCTTTTCAGGATAAAACGTGCTATGTGTTAATCCAAGGTATCAGCTACCTACATAACAAGTATCATATCAATATCGGCCAAGCTAATTACTGGTCAGGCAGGCTACACGAACAAAACTTTTATAAGTGGATCCTTTTGAATCAATTTCTCACTAGAAACGTAACTACAGACACCTCAACCCATTACAATGTTATTGTGGACGTTAAATAAAAGTTAGGTACTTAAGTAGATACGAAATACGTTTTACGAGCCCTTTTTTGTTTGAGTTTTGTATGATTAGAAAAACCATTATTTTTTCAGATTGCAATGTCTTTACCAGCCACTTTCGAGAATCCAGCAGATTATTTCAGGGAGTGCATAACATTCTTCAAGGTCTATCATTTCTTATATGACAGTCCTAACACACATATACTCGTTAACGATATTCTGGAGCATATCAACATTGAAAATTTAAATAAAATTACTATTGATGAGAATTTTGATTTAAGAAACAATTTTCTAGAAGAATTTTTTGTCAAATTACGTAAATTTAAAGTAACCTATGATAATCCTAAGGATATAAATGTGGACGTGTCTGATGTACCGTTGAGTGAGAAAAAGAAACATGAGATATATCATTTGGCGAAAGAAATAGAAGTTGTGTGCGAAGAGAGTGGTTGCAACACTGTCGTGGATTTTGGAGCTGGATTGGTAAGTTTTATGTTATAGATATAGGTACCTATTCTAATAAAACACGACACGATCGTGTCGTGTCGTGGATTCTACGACTTGTATCGTAAAACTTTACAACGCGACATGGTAACGTGCCACGATTCACGTCGTCGATGCAATGTCGTCGATGAATGGTCGCAGTTAATCTGGAAAAATGGACCGACGCTAGACGCGTTCTGCTCCTGCTGTTATTAAGAAGACAGATAAAGAAGCAACTCAGAAGATACTAGATCCATCCATTTATTTCAATGATTAAAAACGGGAGCCACATTATACGGAAGTACTTACAATGCCGTCGTGCCGTGCATCGTTACGATGTCGCGTCGTAAAGTTTTACGATACTTGTCGTAGATTTCCATGACACGACGTCGTGTCGTGCCACGACGCCGCCGCATCGTGGTACAACGCGAATGTCGTGTTTATGTGTGGGAGCCCTTAGCTATGAAAGTTGTAAGGCGTGTACAGGCACATTGTTTCTCGCGTGAGCGATTTTACGAGCGTTTCCGAGGTTACGCCCACTACAATAAAGTATACCTATGTGAACGTTACAACAATTATAGCCAAATACTCGTCGTGAAATAGAATAGGTAGGTATCTGTAGTTATTCAGGTGCCACTGCTGGCCAATAAACTCACCTAACATCCACACTGCACTTACTTTTTGTGGAGCAACAGAATGCAACATGATAACAATAACATTCTTAAACTTTGCAAATTTTCAATAACTTTTTATTATCGGATGTTGCCCACTAACACTTAAAGTTGCTCCTCAAACAGTAATTGCGGTGTGGATACTGTCGCTTTGCCAGTTCCTTCCAATTTCCGTAAAAGATAGTCAAGTCTCCAGTTTTTTTCTATCTGTCGGGAGTCGGGAGCCATGACGACGTGACGACGTCCACCTTTCTGGTTTCATACGGCATACATTTATTATGTAACTGGCGAAACCCGCATTTGCATGTATTTATGCACAGCAGCGCCATCTACTTTATATTGCGCCATTGACAATTATGACCAAATCCTACGGGAATCGCGTACTTTGCGGGATAAAAAGAACCCTATGTTTGCGAAGTAACTATTAAGTAATCTGTGCCTATGTGTTAATCCAAGGTATCGGCTACCTACACACCAAATATCATAAAAATTGGCCAAGCCATTTGAGCGTAAAGTAACAAACTTACTAACAAAGAAGAACGAACATACTCACTGACTTTCGCCTTTGTAATATTAGTGAGATTATGCTCGTTTGCCAAAAAAAAAAACATATTACAGTACCATGCTAATACTTTTCACATTGTTCCAGGGTTATCTAGACCAACAGTTATACGAAAAAACAAAGTATAAAATACTAGCAATAGAATGTAATGATAGTCATTACGTCGGCGCTAAAACACGACAGAGAAAGTACCATAAAAACTCCATAGAAAACGTAAAATATATTAAACATACAATAAATGAGAATTCTCATGCAAAAATACAAGAATATTTAGATGATAAGTATGGAAGAAGTAGTTTTTGTATAACTGGCCTCCACGCGTGCGGCGATTTGACTGTAACGGCTTTAAATTTATTTTTAAAGATGGCCGACGCTAAATCTATGGTTTTAATGCCGTGTTGCTATCATCTAATGACCATAGAGAATGATCGATTTAAACATTTTCCGTTGAGTGATTGCTTGAAAGGTGTTTTCGAGGATTTGGAGTGTTATGAATATTTGAGGATACCATTTTTAAGGTTAGGTGTTCAACCGCCGGGGGCTGATGATAATTTGGAAGAAAAGGTCTTTAGTTTGATGGCCAGAGCTGTGTTAGAGCTTTACGCACACAATCGTAAGTCTTTTTTTTTATCTTAGACTAAATTATCCGATGTCCTTTCAAATTGGTGTCAGCTGCGGGTCAGCAGGTCAGTGTCTACCTGACGGTCACCGAGGCCAGTTTGACGGCTAAACGATGATCTCAACTTCCCTCGGCTGAGAACGACAACTTTATAAAATGATTACTTCCAAAATCGACAACTTTGTCATTTATATTAACAACTTTGACTCTCACTTGTCCACTTTTACTTAACTGTTTTTTTTAGCTAGCCCCGAAGTAAGTTAGAAACTTGTTTATGGGATCCTAAGCCCCTTCGCACACAAGGCGACGCTAACTCAACGATACTATATTTTATAACAAATACATTAGATAAACTTCCAAGACCCGAGGCCAATCAGAAAAAGTTCGTTCATCTTGTCTAGACCCGGATTCGAACCCAGGACTTCCTTGGTGGCGGCGGTGGTAACCATTGCGCCACGAGGAGTAATTTTTAGTGTTAATTAGCCACTTACATTCTTTCAGATGGCTATAAAATAAAAAGAACCAAAAGGAAAGCTGTAAAACTGAGAGAAGTAAATAGGAATTTTGAAGTTTACATACACGCCGCACAACAGGGTTACACAAGGGTATCAAAATCAAATAATAGCAAAGAAAACCTATTCAAAGATAATACACATGAATCGAAACTAAATATTGATGAGCTGACGTCAATTTGGCGCGAAATATCAGATCTGACGTTTAAGAAAGCTGCCATCTTTATTCTACTACAGGAAAAACTAAGACCAATAATTGATAATTTAATTTTATACGATAGATTAGTTTATTTAAAAGAAAATGGGTTAAATAATTGTGAATACAAGAAAATATTCAATGAAAACATATCACCGAGATGTTTAGCTTTATTAGTATTAAAGAATAAATAATACTTTTTCTTTATGCACTATGTTTGGAAAATTCACCATGCACCTAACGAAAAACGACCCCAAACATCTTTAAGGATAACTTAAGTATGGGACCATAAATTACTTACGTCACCCTTGTACACCGATAAACCAATAGCAGTAACAGACATTAAAGGATTTTTGATTGGATAAAAAAAAATTGCGATAAATGTATGAACCAATGCGCTATCAGCATGGGACGCAAACGCAACGCACCTTAGGCTAGTTTTAGAGTCGCGCTGACCGTACGCTGATCGTCGGCGCTAACAGCAAAATGTAAACCGCCCGCGCTGATAACTACGCTACGACTCTTATTTAGCAAACATTCGAAACATAGTACCATTTATATGGCATAATAATAAAATTTGGCTCAATTCTGATTGTGTAGTGAACGTTAAAAATGAATATAATCCCTACTAAACTAGCAGGTTAAACAGAGGTCATCCGCTAGTATCACAATAATTATGTAAGATTCTCTATTAACGAAGTAAGCTATAAAGACTAACAATTAAGCAGCTAACGTTACGTCAACTACACAACCATAAACCCATAACAACAATTTTGAATTAAAGTGCTGATAGACGATCGAATTTCGTCCGGCCCGCCAACCGTGCCGGTCGAACGGTCCGGTCAACACCACACCACCGCTCTGCACCACTGACTGTAGAGAAACCTATCGGTCGAACCGACCGAACCGGTAATAACAGGTCAGGACAAGCCCACCACACATTCCCACCGCTGTGCCTCCTGTATAGCCAAGATAAACAACGGCGACCTCGGATTGACAATAAGCAATGAAGCTTATTGACGTCCCGGGGGAGGAACTACAGCTGTCTAGAACTCACAACGAATTTAATCAGAAAGAAAATAGATGGAGTAGGAAATAGCAACTACGTGTAAACCTAAGTAAAGAACCATAGCGGTCGTAGTAAAGAAACGAACCGGTAATAATAATAATGTGCGGCGCTGCATGATCGAATATGGTGCTGAACCAGACGGCGTTCGCGGTGCGGTCCGAACCAAATTCGATCGTCTTTTAGCACTTATAAATACACACCAATAATAACATCAATACATTAACAAATAAATAAATAATTATTAATAAGTAACATCAAGACACTATTCGTCTCAACTTTGAGAGGGAATATCAGTATCAGCACAGAATAAATAATAGTACTATGTAGTATCAGTTTCAAATTTTACGAGATTTTTGAGCTCCACTTACAGGGTTGGCAACGCGCGAGTGATACCCCCGGTATTGCAAGTGTCCATCCATCCACGCATAGGCTACGGTGACTGCTTACCATCAATATAATATATATTTTTTTTACTAAACTGTTGCACATTCCCTTACAGATTTGAAACCGATAGTAAATACAATGATCATTGCTTATATAAACAAAATAAGATACGTCAGGCGGGCCTTTGACACATTGACATACGAGCCGCGCCGACGCGGCTGTAATCCCTACATTTATTTGAACGACTTCCCTTTCCGTCGGTTATGTATTAAGGCTGGTTCCAGAGTGACGCCGGCGAGACGTGCCGCTCGCTTCATTGCTGGTGCTGTGAAACGAGTTTTAGTATCACGGCGAGTTTCGATAGCGCTGGCCGACGGACGGCGCGCGACGAACGGTGTGCACTGCTATGGAACGCGGCTACACTTCTAATGTTATTAAAAACGCGCGACGCGTCTGGACGGCGCGGTTCAAACGCATGACTCTGAAAATATCAGCCTTTCTTATGCTTTGCTTTACTTTGTAGTATGACATTTCAAACTCAAAATAAACTCATTGGCTTTTCCCAGCCTCACTTTCTTTACTCAAGTTTATGCCTGTTTCCTCTGTCATTAATTTAGATTTCGGACGACCAAGCTTCCTTCTCATCATCATTTTCTTCTTCCATTCAACAGTCATATTAGTTTCTGGGTAAATAATGATTTCCCCCGTCGCTGGATTTATCGGATAAACTCCATCTGGAGTGTGTTTCTTTTTAGCCATATCCATCCCGTGTCGCCGCTTCATATGTTTATTATAATTCGGCCAATTTGTGAAATCTCTTTGGCAGAGTTCACACGAATATGGTTTGACTCCTGTGTGCTGACGAATGTGCTGGTTTAATATAGTTTTAAACCTAAAACCTTTATTGCAATATGTACATACATATGGCATTAAATCTGTATGTATAATTTTATGTGAAACCAACTGTTTTCGTAGACGGAAACATCGTCCGCATTCATCGCACGAGTGCGGTTTCTTGCCATCGTGCACACCTACATGATTTCGTAAATGTGATGGAGTTTTAAATGTAGCTTTACATATTTCACATTGGTGTGGACGGTTATCATCATGTAAAAGCATGTGTCCTGCAAGATTTTGTTTGTTTAAGAAGCATTTCCCACATTTTTCACAAGTGTGATCTCGTTTTCTTTCCGTGTGTATCAATAAGTGCGTGTTAAGACTCCCTTTACGTTTAAAAGTCTTCTTACAGAGTAGGCACGTAAGGCCATCGCTGTCATCCAAATTATCAAGAGTTGGTATTTGTCGTGATTTTTTATCTAAATAATACAATTTCATATGCTGTATCATCTCTTCTGAACTCTCAAACATATTATTACAACCTTTGCACGAATATTCTGATGTTATATGTGTTGCTTTGTGTACATTAGCTTCGTGCGATGATGAAAAACTTATGTGACATTTATAGCACGAGAATTTAAGGAATTTCCTATGTCGTTTCACATGTATCATGAATGAATCTAACCGAAGCTTTCTAATATTGCAATCCGTGCAACGAAATGCGTTACAGCATCCATGATACTGTATAGAATGTACTTTTAGTTCGTCTACCGTTTGGAATTGAGTTTCGCAATACGAACATGTCCAGTTATAATCTTTCCAGGTCAATTTCAACTGTGCCAAGGGTATAGCATCTATGTGAGTACTAGAAGTACCTGTTGCCTTCTTTTCTTGTCGTTTTATTGTGTTTCCTGCATTTATTATGGGTGTAGTTGTAGTAAAATCGTCATCATTAAGTGTATTTGACGTAAATACATCATCTTTAGGTGTAGTTGTTGTAAAATCGTAATTTTCTTTTACAATTTCACATTTAACGGCCCTTTCTTCGTATTTTACGTCATCTGGTGGCTCGTAAACGCTATTTTCGTTGTCGGATAATGAAACTTCTTTTTTAATTTGTTGCACCAAAATTATATCGCTTAATACAGCCTGAGACCTGTCAACGCCTGTTACGAACTCGTATGCTCTCTCTAATGAGTTTATACACACAAAACAAACAGTTTTAGGCAGCAAATCATCGTGAAAATCCATATTAACGTTGAGACGACTGAGCTGGTTCCGAATGTCGCGTCTTTTATCATGGTTCACTTGAAGATTCACCAATTTCGTGTTCACTTTCTCCTCGGCACAAAATCGACAGTATGCTGAACTTGAATTATTCATTGTAACTAAACAAACAAGTATTTATTCTATATTTTACGTTAATCTTGCGAATTCGTGAGCATACAATATTTTTGACATTTTGTGAATTTTGACTTTTTGACATTTTTTTTCTTTCGTAGGCTGGTGATCACGGCTTGAGATGTAGGTAGGTATGTTATTTACATTGATTGAATCCGGACCGGAGATTGTTTTTTATTTGTAAGTTTTTATACCGACATGGATTTAATAGGTAAAACTAAAACTGGATAATATTACTGAGTATCTACTTGAAGTATTTCGGATTTCTGGAATGACCTCGGCGTAGGTCGTCGTTACGCCCAGCCCGCCAAATTAAAATTTTCTTACGTTTTCCGTTCGCGGCCTAGTTTTTGTATTTATCATCATTATGTATACGGATCTTTAATGCGATATTACAACTAGAAATAAAGCATTATCTATTTAACAAATATTTATTCAGTAGATAATAATATAAACCTAAAGGAGTATTGTGTTCAAAATCCAGTTTTTCACTGTGGCAACCTTTGAGTACACGCCTACCATCTTCCCGCAACCGCGGCGCCTCGAAGCTACACCGGCCTGTTTATTGTTCACGAACATTGGAGCACCGATGTCACTCTGCAATTTAGTGTTATTTTACTAGCTGACTTTTTCTAAGATCAAAATCGTTCATATTGTAATATCAACCCATAATCATTCCACTTTCCGAAGTACCGAAGTACTAAGAGAGGTAGGGCACAGCGGATAATCCGCTCAAATCGGAGCAGCCCGTCTGGAGAAGGACCTCCTCCATACAGAAGATCGTAGCCAAATAGCATTGGTCTCGGCCATGTTTTTTCACAATTACACAAATTGTGTTCCTACGGTGAGTAAGGTCTCCAGAGCTCTACGACACGGCTCCACGGAGAGGGTTGGGAGGCTTGGCAACGTGTGAGTGATACCCCCCCCCCCCCCCCCCCCCCCGACCCCGGTATTGCCAGCGTCTATGGCTACGGTGACGGCTTACCATCAGGCCGGCCGTATGCTTGTTTGCCACCTTTGTGGTGTAAAAAAAAGTACGTATTACTTTACTCTTTGCCTCCCGCTGTAGGACTCATTACTCTTATTGGTTGTTGTCGATGAATGGCTGTCTTTAAGCCAAGTTGGTGGCCTTCGACAGCCTTCAACACAACATTATCCTCTGCCAATCGGCATTGGAAAAGCGTGGCAGAGTACGCTCTAATCACTTTCGGTTAAAGACCTGTGTCCCTGCAGTGGAATGATTATGGGTTGACATGAAAGAGTTTTAAGTATGACTTCGTACAACACACTGTTTCTCCACCGCGACTTTCTCTCCCGCGCATATCATAGTCCGCGTGATAATTCTACCGAGAAGTGGGGTTATTTCACAATCTTTTCTTTCAATGACTGGTATCTTCACCATTTGTAGTGTACTTGAGTTTGTAGCCTGAAATATTATAAAGAACTTTATATCTTGTTACTGATAGTCAGAGTTATCAAATATTGTGTCCATGTGTGACATAACATTACAAAAGGAGAGCTGGTGAAATAAATTAATAAGGGCTTAAGGCGGGACGGGAGTGCAAGAGACTTAAATACCAATGGACTTTCAAACGTACGATATAGAAATAACACATACCTAAATGGCATGCCGTAGCGTCGAATAATACCTTTCGATGCCAGTGCATTATTTTGAAGCCAAGAAAAAATAGGAACACTTACTACATCAAATTCCCATCCTGCAACGTTCACTATATCACCAACTTTCATCTTTCTATCAGTAAGTTTGATCCTCTTCACAATTCCGAACTCCACCATTGTCTGTAGCTCTACCAGACCTATATCGTAGTTGCCGGTCTGTAGCAGGAATCTCGGATGGGGTATTAATGATTTGATGGAGTATTTCAAACCTGATGCTGGGTCATTGGTAGCCGTTACAACTTTGGTTAGATTTCTGAAAGTTGAAAATTTCCTTTATTTCCAGAAGTCCAGAACTATTGAGACTCTTCCTTCCGTAGTCCCTATTAGTTCCTTTGAATTATTTTTGTCTTTATATTTTACAAGCTAAACTACCACCATTTCGGAATAAAAGCATAATGAAAGAATATGGCGAAAGAGAACCAGTTACGGCCATTTTTATAATGAAATATTAATAACTTACTTTGTGCTTACTATCTCTTTAAGGAGATTTCTGAGCGCTTGGTCAATGCGTCCTATGATCGGAAGGCTGGCCTGTATTTCGCGCAAAGAATTAGCCTCGCAATACAGCGGGGTAACTCTGCCAGCCTTCTGGGAACGCTCCCGTTTTCCAGGGATCTGGGTCAAGTTTTTTATTTGTAAATAGTAGTTGAGTTTTATTTCTTTTAAAGTGTTAATTTGTTTCTATATGTTGTAAGAAAAATATTACTACTAAAGAAATTAGTGAGAATAATTGGTAAGACGACTGATACTCACGCTGTATCCCCAGTGGGAGTGTAAAAGCAACTCGCAGCCGTCAGTACATATTGTGGGTGTACGACAGACCCGGCGCAGAGGTGGACGTCGCCAGTCGCCCTCCAGCCTTGTAGGGAGACCACGAAAGGTACTGATTGTATGGGCACTTTGGCTGTAAATTATGACGAATCTTGTATTTTTTTCATTAGAAACGGTGCAGCTTACTGTTTTCACAATTTGAAGTATCATTATTTCACGAAGAGCATTTGGCTTTCAATGTTGTAGGGCTATGAAAAATATGATATCTGTACCCGCATTTTATTTTGTTAATTAGAAAGAAGAAGTCGAAAAAACACTTACCGCATACCGCAGTATTATAAATATTCAGCCAAACGAGAATTGCAGCCGCGACTGTCCTCATCATCAACATGTTACAAAATATAGCGGGACGGCCGCGCCATTTTTTATTTCACTGATAGAACTAGTTCGCTCATTAATTAGATTTTAAATCAAATTGGAACTTGATAAAGCTGCATTAAATCGTTAATTAACTAACATTTTCCTTCAATCAAACCAATTAGTCTATCTTAATAATCTGTATTTGTATAATCTGCCTAATGAAATAAAAACAGTTTTAATTCACACAGCCGTTCAAATACGAATTAACTTGTGAACCGTTTCGTTTAAATTTTATTAATTCGTTTTTATTATTATAATTTGTTTAATATTAGAATGTTCATTTTAAAAAAATATTGTTACAAGCTCTATTGGCTTTGAGACATTAGAGATAATCTGGTGAGATGCTTTTGGGTCGAGTTGGCATGAAACGAGAAATAAATAATAGGACCATATGAAAGTCCTCCAAAAAGGACCAAGTTTAAAAAATATATATGACAACCTCCGTGGCGTAATGGTTACCATGAATTAATCGTCGTGTGAAACCCATTAAACATAGACGTGCACGTCGTTTGTCCGATAATTCACAATAGTTGTGTTCTTATAAATTAGTGCATAATCTGTTTACGAAAAGTGCATTTTCGCTTGTACGGTACCGCGCGTTTTGATAGTGTTGGCTAATCGGGCTGCTTGTGCGTCCCTTTCTAGCGCCGCATCTCCTTGTCTGGCATCGCATCTCGGAGTCGCAACAGTGGGGACTGCCTACCTCACCCCTCTCACTATAGCCACCGTATAGCTTACAAATAGCAATTATATATAATATTATTATTTAAAATGCCCTTGAATCGCTCACCAACCAAAACACCAACGTCGAAGCAGGTTAAATACTCATCTGATCGTGAACCTGCTACACAGAGTCAAAATATTGATAGGTGTAAGCGAAAGCAACCAGAAAGTGACATGAATATCATAGAACAGATGGAAGTCAAGTTAAAGACCGAACTTGACTCTTGGAGGGATCAATTTGAAAAAAATATCGCGGAGTCGATTAAATCATCCTTCGATTCTCTTATTAAACAAGAGATGGCGAAACTATCGACATCCATAAACGGTACTCTTAAAGAACTTGGTACCAGATTGGATACCATCGATAAATCACTTTCATTTGCAATGGATAGGCAGGATGACTTCGAAGAACGTCTGAAACGAATGGAAAATCAATCCCAGTCGGGAAGTGAAGTCGCTGATCAGGTTGCCGTGTTGCAGGACAGGATAGATATGATGGAGCAGCAGGCGCGTCAATACAACGTTGAGATTGCAAACCTACCGGAGCGACGTAACGAAGATCTTATTAGTATAATTGATAAAATAGGATCCGTAATTAAGCACCCTGTCACTAGTGCAGACATCGTATCAATTCACAGAGTGCCACATTTTGATAGCAAAAATCCACGTCCAAAAAATGTTGTGGTTCGATTTACAACCAAAATTATACGTGACAATTTTATTGCGGCTGCGAGAATAACAAAAGGTTTGACATCTGACCGGCTCGCTGTGTCGGGTACCACGCACAATGTTTACATCAACGAGCACCTTACTATTAAAAATAAAAGATTATTTCGTATGTGTCGTGAAAGGGCCGCCAAAATTGGCTATAAGTTTGTATGGATCAGGCGTGGTAACATACTGGTACGTAAGTCTGAGGAGTCGTCAATACTTGTGGTGCGCAATGAAGGGGACCTCAATAAAATGTAATCAGTTTTTTTTTAAACATCGCTCGTAATTTTCAATTTTTTTCTATGAATAGTCTAATCTACTGTGTAATGAGAAAAGGTATAGGTGCGAATTGTTATCGGGGGTATGTATTGTGTTTTGTGTCGCTGTGCATTACAAATGATATACTAAATAATACACATAGATGTGCGTATGGTATTAACTTATATTCTGAATGTTATACATTAAAACAGGTTTCCGTAATACGCTTGTGTGATCAAGCGATCGTGTGTCTATTGTTTTATGAGCGAATACTGTGTCCGATGATATGCTGTTATATTCATTTCTCAATGCGACATATTATAATATTAAACTGTTTAAAATAAATATATTTCAATACTATAAAGTTCAGATTAAAATTAGGGCAATTTATAACATATATACATTTAAAAAAATAGTAAGACTTATCGTTTATACACATTATATCTTATACCATCATAATGTTTCTATTTTTTGTTATGGATAAAATTTCGATATATTATCAGAATTGCCGTGGACTCAGAACAAAATTACACACATTATACATGAATATACTTGCTCATACTTATGATATTATAGTGTTGACGGAAACATGGTTGCACGGGGATATTAATTGTCACGAATTCATTGATAACAGATATAAGGTATTTCGAGCGGACAGGGACCGCGTAGGCAGTGGCAGGCGGGAGGGCGGCGGGGTTCTTATTGCGGTGCACCGCGCGCTCGGCGCGAACTGTCGTGCGCTTGTTTTACCTGGCCTCCTGCCCGCTGTTATTGATAATATAAGTATCGAATTACAAATAGGTAAAAAATATTATTTTGTTAGCGGTGTTTACATACCACCCAAACAGAACTATGAGTTATACTGCAACTATTTTGACATAATACAAGATAGGTTACTTAGCGTGAATACCGACTCGACTATTTTCATTATTGCGGGAGATTTTAATTTACCTGGTTTGATATGGAGTAATAACGACCCATACAAACAGTGTATCAGAGATGATGATCTTAACCAAACCCATAGATGCATAAATAATTTCATGACACTAACAAACTGCTATCAATTAAACAATATTAAAAATAAAAATCAACGTATTTTAGACTTATTTTTCACAAATATTATCGATTGCAATGTTACGCCTGCTCCTATTACAATGGTTCCTTGCGATGAACATCATCCCCCTTATTTTGTTTTAGCTCCTTCTACACATGACATAAAATGTATGAAAGGAGGGCCAATTACTAAGTATTGTTATAAACAGGCTAAATTTGATATAATAAGACAAGAATTAAGAGAAGTTGATTGGGACTCTCTTTTTTTAAATAAAAATTCTGAGGAAACCGTATCAATATTTTATGAACAACTTTATATGAGTATAAATAAAAATGTGCCGACTAAGGTTAGCAAACCATCCTGTTTCCCAATATGGTTTACACCGAAACTTATAAAATTATCTAAATTGAAAAATAAGGCTTGGGTTAACATGAAAAAATACAATAATGAATCAAATTACCATATTTTTTCCCTATACAGAAAAAAAATTAAGTCTGAGTGCGAAGCATGTCACAGAAGATACATGGCTAGGGTGGAAAATAGCATAAAAAGTAATGTTAAATATTTTTGGACTTTTATATCTAATCGTAAAAGATCAGCTGATATACCAAGTACGGTTTACTATGGAGCTCGCACAGCCACCAATTTGGTGGACACCTGTAATTTATTTAACGAATTTTTTAGATCTGTATTTCAACCTTCCACAATCTCAGGTGTTTATAGTGAGCGAGATGTAGATGTTAATTATGATACTGCGAGCTGCCTAATCGATAATGTCACTTTAACTAAAACCGACATCCGTAAAGCATTGTTGGCTCTGGATGCTTCTAAAGGAGCAGGAGTAGACAGCATACCGCCTATTTTCTTAAAAGAGACTGCTCGGGTCATTGACGAACCACTATGTCACATTTATAATAAATGTTTGTTAGAAGGAGTATATCCAATTATCTGGAAAAGTGCTAGGATTGTTCCAGTGCATAAGGATGGTACTAAGAGTGACATAGAAAATTATCGTCCAATCTCAATTCTGCCCACTCTGTCAAAAGTCTTTGAAAGATTAATACATAATGTAATATATCCAATCCTACATTGCACTATACTTACACAACAGCACGGTTTTGTAAAGCAACGTTCTACAGTGACTAATCTGTTAACATATGCAAGTGATTTATTTGATTCAATTGATAATAATGAGCAAATTGATAGCGTCTATACAGATTTTCGTAAGGCTTTTGACAGAGTGGATCATAGAATACTACTAGAGAAGATTGCATACAATGGAATCCGTGGAAATCTCTGGAGGTGGTTCAAGTCATATATTTTTAATAGAACACAAAAGATAGTTATAAAAGGTTATGAATCTGCAACTACAAACGTTACCTCGGGAGTCCCACAAGGCTCGATACTAGGCCCACTATTATTCGTTATATATATTAATGATATAAATAAATGTTTTAGAAATTGTAATTTTCTCTTATACGCGGATGATTTAAAAATATACAGAATTATTAAGAATGATCAAGACCATAAAAAACTGCAGGAAGATTTAAATAGTTTCAATGAATATTGTATCGACAACAAATTACAACTAAATTTAAATAAATGTAAAATAATAACATTTACAAAGAAAAGGAATATAAGTAATTATAACTACTCGCTCTGTGATACGAACCTGGAAAAGGTAAATAAAATTAAAGACTTGGGAATCCTACTTGATAGTAAATTACATTTAGATTTACATATTGAAAAAATTATCTCTAAAGCTTTTAAAATGTATGGTTTCATTATGCGTTCATCCACCGAATTTAAAAATGAAAACACAAATATATATCTCCTAAAATCACTAATAAGACCCCAAATTGAATATGCCGTATCGATATGGAATCCTATTTATGAAAAATATCATAGCCTTTTAGAAATGGTCCAAAAGAAATATTTGCGCTATGTTCATTATAAATACCATCATAGAAAGTTGACATATAACTTACTATTAAAAAAATATAAACTACTGGATTTAAGATCTAGGCGTAATCAACTGGAAGCCATGTTGATGTACGACTTGTGTAACAATAAATATAATTGCATAGAGATTACTAACAGATTGAGTTACACAGTGCCACCACGTCCACAGATGCGTGTTGCGCGGAACAACCCGCTATTTGCTGTCTCCCCTAACCGCACTAATGCTGGAGTACGTTCACCATTAAAACGTATGGCAAAGAGTTTCAATAATCTGGATATTTTTGCAAGTAGTGTTGGAAAATATAAAAAAGAACTGTATAACTTACTATCCAAAGACTAGTCTAGATCTAATTATGTACCTATTTATATATTTTTAAATTTTGAATACTCTAAAGAATTAAGAAAATATAATTAACGCTAGTAAATAAAAAAATAAATTAATAAATAGAACCAAAATTATTATGAATAATATATAGGTAGTGTATAACGTGGTTTATTTTCTTTATTTAAACAATTTGTAAATGACAAGAAAAAATGCATGTGAAGGTCTAATTTCTGAAATAAACGATTTCATTTCATTTCAATAATTAAAAAAAAAATCTACAAAACTAGGTAGGATATAGCATTTGTTTATGTCATTATTATCATAATATTCATGCGTTAACCAAAAGTGCCATCTCCAACTACTGTTATTCATGCTGAGTTAGTGGGTACGTTGTTCTCCGTGCAACCAGATTTTCGTTAGATACAATCATACCTTCGCTTGTTTTGTTTCCGCACACACAAACACGCACAATGCACACAACAAATACACAGTTACCATCAATTATCACACGCACATTCTTACACACATGCGTACATTCTTTCGCACATATTCATATAACTTAACTTCATTTTTCGGGTTTCACTTAAAAAATAATAAAAATTATTATATAAGTAGCCATCGATATTGTGTTTACAATAATGTAAGATAAGTATTTGTTACCCTAAATATAAGAAATTCTTTGTAAACATGTTTGTGGTTCAATAAATTAATAAAATAAAATAAAAAAATGCCGGAACGCCGCCGCCACCCAGGAGGTCCCGGGTTCGAATCCCGGTCGGGTTATGATGAAAAACGAACTTTTTCTGATTGGCCTGGGTCTTGGATGTTATATCTAATTATCTGTAATAATGTATCCTTACTAATATTATAAATGAGAAAGTGAGTTTGTTTTTTATTCCTTCACGGCTTGACTAAGCAGCCGTTCATTATGAAAAACATACATATTATTAAGGGTGCAGAGCCCAACATAGGCTACTTTTTATCCCGTGAAAGTATGTCGTTCCAATGGGAAAATAATTTTTCTACTATAGAGGGCGCTGTATCGGCGAACAGATCGCCACAAGTCGCGCTATGTGTTGTTTTGTTGTCAAACGAGATCTATGTCATAACATTAACGCGAGCGAAGCCGCGGGGAAAAGGTAGTTTGTTATAAAATATAGTTAGTATCCAATAACAACAAAAGTGTCGAACTTACTATTGGGGCTAGCTCAATCTGTGTGATTATATTAATTCGATTTTATTTATTTATGTAGAGCGCGAGTGATACCCCCTTTACAAGCTTCCTTAGGCTACGCTACGGTGACCGCTCACCATCAGGCGGGTATGCTTGTTTGCCAACTTAGTATAAAAAATCACGCTAAAACAGGGGTACGACGCATCGGGAAACGCGTACAATAAAACACATATTTAGCAAAATGAATGGCACATTTAATTAATATTATTCATTTTTATAATTAGACCTTTCTTGTATTATATCATAATCTATGCATTTTGAACTGAAGAGAAATAATCAAAACGTTTCTATGAGCGATACAAATACATAACAAAAAGCCTCGTGGCGCCTCCGGGACGACAAGCTCCTTCACTGTCTGAGCAACGGTATTGCGAAAATAAATTATTCATTTCAAAAAATTATTACCTTACATTTTTTCCTTACGTACATACAACAAAATGGTCATTTGCCCTATTGTTCACACGATTAAAACCTCTGTCCTATAATAGGTTATTTATGCAGATTTATTTTTTTATAAATTATTTAAGATCTTTTATTAAACGTCAACAAAACCGTACTAACCGTCAGAACAATAGGGCAACACCAAAAAAAATTAAAATAAAAAAACTTAGATTAATTCTAACTGGAAGAGAAGTCAACTAATCTAAACTAAAGGTTTCTGAAAGCAAATCTTTAAGTGACTTAACATCTATTATTACTAAAAAAATATTTTGAACTTTGTTGAACGCTTTTTCGGCTTTATGGCTAAGTTTATAAGGTTGATATTTGCGACCGAATGTAGGACGCACTCGAATTTTCTGTTACTTGCAACAGTTCAAAAGCTGTAAGGATTTTAACTATAACTCATATTATAATCCGACATCCTTTACTATTTTAGTAATAATTTTAACCTTTATCCTGGCAACACTATATTCTTCTTCTCCTTACTGCTTTCGAATTGTCACACAGCTGTCACGGACGTAGAATAAATATTTTCATCGATTTAAAACCAGAGTTTCCATCGACAAAAATAGATACTCTACGTTAATATCAATTACAAAATTAAAAAAAAAAACTTATTTCTATATAATACAGTACATTTTTAGAATGAAAAATTAATTTCTAATACGAAACGGCTAGCTGTCGTGTGCTCACGTAATCTACGATCACTTTAGTACACGAGGCAGCCGTTTCTAGAGGGCGTACGTGTGCTGTAACAGACTGGGAATCCCCTACATCTATTCCGCTCACACAATGTGAAATGAGTGAGATAAAACTAGAATTGTCAAAATCATGTTTCACGTATGCTATCCCGCTTATACAATGTGAAATAAGCGAGACAGCGTAAGTAAAACTTGATTGAAACTGTTTTTATTACGAAGAATGCAGATAAAGTTGCAAAATTTTGAAAAAAATATTTAAAATGTTAAATTTTTAAAGGACTGTTAATTATTTTGTGGTATTTGACATTGAATAAAATATAAACTATTCATATTTGCTCTCATAAAAGTTAAAATTAAAAGATTTTATACTTTTTTAAGATTTTTTAATGCGACGCGTAGGGAATTCTCAGTTCTTTGCGACTCGTATGGACGACAATATAACCGGTGTCATGAAATTTTTAAATAATTTACGAGTGTAACCGAATAGATTGAGCTTCGTCTTATATTTACATACATTATGCGTTCACGAAAATAATGTCAAAAATTATTGTAATTGTATGCATTAGAACAACAATTTTATAATTTTAAAAAACCAAAAATATTTTTACATTTGTTTCACGTTAGTTGGCGTCAATGTTTTCATGTTACTTGACAGTATCTGACTTGGCTTAACGATATTGTGTTTTCAGAAACACGGAGCTAGGTAACCCATCGAAATACTACGGTTGTCACTGCTTTCCGTTAAACCATTTTTATAAAGATTTATAAATTGTTTATTTAATTAAAGTGTTGTTCTAATGTTTACAATTTGTGATAATAGCGGACAACAATTTACTATTAACAATAAATGGTCATCGACCAGCCAAATATGGCCACCGATATATATAATCGCAATATATTTAAATGCAATCCGAGTATATTAGTCATAGTTAAGTACCGATTTTGTAAATTCACATTATTTAAATTACGCTACGACGTAGCAAACAATATTCTCAATAGTAATTCATTGTCATAAATAAAAAATTATGGGTTCATGTCAAAAAAACAGCTACCTTAATCGCTAAAAAATATATATATTGTGTATAAAAATAATACTAGGGGTCGCCGGGACCCTAAACGTCTAAACATCAAATTAAAAAAATAAACGAAATCCCGCCGCAAGTTTTGGTAAAGAGAGAAATCGAACTTAAGTACCTCTTAAGTTAGCAGCCACACGACACTGGCGTCCCGCGGAAATGTGTGAAGCGCGGCCCGGGTCAGCGGCATAAATATATGAGCACTTTAGTAGTCAATGCAGTAATCATCTGCTCTTTTTCTATTTTTAATTACTTCACAATTACATAACAATAACGTATCTTCTTATCGTTTTCATAATTATCTGAACAATTTTTCTTACGAATAATGCAAAGTTATAAATGCAGTAATAAGCTGCTAATTTATATTTTATTATTTCACAATTATATACCAAAAGATTTTTATACTTTTCCATCGTTTTCATAATTATCCGAGCAACTTTTACACATGTTGTCATTACCATTTTGGACACATTCCGTTCTCAACCAGTTACTTATGAAGTCGATTGTACTAACGTGATCAAATAATTAATATTTACTGTACATATTTTTGTATAAATAAATAATACTGGTTCGTTTACTGGGAAAACGCCAATACTTTGTAAAATAAAAATAGTAAAATAAATAAAATCATATAGATTTTATTATGACCGAATTCACACATTTCCACAACATAGTATAAACGCACGTAGCACGTCATCCATCAAAAATTAATCACATAATATTATTGGTGTCTTCCCATCTCGTCCCATCGCCATCTCGCCCCAAACTATTAATATTAAATTCTTGAGTACGAATTGGGAATCGGACGAGATGGGGAGACACCATTTAGCGGCTTATTATGCGTCCGCGCAAGGATTATTATTGTCAAGTTAATAGACATGTTTTATTGCCATTATTATTGGAATTATTTTTCTGTTTTCGCCCGACAAAAACAGATCGGTCTACTGGGTAGGTACTATATTTTGCAATTCGATTAAAAATGTTCGTAAACTAAAATAGTTTTAAAAAAAATATCACACAAAAAAAAATATTTTCCCCATGTCGTTGCGCAGACGCACGGCCGCCTTAACACCTACGCTTATGGCAGCGACAAAAAAAAAGTATATTTAAAACCGTAATTAAAAATATCTTTTCCGACTATATACCTATACAGAAATGTAAGTCTAGCACTAATATTTTACAAAATCTGGATTTTTAGTGTCTTCGGCGCAACCCTTACGATATCAATTATAATTCTAAATCTAATAATATACACACTTATGTAATAAAGTCCGAAATATAAGACACTACGCACTGCATCTTTGGGACGAGCTGCGGTCCAGCGGACCGACGGACCGACGGACCAAGGGACGACTGGGGACGCTTGCAACGACTACATAAAGTGAAATTTTTGATACTCGTATTATTTCTATTAACATAATAAGAAATATTGAGGAAAACATTGAATTCATAATTTTTTTATTTTTTTATGAAACAAAATTATTACATTTGAAGAGAAAGTAAAGTAGCCACCATAAATTGAATCTTATTGTAATAGGAATATGGTTCAAAACAATACACCAGTTAGTCCGTCGAAGTGCTAAAATGGTTTTCCAAAAATTGCACTTTATGTATCAAATAAAGCTGTACACTGGGATTTTTGTCTCACAAGACTTCACTGTATGTTACAGTTAGCTGTTTGTGCTATGTACTTGACAACAACTTACGATGTCGACAAAATAATATATTTAGTATTATGTCAAAAATTACATTTTACATTGGCATTATTAAATTACTGAGAAATTCGTAAAAATGATATCATATTAAAACATTGAAATTACATTTCATTATTTGCATAATTTAACGGCCATTTTGTTTATTAAATGACGGTAAAATTAATCAGAATAGATTGAGACTTTGTTAAAAAAATCATTTTACATAATTATTAATCATTCATGCTGAGTATAATACATTATATTCAACTAAATTGGAATAAACAGGTATTTGAGTTGGACCACTGTCATTCAAATAGTTCCAAAACATTTATTGACCATATTTTTTATGTGATTTAGATCAATTAATTTTATATTACATATTAATATTAATACAACATATTACATATTAATATATAACAAAGTCTCATTCTATTGTGATTTGAAAAATATTAAAACAGGAGTTCCATGCTTGATTAGAATCATAAAAATCAACTTAAAAGGTGTCATGCTCCCAAAATGCTGTCTATATACATTTATTTACAACAATTGTACTTATTTCCAAATAATATTTTAATAATAACAAATAAAATATGTAGTCTTTATTAGGAAAAGCGTTGACAAAATTCAAGAGCTCCTACACACATGGCGTAGGTGTTTTATGAGCGTATACGCCTAGCGCTGTCTGCATTCAGTAAAGATGTCGAGACAGCGCTAGTCGCGTTATAGCGATATATATACGCTCATCCAACACCTACGCTACGTCTACGCCATGTGTGAAGGGGCAATAAGGTTTTAGAAAGTATTTATTACAACAATTTCATTTGGAAAGATATATAGAGAAAATTATGTTGTTTGAAAACTTTTTGTTATGTTACAAAGTTTTTCCTAATAAAGGGTTAGTGGGTACCACACATATCGACATTATGATAAAATTCATTTGTCAACATCGAACAAATAAAAAACCGAGGGAAAACAAAGTGAATTCCAACAAGGGTTCCGTTTTTTGAAGTACGGAATCCTAAATATGATTAATTCTTAGCAAAGTAGGTAATTATTGTAAAAAATATTCAATAATATTATATATTTTTACATGTCATTAGTTTATGCACACACAGCTAACTGCGTCCGGTGGGGCGTGTTGGGGTCGAGTGGGGTCGAGTGGGGGGCGACTGGGGGAGAGTGGGGGCAAATGGGGGCGAGTGGGGCTAGGAGCGCGCGGTGCCGCGGACGGGGAGTCGCTATTGCTGCGGCGGCGCGCCCGTGGGGGGCTGCCCCGGCAGCTGGCCCATGCCCTGCACACAAACGGATTGAGTTTAGTCCAATTACTAAAATTAATTATGAAATATAACCTATTGAGCGACAGTCTTAATGGAAGACGTTAAAACTTTTACAAAAGGTAAAAAAAAATGATTCAGATCTTTTTTTGGGAATTTTATTCATACCATATTTTAAGGTTCGTTAGACTCCTGACTCAATTGAGCCGATATGCTTAAATGTCTGAAAAATCGGTCTTAGTTCTTACAAAATGGGTGGTGTAATGTTTGTTTGTTCCTCTAGCACTACTATTCAAAGTCACTCACCATCAGGTGTGTGATCTCTCTGTTCGCGAGCTGGACATAAAACATTTTTTTTAATTTATCAAACACTTATATAAATCGAAGATGATTAGCGAACTTTATCATTCTATGATCATGAACAATGCTGAATGGGATTCGAGACATCGTAAAGCCGGGTAAAGGCTGCTGTAATGCAATATGTAATGTTACAAAATTTCCATATTGTGGACGCCTTGTACGAACAGAGCATTATGTGTACGGGAAATTCTTTCAATGTGTGTTACATTACAGCAGTCTGCACCACGAATATAAACGATTTCACCCGACGACAGCTGAAAATGTAACAGCCTGTAATCTTAATGAGTTCGTCTCCTGTAGTAAAATCATCATGTTATTTTGAATGTGTCACGGATTTAGTAGTTCACACAAAGCAGACCAAATATTGAATTCATAAAACATCACACTATTGAATATGTAAATGTAGGAGACGAGCTCATGTCATCAGTGCCTCGTCTCTGCTCACCGGCATGGGCTGGTAGTGCTGCAGCGGCGCCGCCAGCAGCTTCGGCGCCTCCTCCGCCTTCTCCTCCTCGCGCCGCTTCAGGCACGCCGCCTTCGGGTTCAGGTTGCGCTCTGGCGGACAAAGACACAATTGCACCTGTGCCCACTTGTTCATGCAAGTTAATCCTACACCGATCGGTATCAAATTATGTGAGCTCACCTCTGACTTGCTGCTCGAGCGTCATGATGACCTCGACGGCCATGTTGAGGATGCCGAGCTTGGTCTGCGGCTTGTCGCTCTTCAGGTGCGTCATGCACATCCTGCCGAGCTCCTTCAGCGCCTCGTTTATGTCTCGTATCCGTATCCTGCGCACGACCATCACCATTCAAACATATTATAGGATTAGGTGCTTCACTATATTCCATTGCAATATACATGGCAAAAAGCTCCAAACAAACGTTTACTTGTCTTTCTGTGAACATCTCGGAAACCTTCAACCCAGCTTCCTATACGTCAATATGGTCTGATTTAAAATATATATCGAAACATGAATCGATTCACTTTCGCAGATATTACTTGTCAGTTATTGTGATAAAGCACACAACATAATGTTACCAAAAAATGTTATGACAAGCTATTTCATTACATGGAAATCTTGTGCCACGTATATTGGAACGGAATAACTGTTGCTACGAACGAGAAAAGAAAATAATACAAAATACGGATCACAATATGTAAAATATCACTTCAGTACCTGAAAGAAATTATGATATATGGCGACTTTCATATTTATGGCAAAATGGCATTATTTTTCATTAGGTACGCTGCAGACTCCATTCGATACGTATCACTTTCAAGAACACAACAAGAACTTTCAAGAACCTTGTCCTTTATATTTAGTTTACGTGTGTATGTCTGTCTCACCTCTCCCGCGCGTTGTTGGCCTGCCGGCGCTCCTTCTCGCGCGCGGCCTTCGTCGACGGCTCGCCGTCCTCGTCGCACTCGTCCGACGAGCAGCTAGCGAGAGCGGGACGGCACGAGTCAGATAATGCATTCTTACTCACGCCACTTATGTGAATATCGCTCATCAAATACACTTGGATAACTTTGAGGTCAATTTCGGCGCGAAATGATTTATTATAGTAACTTCGAAAATTAAAAATTAAAAAAAACTTTAAAAAATGAATGAAACAGATTTCGTTTTTAAAAACTTGAAATCTGTTCTTTTTATTTTGCTCTTAGAACATAAAACTAATACTTCTTAAAATGCTAACATACCTATTTCGTTTTCTAAGATTTGCAAACTGTTTTTTTTTACAACTTGGCACATAAACTCTGAGTAAAATTATATTACAACAAATAAAAATATATATTCAAACTGAAATGAACCTTTTTATATTTAAGTTGACTTTATTAGAAGACTAGCTGACCCGTGCCCACTTCGTTGGGCATAATGTTAATAATCCTTTTTTAGTACAGGCGTTCGTAAGAAACGCTTTCATTCGACCGTTTTTTCTCCGATTCACTTTGCAAAACCGACTACCACGTAAAAGCCTTTTTATTTTTCTGTTTTTTATATAACCTATGACACTCGGCAATAATGTGGCTTTCTATTGGTGAAAGAATTTTTAAAATCGGTTCAGTAGATCCCGAGATTACCCCTTACAATTTAACAAATATACAAATACACAAACTTTACTTCTTTATAATATTAGTATAGATTTTGTTTTTTCTTATCAGATATTAAGTCTATTTCATTTGATCAGCGATTTCACTTTTAATATGTTTAAAATGATATTGCATCAACCATACAAATTTACCTCGAACACGACGGCGGCGCGCGAGTCGGAGCTGCCGGCCTCCTGTTACTTACACTGTTCGAATATTATATAATAAAACCACTATTTCAAAAGCAAGTCAAGAGAGATATGTAGGTACTTTTTACTATAAGTGTATGTAACACTTGACACGACATTAATGGAATATCTTGTACATTCAACCAATGAAAGAGATGACCAGGGTGAACTACGAGCGAAGATTTCTATGGTCATAATGTAAGCATCGCCATGAAACTTTGTAAAATTACAGGCACAATATGAATGCTAATAAATAAGAATTCAAGTGAATCCTTTGACGCAATATTTAGTAAACTTTAATTACTTTTCGGCCCTGATCATCTCTTTCATTGACAAATAAAGTTACTTGTTCTTCTCTTGACATGTCTTTGACTGTATTAATACTGTATTATATACAATGAAGTAGGTGTAATGAATCAAAAGCCTCGATAATCGTTGATACTTTGACATCACCATTATTAGGGCCTTTAATTATTAAAAGACAACCAGCCAGTCACTAAAACATATTTTTTTAAAGTAAATGACACATTAAATTATAACTGTCACTGTCAAAGTTAAGAAGAAGAAAAGAGACAGCTTGAGACTTAATGTGGCATTAACATTGAAATGCGTTTCAGAAACTGGCTCAATGCCTTTTAAAGATAGTGTATGGCATTGCAAATGTGACGTAAATGGCGCATCCATCATTATAACAGTTGGTAGTGCATGTAATATAAAAAATATGTCAAAGTAAAAACATAGTGAAACCATGATGAATGCGGCGGCCAGTCGCCACCTAGTGGAGAAGTATGAAATGGTCGAGCATGTTTGAGACAAGAGCCGAGCCAAAGACATAATTATGTTTGATTCATTGAATAGTAAGACCACGAGAAACATATCTTCTTCGTGGTCCTACTACAAAAAAGAGGACAAAAAAGTATTCTTACAAGATATATTTTTTTCAATTAAATTCTAAGACGTAAGACCATGAAATTACTCGATCTTTTAATGAGAAAAAAATAAATTTTACATCGTCTTCGGCGCGGCTTAATTTTATATTTTAGAAGAACACACCTCCGCACCTGCGTAAGCTGAGAAGATAACCTAAAATTGCAACTTTTTGATAAATCAACACAATAGAAAAACACGTTTATAGATGAAAACATGGCGACCATGTAATCGAGATGCGTGTGGGACAAAACACGCGCTGCGTGTTTCAAGAAGCGCCCAGCTTGAATGGCTGCCAACACGCCACGCGTGACCTCGCACGTCACGCGTAGCGTTTATTCTCTATTCAAAGATTCTAGCTATCTAAATAATATATTTAAAAATGTGTACATAATCGGCCTAAATAACTTTTTGCTCTTAAAAATATAATAATTTCGTCTTACATTGGTCGTTTTAAATTGTACATGAAACCCTTCAGTTACATAATGTCATTACATAAAAGGCATTTTCCTTCAAAAAGTCGCAATAACCCAAGTTATAAACCAGAAGAAACATGATCTTCACTACATAGTATAAAACAAAGTCGCTTTTTCTGTCCCTATGTCCCTATGTCCCTTTGTCCCTTTGTATGCTTAAATCTTTAAAACTACGCAACGGATTTTGATGCGGTTTTTTTTAATTGATAGAGTGATTCAAGGGGAAGGTTTTAAAGTATCATACATTCCAAAATTCCCACGGGAAAGCGGGATACACGCAAACGAAGTTGCGCGGGTTTCGCTAGTTAACAATAAAATGACAAAGTACTTAAAGGTACAACACATGTGATATTTTACATACTGTGACCCTTTGCGGTTAGCGGATGCAAGCTGAAACTTATAATACATGTTGTTAGTACATCGCTAATACACGACAGGCGTATGCTAACGGGACGAACTATGACGTAAGTTAACTTACAACATTTAAAAAAAAAACATTTATTTGAGTATGTTAAGTTACTATTGCATTGAGGAGGTCGATGGCTTCACTGCATGCGAATTGAGCAACGACAACCCCAGCCATTACTTGGATGGGTCAAATAAGCGCCTCGATATTTTGTTCCCAGTACCGTGTTTAAGGTAATTGAGCCTTGTAGGGTTCGTCCTGTTAATGCATACCCTTTATAAGCAGGAAATAGTGCGATGAGATCAAAAGTTTATTGTTCAATTTTTATTAAGGACAACAACATCAAATCAATTGGCGTAAAAAACAAAATCATAGCTAGTTAGCTATAACACAACATAATTATGTTTATTTTAGTGAATTACAACAATCTTTTGATCTCTCGAAAAAATAATGACTGAACATAGACCGGCCTGTGTTAAGGACGAACCGTCGACAAAATTTAGTATTATATTTATTATGAATCAATTTAGAATCATTAATTTAAAACTAAGTTCCAGTCGTATGTCCATTAGAATACGATGAACTCAAAAAACTATAAGCGGATGTTCATACTAATCGTTAAGCAAGATATCAATGCATAGTTTTAATAAGCCCAATGCTTAGAATATTAACTTAATAGAAGGAGTATCCGTGCATCCGTTTTGATACACCTCAACTGGTGCCAGAAATGGCACCAAACGCCGAACTTTGCCGAACCGCTTCGTAGTTGTCGATGTCAAAGCGCGCCAAATGAGCGCTTCACTTTTGACAGAGCGCTTGTATGAAGACACTCCTTCTTGAAGTTATTATTCTAAGGCCCATTGGTACCCAGGGAAAATAATAAGAGATTTTTTTAAAGGAAAATTCCAAATTTTATCGACGTCCCGTCCTAGTCATGATAGTCACATTTTTCCTACGATAATGGAATCATATAAAGCACCAACACGATCCGAGAAAATAACAATTTAAAAATTTAGTAAAACACAGGATAGATAACTACGTTGTCAGAAGTTTATGTTTTTTTAAAACCGCGGATAATGCTGGTGCTCTACAATCCCATTGCGGTCAATCCACAATAGCGTCGAGTCGAAACGTTACATTGCAAATTCACACTTCTCTCCGCTATTTAAAGAACATTAGTCCGCGCGTGCCAATTCAGACGCGAGAATTCCGTCGAATTCTTTTTATTTTAGAAGAGTGAAACGTCGAGTGAGTGCCCACCTCTCCCGGACGTTGTTGGCCTGGCGGCGCTCCCTCTCGCGCGCCGCCTTCGTGTCGGGGTCGACGTCGTCCTCGTCGGCCGACGAGCAGCTGCGCACGGCGCGCGACACTTGCGTCTCCACGCTTGAACAACGCATCGGCGCCAATTCAAACAAACCGCGCACACACACGGCCGCACATATCACGAAATTCAGAATGACTCACCTACCAGACATGTCCACTGTCTCCTGTTTAGCCAGGATTAGCAGCGACCACATACTGACAATAAGCAGTGAAGCCTATTGAAACGGGGGACAGTTTTAACGAGTTAAAATAGAAATATAATAGATAGAGTGAATTTTTTCGAATAAGGAGTTAATAAGAAAAAAATTAATAACTTGACTTTCCACTTTGTCGTCTGACTGTACGCTACATTGATGAATCCAGCCCTAGAGCTGATTTTGTGATTGAAAAATTCAAATGAAATCTTAGAAAATTGCATAATTTTATCTTAGAAAATACTTTTCAACCAGAGAACATGGCCCAATACGTTGTCTCATAATATATTATAAAAAACACATTATTACAATAGGTAGTAAAAATATAGAACTCTATAATTACTGGGAATCGAACCCATGATATTATAAAGTGTTTAAAAAAAAAGATGAAAAGCATTATAAAATTAAATTATATTGCTATAAGCATCTTAAATATATTTTTTATAAAAATATATTTTAAAAATTGAATAGTATCCAAATCTGTTGGATTTAAATAACTTTCAAAAAAAATAAATTGCAATACAAGGACTTCGCAAATGGGTTTTTTCGCTTTACATTTGCATGTTTAACTCAAGTGTGACACTTTGAAATGTTTAGCCCGTTCGTACACAAGGCGACACAAGTCTCCGATACTCGGCGATTTTAGTATCCAAGCGACTACCGCCATACAAGTCCATTGAGGTTCGTACGTACACTCGCGTCATTGGATGCTACAATCGCCGAGTATCGGAGACTTGCGTCGCCTTGTGTACGAACGGGTTTATATTATGTGTGTGTGTGTGTGTACTCACTATCTGCGCGCGCGCTTGGTCGAGGCGGGCTTGTGCTGCAGCGCGTCGGCGGAGCCCGACGACGACGGCTTCGAGTCCAGCCCCGAGTCCGGGGGCTCTTTGCGCTTCTCTGCAACAGGCGAAGGAAGGTTCGTTAGCGCGATTCAGGATTCTAGTGGCGCCCTCATGTGTTTTGCATTGTGAACCTTTTTTTCACTCTGTGGTTCTTTCCACAAAATCATGGCTAAGGATGGCTAGCGCGGCTGAGCTGTTGCTTCGTGCGAAGAACAAAGAAGATTGTACCAAGCTGATCGCTAAACTTTACTAGTTCGAGAGGCACCACAAGAAGAAGAAGCAGTGGAAAAAAAATCGGTGTTCCTAACCTATAGCCTCCTTTAACATCGAGCCAAGATAATCCACGCGAATAATTATTAAAGCGAAAGTAACTCTGTGTCCCACCTGGGGCGGGGGTTTCAAATTGATCTTTCAATAATACTTTCAGAACTCTGTGTAAATATGGTGTGGTACTGACTTGTATTAGGCAGCAGATGCCTCTCTACTTTGACCGGCGGCTCCGCGTGCAGAAGCCCCGCCCCCGCCACGCCCCCCGCCACGCCCAGCCGCCCGCCAACTGAAAGGTGACGCGTATCCGTCTCATTCCATTATCCGCAAAGTAGCGACTCACGCAGTATAAGCAACGAGAGCTGTCACTCACCGGGCGGCGGCTGGTGCTGCGCGTGCGCATGGTGCTCGTGCGGGTACAGCTCCGGCGCCTCGGCGTGGTTGCGCAGCACGTTGATGGCGTCGTCCAGCCGCTCCTCCATGCGCGCGCCCTACGGACGGACACGCATTACGACTACATTTACACGCAGGCGTGTGACACCTCATTTACACGTCAAGCGTGTCACACCTCGTTTACACTCAAGACGTGTAACACAAGTCAACGTGTTGAAACAAAAAAATTATAACGGTATGGGAGTTTGTAAATTGGAATTTATAAATGGGAACTGTAATTTTGATAATATTGACATAAAATCGATCATTGTAGACTAATACATTAAAAATTTAAAAGGCTATCAAATCATGCCACTCCAAATTCATGCTACGAGACACTAGAATCTAATGGAAAAAAATAATCGCGTAAAAAAAATTCTATAATTTTTATCATATAAGTTTAAAGGCTACTTCCGATATTTAATGATAACTAATTATAATTTTTCTACACACTTCGTACACATGAATTTATATGATCATTGTGTTGAAAATATATTGTAGTTTATTCTAAGACATAAAACCAGAAGTACTTTTATTTCAAATATTAGAGTGTTGCAAATTGAATAAGTTAATTTATAATGCTACCATTTTATAATTAAATTTGAAACAAACAGAAATAAATAGGTTTTGTTTGTTTGTTAAAACAACACTTTTAAATAAAAGTAATTCATTATATAAGCTTCAACAAAGCACAAAAGCCAAATAAAATAATGAGTCAACAGTCACCAAAAAACAATATTATATTTTGATTTGCTTTGAAAATATAATCTTCAAACCAAATCCATAAATAGTGGGGAGGTCTTTGCCCAGCAGTGGGACAATTGAGGTTAATAAAAATTAATCTTTGCCTATACTTAAGGTAATACTGAAATAATTTCTTCAAGAAGAAAATAAAAGGATTTCCTTTAGTCATTACTGTTTACATATTACAATAATTGCATTTACCCTACATTTTTTCCTAGTTGTGATTTATTAGTGTCTCTAGCATTTTAATCATGCAGTAGACAAATATTTTAAAAAAGATTGATGATGACGAATTGACCCTACTCTGTTTTTTGTTGACTGTTGTATTCTACGCGGCAATACTCACGACGACGTCGGAGTGCTCTCGCAGGAACACCATCGCCTCGTCGAGCTGCCGCTGCTCGGCCGGCGCGCCCTGCCACGCACGCACGGTCAGCGCGCGCCGGGAGCCAGGCAAGGGGCAAGGGGACACGGACACGCGGTAGGGGCAACGCGACACGCGGTGTGGGGCAACCGTAACACGCGCAATATTAGATTTTTCAAGACAGAGGCTACAGGATAGAGAACGTTTGAGACCATTTGAAACGCGATGGGACCTAGCTTTTATGCCATGTTCAAAATGGACTTTGATGGTCAAAATAAACGCCATTTTGCCGAATAACATGACGGAAAATAAAATTAACGCGAAAATAAATAGAAATAATAACAGATTTTTCTAAATATTATTTCTAATTCTTTATATAACTAACTACACAATCCAACAATTAACTACTTAACGCTATCTACAAGATAAATGTCGGCCGGCTCCCGGCGCACGCTGCACGGTTAACAAACAAAAAAGGAACACAAAAATACACAAACTATTCATGTGGCATAGATATTTAGTACATTGTAAACAAAAACAATTAGAATTGAAAAAGTAAAAAAAAAAACGTTACAAGATTTTGTTGAATTTTATTTTTCTTATTTTTAATAAATAAAAAATACTTATTTTAAATATGTACAACATCTATACCACATTGTAGAAATAAATCGGGAAATCAAAATCAAAATGTTAAAAACGTAAGCTATGGAAAACTTGGAAATCTCAGAAAAAAAAAACTTGCGTCTAACCAGAAAGCCGATGTTTATTATCACAAATACCTACATTTACAATTTAAACTAATATAACTGAAGATTTTGCTTTTATTTGAACGCCTGAATCTCTGGAACCATCGAAATAATATTACTACGTATAGAAATGACAGCGCCTTCAAATTTTGGCGCCGCGTTCGGCCGTGAGGGGCGCGCCCCTCCCTGGCCCCGCCCCCAAGCGAGGCATAGAATATGACATTACTACGCAGGGGCGACACTTTGTTTATATTCTGCCTATTGGACATCCAACTGATTATTTTATTTTATTACAATATTTTATTTTACATAATAGATAAATTTAATAGAAAATAGGTATAATATTAGCTTTATAGGTAGGAAGCTACATTACATTTTTGTTTTTAATTTAATATTAGTCAAAAATAAACTGAGATTAAATCAAAACTAACTTTATAGTGAAGCTATTTATATATTGTAGTATTTTGTAATATATGCAATAACCAGGAGACGGTCGCCTGCCAGACAAGAGGAGTTGTGTTGAATTTCAAGAATGGTAACGTACCTTTACTCCGAAACTTGTTTGCCCGAATTTCATTTGTTCGAAAATGGTTGGTCGAAATTTAAAATGCTGTTTCGTTTTCCATCTTTTTGTTTTCTAGAAACTTATTTTTTTACTTAGTTAGTAACGTTATCCACATTTACGTATTTTACCTAGTATATAAAAATATTTTGGAAATATAGTTTAAAAAATCAATACATATTTAAATTACATATTATTTTTAAAAAAGAATGATTAAAATCGGTCCAAAATTGAAGGAGTAATCGGCGGACCTCCAAAAAAAAACATAGAACCTCCTCCTTTTTTGAAGTCGGTTAAAAAAAAGCTACAAAAAATTCAGAAATACCTAAATTATATTATAAAATTGACTGACGCTTAGTACCTACGTATCCCATCTGTACGATTAATTTTTGATAATCTATGATTTTCACATAGAAATGGCGGATGCAATCATGATGCATTAGAAAATAATGAAAAAAAATTGTTTTGGTTGGTTTTACTTAATTTTTTGTATACTTAGCGATGATAAGTTACGCCGCTATCTTTCTTCCTTACTGTTGAACGGTTTTTACAAGTTTTTATTGAACATGACGGCATTTTCCAATATTTTTTTTGACATAAATCCGAGGACCAATCACGATGAGCGTCGGCAAGTTTCTAAACGAGTTGATGTCTATTGGCCTCAACGTATGGGGACAAAAATTTTGTTCGCGGTGTCCGTTCTATACGTAGTAATATTATTTCGATGTCTGGAACCAATTTGACAACGGAAAGCAGGTACCAAGTATGTACCAAGTAATTGCTAAGTTTCTTGGTATAAATCTGTTGTCTGAATTAGTGGTAGGAAAGGAAATGTTTCGAATGAGATAAGAACACGATCATTTTATTTGAATGATTTCTATTCTGTAATTATTTGTCTTAAAAAAGTAAGTTTTTTTATTGCGTCAACAGCCCGATGGCGCGTAGTGACGTAGGGAGTACCCTACCTTTTGCACAAAAGGTTGGGGGTTTGATTTTACTAAATACTAAAATAAAGACTAATTACTTAATGAATGCGGGGGTCATTGTTACGTTGCTGGGGTAGCCAACTAGTTACGTTCTAATCCACCCGCCGGTAGAATATCAATATTTAAACATTATAATTATTAAATTACGTGTGAATATAATTCACAACGTAACATCATCCATTTATGATACTAATGCAAATGAATGTAATCCTGTAAATTGCAATGCCCAACAAAGTTTATAGTACTTATTGTTTGTTAAATTTACTATGATTCAATAAAGAATTGAGTATGATTAATTTACTGCCATAAGAAAACATAGTTTCGAATAACGCGTAACGTGCAAAATCGTCAATCATAAGTTAAAATTTGTATTCGTCGGAAACTCGTTTTTCACATCAATAAAAATAAATGGAGACACCTGCCTCTGGTCAGACTGTTCTACATTACCTCATTTTAATAAAAAATACTTAGAATATTAATGAGACGAACTGGTATACGTACGCCTCTACATAGCTGTAGAGTGTACACTCTATGGTGCATAACGGTCTGTTTACGCTGTGCGAGTGGTCAAATCACTCAGCCGAGTAACGGTTTGTATCTTAAAAAATCAAACTTAGGGCCAAGGCGGAGTGGTTCGTTAAAAATTTACTAATAAAGCCCCATTCCGTTAAAGATATTAAAGATTATCACCAATTTGGTTTAATTTTCACACAACAATAAAAAATTTGGTTTCTAAAAAAAATACATTTGTATTAATTTGTATCACTACAAAAGTACAGATACTACAGTTTCTTTTTAAATATAAATAGGTAGAAACATCAGAATAAAATTGAAGGATTAAATAATTTTTCATTTTTAAATTCTGTAATTTTCATTGATAAAAATATTGTGTTATTTAATACAAGCAGCGTGGGGAGACCCACACATAAAAGCCATGACATTAACTTGACTTTGTCAGGAGCGTTACTGGCGCGAGCTGACTCGGCCGAGCACTCGTCCAGTGTAAACTGAAACTAAATATATCTGTATACCACAATTTGCTCATTAAAATTCAATTGATTCCTAGAACGCCAATATATTATACAAAAATACGAAAATGGTTATTGATATATGTGGACAACTCAAATATTACTTGTAAAGCTTGTAAAATATAAAGGTTTGTTTGAAACGGGAAAAGCTCACTTAACTAGCTGATGACTGCGGTTATGCCCGCGAAATCCCGTCTATTCCAGGCTGGTGGACTCATGTCCGGTATAAAAACTATCCTAACTGTCCTATCCAGATTATGAACTACCAATTACTATTTATTTGCTGAATAAATTTTGCTGTTGTTTCTTGCCGACAAAAACATACATCCTTACTAATATTATAAATGAGAAAGTGAGTTTGTTTGTTTGTTATTCCTTCACGGCTTGACTAAGCAGCCGATGTTGTTAGGGGTACAGAGCCCAACATAGGCAACTTTTTATCCCGTGAAAGTATGTCGTTCCAATGGGAAAATATTTTTTCTATAGAGGGCGCTGTAGCGGCCAACAGATGGCGCCACAAGTCGCGCTATGGGTTGTTTTGTTGTCAAACGAGATTTATGTCATAAAATTAACGCGAGCAAAGCCGCGGGGATAAGCTAGTTTAATATAATAAGAAAATATCATTAAAGCATTTTTTTAAAATAAATATTAGCGTTCTAGAAAAAAAGTAATTATAATTCTTTTAGTCACAATCATGCACGGAGCATGCGACCTAGACTTACTTAGGATATCTTACATTTACTATACAGGTTGGGATGAGATGCCCAATCCCTAATTATTGTTTTAAACTTATTTACAATCGCTTTGGGTAAACGGAGAAGATACTTAAAAATTTTACTATTTCAAACTTACCTGTGACGATGGCGAGGGCGCTACTATCGAAGCTATTGAAGGTAATTGTCATGGTATTCAAGGCGTATTCATTAGTTCTAATTTTGGCCACCGGCACAGATAAGTTTGTGGGCAGACCATGAACATTTCCAACAACGGTTCATTTCCAACTATACAGGGTGCCCTGAGAGCGACCGACACTCCCGAAATATCTTAAGAGGTTTATACATCTACTTTATGCTCGTGAAAGATTTTTTCTCTAAGTGTAATAGTTTCGGAGTAATTGACTAACAAACACTCCTTGAATAACTGTGTGTTTTCATCCCTAAATCAGCTATTCCTTACGTACAGGCAAGAGCAGGTCGACCTTTACATATTGGACTTTGTACCGTTCTTAAGTTCTATGACATAGGAGCCAAAATTGTATAAAGCTCGACGTGCACCTGCTATGCATAGTAATTGTCACGGTTACCATAGTGACAAATAAATAAACTTCTGTCAATAGGTAAAATACTAAAACTAAATTATGAAAATTTCTAGTTTTATTTGTTATTTGTTAAATGGATTAGGCGTTTTGAATGGTGTTTAGTGTTTTACGAGTTCTTTAGTGGTTTTGAGTGTTGTGTGGCATAAGAGGCGCTCGTACACATCGAGCATTGTGTGAAGTAGATACTTTCCGGTACGTACTTCGGTTTTTAATGTAAAAACTTTGATTTTTTAAGTGATAATAAGAATTTCAATGAATAGGTAGGCAGGTATGTGTGTGTCGTGGCCTACGGACTGTCCGTAGCGTAGTAGTTTCTGTCCGTGTAGGTATTTTTGCCGTATGCACTGTTGTTGTGTAGTATTAGGGATACCTACACGTAGAAAATTAGCAGGTCAGTGCCTTTTTTTTCAATAAACTATTTTTAAATTAAACTTGCACAAAGCGCATGTATGTAAGGTACATATCATCAAACTTTCGGCTGTGTTCGTCGTTTTTTTCCTCCCTGTATAATGTTAGAAACTATAAAATTACCACTGGCAAAAAAAATGGCGAAACAAAACCCAGTTACGGCTTTTTTTGTCATTCATTGTCCTATTTTTTTTCGTTGCTTTTAAATTGTGGAAAATTTATAATAAATCTATTTTAAAATACTTGTGTTCCGATTAATAATTAAATAGTAATAAAAAACTTTATTACGAGGATCCAATAAAAATGTTCAGACGTACATTTGTCGACAAAAGTGTTACAATAATAAAAATGGTGATTTATGATTTTATTAAGTTTAACAAAATAATTTATTAATTTATACACGATCTATACGAAATTTATGGGTTCAATATCATGAACGGCATCCTTGAGAACCGGAAAATTTGTATTGAATTAATATTTTATAACATCAAGCATTTTACGTAACTTCATTGGCATAATGATCGTTTATATGTGATTTTTGATAAAGAGGAACATGTTTACGATTTATCATTGTTTTTTTTATTGTTGTTACGGTTTGACTAATCATTGTTATTTTTAAAGAAAAAAATTACGCCCCCCCCCCCCCCCCCGGGGTGGGATTTTGGGGGGTTCTTCTGATATGTGGGCGATTACCGCATAAATATCGCTGATAATTTATTTTCACACTTTATAAGTTTGTTTACAACTGTTTTTTTTTACTAATCTTGGATTAGAAAGAAATAAAAAATACTACCAATAAAATTAAATTCTACCAAAAAGGATTAGAAGCTCTATATTTTAATAATTCAACTCCGTTCTCTAACAAGCGATTGTTTTTTTTAGTTTAAAATAATAATCATCCTTTGAGCACATCACTAACTTAGCAAAACCGATGGCTGTTTCCCTTTCTCAAAAAAATGAAAAGTATATCTACCAGTTCAGTTATGTTACTCACCATGGCTGGCGGCGGGTATACGGCGACGTGGTGGTGTCCGTTGGGCAGACCGGGCACGGGCACGCCGGCCACGCCGCCCACGCCTCCCGGCGCGCCCGGCGCCGCGGGCAGGGCGTGCGGCGTGGCCGCGCTGGGCGGCGACGACACGCCCGACGACACCCAGTTGGATTGCTGTGGGACGGATAATCTTGGCCTATTAGCATTGCTTTAGACATAAGCTGGTTGGCATTGCTGGCTCAGCAGTTTATAATAACGTGTCTAAGTGGCCGCGAGGGCCTATAGAATAAAACAATTTTTACTTTGACATGAAAGACATATAAGAACAACTATTATATCTTAGTCTTATATCGTCGTATCGTCTTTATGAACTCGATATAACCTAAAACAATAATTTGTCTGTTTGTATGTTTGTGCGATGTAATCTCAGAAACGGCTTAACCGATTTGAATGCGACTTCCTCTAATGCGTTACGGTTTGTTCCGCTTAATATTAAGTGTTTGTTTAATTTCAATTTTTATAACATTTTTCAAACACCTTGCCAATAACCTGATCGCAAAAGTAGGAAGATGTGCTTTTGTCCCACCTCTTTCTTAAAATATTACCTGTCCATTGTGATGATGCGGACTGTGTTTCAGGGGGTACAGCCTCGTGTGCAGCGGCGGCGGCGAGTGCACCGGCGTGGACGGCGAGGAGCCGTATGAGGACAGCGAGCCGCCCGCGCCGCCCGCCGCCTCCACGCCCGCCAGGGCCGCGTGCCCCGACCCGGCGTACATCTGCGATAATATCCATAGATCATCAATCTTGCAATAGAGATGCGCACTCGCGAATTTTTTCGACTGTCGATAAAGTCGGATGAGTCTTAAAACTTAACGCTATATATTTACGTTGGAGAATAATAAACTGTCGGTTACGAATATTCTCTCGAGATGACAGCCATCTCAGACAAGCCAAGTCAGTAACGGACATGGTCTTAACCATGTCGTACCTAAAACCATGTAGGAAGCATACGTACGAAGTAGGAAAATAATTATTTAAACTAAATCCCCTTCTATAATTTGGGATAGTGATGGTAATCCCACTTACGTTTCAAGGGTTATGTGTGGACACTCACCGGCTGTAGTGTGGGTTTGGCGACGAGCATTGGATCTGTGGGGCTGTGGTGGGGCGCGGCGGCGCGGAACGAGGACATCGGCGGCAGGGGCAGCTCCCCGCCCCCGCCCCCTCCCGCTGGCTCGCCCACCCCTCCGCCCGCTATGCCTGAAACATCAAGAGTTGGGGGTGAAGTCATCTGTTTGAAAAAAACGTACATTTATTGGAAAAAAATATATGTAATATTTGGCACGAGATAATTTTCGTCCCAAGCTGGGCAAAAGGCTCTGCTCTCTTTTAACAACTATCCCTCTCCGGGATATTTTCTCTCCAGTCTTTTTCTAACTAAGTTCGTCTGTCCTACCTTTTCTTGATCATCATCAGAATTAAGACTTTTTGTTTTGGACTTTTTAAGAGTGGTAGAGCCTAGCCACTACTATGAACTGGTAGTGGCTCGTAAATGGACTGCTCCGACCAGGGAAGTAATACCCTCTCACAGAATATCTACGTGAAATTACGGTGATATGCCGCTGTGTTTCGTCATCCAATACCTTGTTGTCGTGGATGTCCATGGGCAGCGGTGATTGCTTATCATCAGGTGACCCGCTAGCTCGTTTGTCCTCCTCCGTCAATAAAGTAACTCACCTGGCGAGGTGGCATACGGGTCGTGCTGGTAAGGTGGCGGGGGCTGGTAGTAGCCCGCGCCCCACTCGCCGCCGTAGTACGGCTCCTGGTACGCGGCGCCTGCGCCTGCGCCCTTGGGTGACGCGAAACGACTCGGCGAGTCGTGCCCGAACTCATCGCTGCCGTACTGAAAAGAGAGAGAGAGAGAGAAAAAATTAAAAACATGAAATATAATATTTTGAGTGTAACGTAAATTAACAGCCACTGACTTGGTTTGACGTGTGTCATCTAATGAAATTCGAAGTAGCTTACATCAGATAACAAACGTCAATGTTCATCTTTGATTTGATTTTGATTCTTTGCAAAAGTTGTTTCTGTAAATCTACTTTAAAATAAAAGATTTTATTTATTTTTCATACGCAACTTCTATGAGGAATGTCCAGCAGGACTTCCTGTGGCTGAGATGATGATAATGCAACTTCTAAAGCAACGTGGCAAAAGCGACCCCTGCCAGTTTTATGATGGGTTCGTCCGTGTTTCTGAGGGCACGTTAAGCCACGCAACCTTCAACCACGGTTACCGTGGTCGGTTGCGGTAACGGTACGTGACAGTTTAGCCAATAACAATAACTTCCGTAAACCGGCAGTTAAGCAGCGTGGCGGAGTACGCTCCAAGTTAACCAGTGTAAACAACAATATATCAATACGCAAATACGCCTGTCAATGTTAATGAGCCGCATCAGAATTTGGCGGAGCAAGGTCAGTTGTACGGGAGTGCGGACAGTCGACTGCGAATGTTTTACAGAATAAATACAACCAGTGGGTTATTGCCGATTTCATCCCGTAGATGTGATTGGCGTAGTAGAACGTTAGTGCAGTTTTCTGCGCGCGGATACAAGACTGCGTGTGTAATTTATTGTCACAAACTCGAAGAAAGAAAAGAAAAAAATTGAAAGTACTTTACTTTTTACGTTTCTGATAACAATCATAATATCACTGGTTATTAGGTAGAAAATGGAAAGAAAAAGAAATTACTAAATTGTCAATAAAAAATTAATATCAAATTAAAACAAAAAATAAAGACAAAAAATCCATTTCATTTCGTACATAAACAGATCAAAATGTGTAGCAGCGTGGAGATAAATACACATATGACAGATTAATAAATATACATTTGTATCATTACATGACTTGATGACTGGTAAAGAATGAATAATAAATACTCTTAGCCCAAAATATTTAAATATTAATGTACGACGTATAAAGCACATACTTATATAACTTTTGTTTTTCGTTGAAAACTTTTCTTCGCGAGTGTACCTCGTGAATTATTAAGTCGCCTCCAGTATTTCAGCGCGTGTATGGCTTTTTTCGGGGGATATTTTATTCATTCGCGTAAAAAAAATGGTAGATTTTTAGGCGTTCTAAGAATTTCTGAATGTATTTTTTGCTATACTAGCCGCCACCAAGGCTGACTCGTGCTGACGTCTAAGTTCAAAACAGAAGTAGGTATTACTTAGCGCATAACGAAACCGTTTTTCAATTGTTTTATAAGCCGTGGGTTGCGTTGTTGGCGCGTACCTACTATACATTTTTTTTGTTTTTTTCACTCACCAAACAATACGCATAGCTACATAACACCGATATTCTGTGAGAGGGCAGTACTTCCTGGTCGAGCTTGCCCAATTCGTAATTGTTCTACCACTCCAGTTTTGCTATAATTTTGACAATCTTCTATTTTAATTTCAAAATAAGTTATCCGCTACTTATGAGAGTAGAGATGGGGCAAGTAGACCCTTACCCGAGATTTATCTGACGGATATTCTAAATGGAACCTATCAATAAGCCACTGGTCGCGTACTGCGCGGTTTCAGAGGAGTTTCGTCCCGCGAACGCTGAAGCTGTGGAATGAGATCTCCGCCGAGGTCTTTCCTTTAGACTATAATATGGGGTTCTTCAAAAAGGGCATTAAAAGATTTTTACAGGGTCGGCGACGTGCGAGTGATGCTCCCGGTGTTGCAAGCGTCCATAGGCTACGGCGACTGCTCACCATCAGGCGGACCGTAAGCTAGTTTGCCACCTTTGTGGTATAAAAATATATCATTCCAAATAGTGAAATCTTGGTCAGTAATGAGTCACTTTCCGAACTAGTACAATAATAATGGCGTTCTCATTAGTGTTCCCAAGTTGGTTTGAAATAGGCCTGATTGTACAACGGGCGACAAAGTGTTGCTTGAGTTGCGCCGTATAAGGGGCGAGTTGCGACACGCGAAAGCCCGTGTGTAATTGCACTTATTGTTGGTGTATAGTAGCAGACATTTATATTGGTTCACTTTATAACTGTAACAAAAAAGGCAGCATACTTTGTATTTTTTTTACTTTCTATTTACTGAAGACATTTGAGAGGATATGTCAACATTATAGTGACAAAGTATTATTTATGCCGCTGACTGTAAACTACAGTCTAGCAGGCATCTAAAATGGTTCACTTTGTAACTGTAGAAAACAAGGTAACCCCGACCGAGTTAGCAAAATATTTTTTTAACAACAATTTTCTACTACCTTTGCTTTGTAGTGTAATGTAAATGCTTAGTTCCGGGACATGACATGCCTGGGCCTATTGGTGGGACACATCATTTCAAATTAAATACTGAAAAACTAATTGATCCACTGTTCAGCTATAGATATATTAGCTGTGTCTCTAGCATTAACGTGTACAGACATAATTATTTTCTGCTTAAATGTCCCACGACTGGAAATTCACACTACTTTTAATTCATTTACTATGCGTGCGTCAACATCAGTGCCACGGAGTGTACTTAACTAGGTGTTTTCCCACGAGCTATTGTTCGCTAAATTAGGTCCAGCGACACACCAGTAATGGGTTCGAATCCTCGTTGCGGGACTGATATAAATGTGGCTATTATGATTACCATCATGTAAACAACGAGAGTTGTTCAACAACACTTTATTAATCTTAGCAGTTGTTAAATTGATTTTATAAATATAATTTATATAAATTACTCTATAAACTACTACCATTTCGGAAACAAGAGCAAAATGGCCACTGGGAAAAGAAATTGCCAAAGACATTTGTGGTCCCGATTTTGGATAGGGCTCTGCGGTGTGTCAGCATGGTGATGCTTACCATCAGGCGGGCCGTATGCTTGTTTGCCAACTTTATGGCATAAAAAAAAGATCCGGAAGTGAATATTTTTTTTGTTATGTCATTTGTAACGACGTATCAGCATTCCGCACTGAATTTTAGTTGACGACGCGAAAGGATGTTCGCGCGACGCTCGACCATCTAAACTTAGCCATAAAGAGGTGAAACAGCTAGCACAGTGGGCCAATTCACGTAACAAGAACCGATTCTAGTTCGATTCAACGACACTCGCTGTCTCACTCATTCAAAATAGAAATTGAATGGGACAGCGAGTGTCGTTGAATCGAACTAGAAACGGTTCTTGTTACGTGAATTGGCCCACAGGACAGAGAAAGGTGGAGGTTGATACACCAACAAGAGAGCAGCTCCACAAATTTAATGTAGAAAAGGGTCAAAAGTAGACTCTTTTGAATCATTGTGTTCAGGGCTACGCGCAATGTGTGTCGCGGTCCAGCTTGTGTCGCGGGACAATAAGCCAATATTACATCTATTAATACGGGTAATTCAGCGACTGACACCACGAGGGATTGGAACCATGGTGTCAGTCGCGGAAGGACTCTTTTTGAATTGACTGATTGACACCATGGTGTCAGTCGAGTAACATATAATTGGGACGTCGTTGATTGACACCATGGTGTCAATCACGGCAGGCGTTTTTTGACTTGCTTGATTGGAACCAAGTACATTTTATTGAAACTAAACAGTTATGTAAAAAAGTGCTAACATGCCTTTTTAAATTACCTATAAGTATCGCAATTTAAAAGGAATATATTTCTAATGGTGTTAACTCCAAAAAATAAAATATTTTTTTTAAAATAAACCCATCAATACCGTAGCGACATACTTTGAATAATCGGTTAGTGTCAAAGTGCACGCTTTTTTTAATAGTTTTAACTTCTAAACAAAGTATGTATATCCTACTTACGTTTTTAAACCTATGCATATTTTTTTTTTTGTCCTGAACGACTGACTGACTAAGAATCAACGCACAGCCCAAATCGCTGATCGTAAAAATGGATACTTGAAAGGTGTGTTCTTTGCTATGATATAGGCATCCGATAAGGAAGAATTTTCCGAAATTCTACCTCTCGGGAGTAAAAAGGAGGACAAAGTTCGTATGGGACGTGATTTCTTATTTGCATAAAATTCTTTAAGAAGACTGATGAAAGACCTCGGATTTTATTAAAATTCTCGAAAGTAAGGTATTGTGTGGGTAATTTTCTTCAAAGTTGATATCAACACTCCTTGGTGCTTTTGATTTAAATTTTATTTTGACATCTGTCATGTCAAATATATATATTTTTTGAGAATATTCAAACAAATGGTTTCATAATATCGTACTATTCTGTTCGTGATCTCGGAAAAACAGCTAAAATTTGAACTACAAAACGGACTGGACTACGCTATTTCATCGATAATAATAGTTAGTAATTTAATATTGTTATTTGTCAAGTTAAATTGGTGAAAATGGCAATATTGATATTGTTTCTTATTCACTTAAGGGCGCCCTCATTACATCTTTCGTCTCAATCTATTTTTTCGTACTGAAATTCCGATATAAATTTTTTTTAAATGGAAAAGGTTGGAAAACAGGCATACAGCTCACGTAGGTATAACTGTGTAAAAACTACACGAATTATTTCCCCTGATTGACTGTATATGACTTAATTTGTTTGAATAATATTTAATCATTTTAGTAAATATAAATCTCATTCAATTGTACATAATTTAATTATACTAATATTGAGTACAAGTTATTTTGTTTCATTTCAATAAGTATTTTCTATCCGACTGTACAAAAAACCCATTATTTAAAATAAAAAAAATCGTGGTTCCAATCAAGGAAGTCAATAAACGCCTGACGTGATTGACACCATGGTGTCAATCAACGACGTCCCAATTATATGTTACTCGACTGACACCATGGTGTCAATCAGTCAATTCAAAAAGAGTCCTTCCGCGACTGACACCATGGTTCCAATCCCTCGTGGTGTCAGTCGCTGAATTACCCATTAATACATTGTACGCGCACTAAAATATACACCAGTTATTTGTGGACGACACGTAAATATTTATGTTTTACTATAACAAATTATTCGATGGGAGAGTTGTGTGATTTGGGAAGTTGTTTGGAAACCTGCAGTTTTGAGAGGAATAATGGCCAAAGTAATGTAAACTTAATGCCAGGTTTTCCAAACGATGTATTTCTATGAAATCCATACAAATAATTGGCCGGCTAACTATTAAATACTGGCTGTATGTAACCTTTTTACTTAATGACTGTAAAAATGTTACATACAGCCAGTTATCGAAATTATGTCGCCATAACAAATTAATTAATTTAAAAAAATGAGAAAATTTCGAATTAAAAATACAAAGTATACTTTTAACTTTTTTACACTTTTGATATGTTCAATTGACAATCCAACAAAAGGTTAACAGAATCTTCTTAAAACGAGTATGGAGCGACACGCCATCTATCCCGGGTTTGTTTGTGCAACTCGATATCCTCCCCTAGCGGATGCTAATGGACGGTAACGCGATATTAGCGAACGAGATAAAGTTAGAGATAAACTAATCATTGTGACATAAGGTAGTTTTGGACGAACACGCAAGTTAAGCAACGACAACCGTCGTCAATACTTGGATGGGTTTAAAAAATCTGTGCTTCAGGGCACGTTAAGCTGTCCTGTCGATCTCGACTGTTGTTTTTAGGGAATAGTCGTAAAGTCAAATAATTTTTGGGTTTTATTTCATTTATACTTATTTTCACGAATAGGAACTGCCAGCAAACCAAAAGAACAAACTCCACAAAAAAAAAAAATGGTTCTTCCTTTGGGTCCTGTTTTACATACGTGTCAATTAGAATATTCAATAGATAAATTATCTGTCAATTAAGCGTGCTTTTCAGAGCTTTTTCATTTCATTTTTATCACCTACGGTCAGCTCAGCACAAACACATGACTTGAGTAAGACCTTTGACCGATTACAAATCGACAATTAGTATTGAGTTGAGCCACTGCGTTCCGTAACGCATGTATCATGCGCGGGAGTTCGGAATCAGATGATTCAGATCGTGGCACTGGCATCATATTTATTTAGTATCAGTTAATTGCGGGAACCGAGATTGTGCCGGATGCGTACCGTTTCAGTGCATTTTCACTCTTAATGCTATTGTATTACGCGTTGTAATAGTTTGTGTATGATGCTGATTTTCAGAAATAATTACGTCATTATAATTCCTTACGCGTTAATGTGCACATGGGACAAGCGGCGCGCCCCACTTCACTCTAGGCTGCGCATACGTTTCTGAATGTATGTATACTATAAGGCACATCCTGGCATATTGTAAGCTAACTAAAAAGGAAGAAAGTCGCAATGAGACGAGCTGGCCATTAATTTTAAACTGAAAATATACCGAAATTAAAATTGCAGTTAAGAAAGATCGAATTATACTATTCGAAAGAGCTTAGCAATTGGCTTGTTTGAATAAAAATATGTAGAATTTGAATGTAAGTTCTACTTTTTACTAAAGTTGAAATCTCACATTGCAATTAATTTGAAGGAGCCCTAAGTCCTCAATTTAAAATAATTACAAAAAAGAAAAACTTGATATTACTAACATCGATATCTTACTACATAATGTATATCCAATGTTTATTACAGTCGTGAGTTCCAAGTCGGTGGGCGTAGCCGCTCGTTATCCAACGGACTGTTTCCAACTAATATCCATCTAATAACTGATATTTGTCAATGAATCGATGAAAAAACACTAGTTTGATTGCGATACTATTTATATGTTCGATCAATTGGGTCAGCTTCGTTGTTTCTTCCAAAACACATCAGTGAAGTAGACACGAGGGGAAATCAGTTAAAATCTCATCTACATCTAAAACGCTATCTTACTCATATAATGTAGAAAATGAGCGTGACGGCACGTGAGTTTGAGGCTAGATTGAAACTGTTTTTGTTACAAGAAATTATCCGCTGTACATCGACGATTTCAGAGACGGTGTCTTGCTAGCTCTGCTCATACCATATAATAATTCGTTTCCTTAAAGTCTTGAAAGATTGCCTTCAACAATAAGGTTGAATTATATACGGTTATTTTATCGATAACTTTAAAAGCAGTCCTACGAAATTTTATAATATCTCAAAAGAGATAAATATATTATCAAAATTTATTCATGTTAGGTCTGATCCACCCATAAATTTCTTTAATAAACGATAAACAATATCCAGATAAACCTAAAACCAGATTATCAACTCACCCCGCTCTCCTGGCTGGTCGCCGGCGGCTGCAGCCCGTGCTCCTCATTGTATCTTCTTCTCGCTCTATGCCTCAATAAAGCCGAAGCATCAGGCTGACCGAACTGAAATATACTCTCCTCCTTCGCACTGAGGAACTTTTCACTAAAATCCGTATTCACATATTCATTCAGTCTCTCCTCTGGATATTCTGTTCGGACACCGTCGAGGATTTCCGATGATAGCCGAAGACTATCAGATGTTTGTCGAATTAAATCCGATTCTGGTCTATAGGTCTCACATATTTGGTTAAATGTGTTGAAGTACTCTGTTGCCAGGTCTGTCTTCGGTTGATAGGTGTCTAAGGGCGGAGGGTCCGCTGGCAGGAAGTTGGAGTCCATGGTATCATGGCGCAGTGCCATAATTAAATCATTATTATCACAGTTTGAATTTGAACTTTTTGTTTTTGCTTTGAGCACAGTTTGGACACATCACTTTATTGCACTATTTCACTGTTATTGACTTTCGCTGTGTTTTCGTTCCTGTTCAATCATTGTAATTTGTTTAATTGTTGTGTTGAGATCTCCGTTTACAATCTACGTATTTATTTTATAAATTAAAAATGCAATATTTATCCTGTCTATTTATCGGCTAACTTTAATATACGTAATAAGTAAGTTTATTGCCAGTTACTTTTAGTACAAATCTGCCGTCAGAACTGGTGATTAAAAAAATTGTGACGATTCGAAAAAGCTTGTAATAGACCTAGTAGTATTTAAATAAAAGACATTTTCATTTCATACTCCACAGATTTTGGATTTCACCGTATTTGCGATAATAAAATTTTGCAATTAGAAAATTACAAATTCTCGATAAAACAAGTATTGAATTCTGCAAGTAGTAATTTGGGTTCTTAAAATATAATAACACATCCCAAAATTTAAATATTTTAATGTGTTATTTCTACCTACAGTAATAGCCGATCTTCTTATTCTAACATCCCTCTTATAAATAAAAAATTCGAATTACTACACTTGTAAAAAGACGAAAATGTTGTCACGCTTCAACAAACACGTACAAAGAAATGCAAGATTAACAGCAAAAAAAAAAACTTTAAAAAAATCAATAATCTTTTTCTCAAAAGCTTAAAGTGCCGCTCGGACCACCCGGGACAGACCACAGTCTAAATAATCAATGACCACAGATTATAGACAACCGCAAAAATAAGAATGGGTTAAACGCAAGACCAATTTCTAACACGACTGGTTCCGTGCTATTTTTTTTTTTTTTAATAATAGAATGTTTGCCTGTAACTAATATTGCATAGTATAGTTTATCTTGGAAAATAGATTAATAACTTATATTTAATTATAGTGACGAATTGCAACTACTGTCAAAATTTTGGTGTCCAACTGAAACTTTGACCGTTTGGGATTTTTCCACTAAGAGCCGATTGTTTGATCAGTAGTTAAATATACTAATGGTTAAAATTCGTTGAATAAATTAACTATTTGTTAAAAATTGCTACGAATTTTAACCATTAGTATACTTATCTACCTACTGATCAAACAATCGGCCCTAAGCCGACATAATCTATACTAATATTATAAAGAAGTAAAGTTTGTGCGTTTGTATATTTGTTAAATTGTAAGGGGTAATCTCGGGATCTACTGAACCGATTTTAAAAATTCTTTCACCAATAGAAAGCCACATTATTGCCGAGTGTCATAGGTTATATAAAAAACCGAAAAATAAAAAGGCTTTTATGTGGTAGTCGGTTTTGCAAAGTGAATCGGAGAAAAAACGGTCGAATGAAAGCGTTTCTTACGAACGCCTGTATTAAAAAAGGATTATTAATATTATGCCCAACGAAGTGGGCACGGGTCAGCTAGTTTTAGTATAAAGAGAACAATCTCTACAACAAACAGTTGTTGCATTGAATATAGGCTACAACGTATTTTATGGTTGAAAACTTTCATCATTCGGAAGCTATATTATTCCCGGATGACATAGGCTATATAAAAAAAATAGGGATTTTTACTTAAACCCGTGCGAAGCCGAGAACCGCTAGTTTGTAATATAATTATCTACATTTCACACGGAACTCTAAAAACCACGATAATTGAATTTTCGATGAAAAAAAAAGCTAGATTAGTTCACGCTTTGGCGATCGCACCTTGTGTTAAAGGATGTATAGGTGTTTTTGAACCCTCTACATTTTTTTTTACTATAGCAGGTAACAGGCGGGATGTGTCAAAGTGACATGTGAAAGTTTTGCGATTGAAGTGTCACTTTTGAAAGAAGCAAAGTGAAATTTAATAGTGTGCTTTTATAGACATGTATTTTGTTACAACAGGGTGCGTCTAGGACACAGAAACATTTACTGTGTTACAAATAAACGTAGTATGACTTATACAATGTTTTGTCACTTTCACACTTCATTTAATTCTCATCAAGAAAGACAGTGACACAACAGTGAATAGCTTATAATACTAATTATACTACGTTTATTTGTAACAGAGCTATACTGTAGAGCGCGCGTAGTAGCTAATCTAGCTTAAATTCAACCAAATGATTTTTACGCCAACCGATACCAACAATCAAATCATTTTTATGCCAACCGATTTTTTGATGACGACCTCCGTGGCGTAATGGCGTGGCGTGGCGTGGCGGTCGGGTCATGATGAAAAACGAACTTCTTCTCAATGGCCTGGCTCTTGGTCGTTTATCTATATTATGTATTTATTATAAAATATAGTTACGTTGAGTTAGTATCCCATAACACAGTTTCGAACTTACTTTGGGGCTAGCTCAATCTGAGTGATTTGACCCTATATATTTATTTATTTACAATAGGGACACAATTTTATTGATAAATAAAATCTCTTCACGCAATATTTATAAAACTTGAATCATACAGTCCTGCTCACCTCTTACATTGGCCGACTGTACCAGATGGTGCTGCACTGTTTGCGGATTGTATAAAAAAATTATAATAAGCATAACGACCAGTCTATACACACGGACATTGATGCATCACTCGCATTCACAGTTCTAAATGAACTTGAACAAAATAATAATTCTATTCACAGCTCATGAAGTATTGTGTGATGAGTGCAGCGGCAGGTAGCCATCGATGCACTGTGCAGTTTTCTGTGACTATTTGGCATTCGAGACTGAAACTGTAGTAATAATTATACATTGCTATTTAGTCCTAAACTAAGCGAAGCCTATGCTGTGAACTAGACGTCTAGAAACTCGTTTACGTCATATCGTTATCCCTTCTCGTCGTATTTTTGAAAATAATCAGCCTTGTCTATTGCCTACTGAAAAAGTATCATTTCCAAGAGCTGATCGATAGATAGAGGGGATCGCTCTCTAAGAACTTCTCATTCGCCACATTTCTAAACAATTCAGAAATTTTAGTTGATTTTGACAATAAGCAGTGAACATAATAAGAAAAGCAATAAGGCTGTTGTAAATACTTGAATGATCTTTAAATTATCTAAATTACCCCATAAATGTATAACAGGAGTTACAAAAAGTGCAAGAATAATAAGGGTTTCGATAGGCACGATGTCATTTGGTCGCCGCGGGCGCATCGCGCTTTTTGTGCGAATATTTCAAGAAGCCATTGTGCTTGGATTCATTACAGCTGTTGTACATACGTGTACACGTCAAGCTTTACAAATTAGACTATATTATGCCAAAATTATAAGTATAGTATATTACAATTCTAGCGAATGTCGCGCAACTTACAGAAGTTCGTAGTCAAATATCATTGGTCTCGGCCATGTTGTGTTCCTACGGTGAGTAAGGTCTCCAGTGCTCCACTTTCTACAGGGTCTATTCCGGTATTGCAAGCGTCCATAGGCTACGGTGACGGCTTACCATCAGGCGGGTCGTATGCTTGTTTGCCAACTTTGTGGCATAAAAAAAAACTTTGGTTGATATGTGTGTCTAACTTTGAAAATGGTTTTGAGCAAATCCCCGTCTGTCAACACCTCTTCTATAAGTATAAATAAATAAATTGTCCCCAATTCTCACAGCGTTTACTGGTCCCAAAGTAAGCTCGGCTTAACCTGCTTGGGTTATGGGTACCAGACGACGGATCATCATTATCATAATCATCTTAGCTACAAGAAGTCCACAACGGATATCTATATATATAAAGTCGTGTTAGTCACACCATTTATAACTCAAGAACGGCTGAAGGGATTTGGCTGAAAATTGGTGGAGGTAGCTTAGAACCAGGAGAAGGTAGTACCTCTAAGGCGGAACAAAGTATATACTTATCATATTTAGAAGACTCGAGAACAAACAGAGATGCCACCACATACATTTGCCCCGCAGGAATCGAACCCAGAGGAGGGTGGGACCACTACCAACGCACCACCGGGCCGTCCTTAAATTCCCGTTTGTTTTAATTAAGATTTTTTCTCGTAAACATATGCTGAGCGCGCGAATCAGCTGAGCAGAGGTGTGCGGGTCGGGTTACCGCGACGCCGGTGGCCGGCCACACGGCCGTGGGATCGATGCTCGATTAGCATTTTGTCATGTAAGATTTCACATGTTATACTCCTATAGGCAATATTAATAATGGCTTTAAAAAAAGGCTAACTGCGGAGTTTCTTGAGACAGACACTTTTAGTCAACAGGCCATTCATTCGAAATTCCCATGGGAAAGCGGGATGCAAAGGATTTTGCTTAGTCGTTCATAATTTGTATAGTCGTCGTGGTAACCCCACTGACGACCCGATGACCCGCTAGGACAAGAAATACAACAACAATATAACCAGGTGGGTCTGGTTACCCACATGTGGTTCAAAATCAAGTGGTGACCCAGAGGCGCCTTGACCTGCGCATCTGTTGTGCACCTGACAGACGGCGACACTGTTTACGTAGATCTGTTTAAAAAAACTGCAAGAGGGTAACTTGTTGAGTCGCATTTTACTTTTAATAACAAACACGGAATGTAAACTATGTAAAAAAAAAATTCTTCGGTGACCAAACTAAGCTGTCAACCCCCTTATTAACTAAAAACCCATAATACCATGTCCTGCTTAGTTTGGGACTAGATGGCGTTGTGTGATTCGTCCAAGATTTACAATTTATTTAAAGTATATAACGTTATTGAACAAATTGTAACATAAAAAAAAGAATGGATGATCTTTTTATTATCCATTTACTGACTGCGATCATCGTTGCTTAACTTACCAGTATTAAATCATTATTCAATTTCTTAGACAAAAGTCATCATTGACACTGTGCTTAACATGTCCGCTGTAGTTTTAGAAAAGTAAAAAAATCCGGGTCACCGGCGCGGCCGCGGACCGGTCGAGCACCTGCCGGCAGGTGGAGCCCTACGGCATGCCGGAGCCCCGGGGACCGGGTTGACACTTAGTGAACTCACGAGAGCCTGCACTTAGTTATGTAGAGTTTTAAAGAGTTTCGGAAAATACTGGATTTTCACACTGAATTCAAAATTCAAAAAATTCCAATTACTTACTTACTCCGCTGGCTCAGGGACCCAAAGTGAGTCCAATTCAAATTAAAAAAATATATCTATTTACAGAGTACATCTTCACAGACACTTTCTCGTCAAAAATTACATAACTAACAATAATAAACGACCTCCGTGGCGTAATGGTTACCACGCCAGACCGCCACCCAGGAGGTCCCGGGTTCGATCCCCGGTCGGGTCATGATGAAAAACGAACTTTTTCTGATTGGCCTCGAGTCTTGGATGTTTATCTATATATGTATTTGTTATAAAATATAATATCGTTGAGTTAGTATCCCATAACACAAGTTTCGAACTTACTTTGGGGCTAGCTCAATCTGTATGAATTGTCCCTATATATTTATTTTATTTTATGTATTTCTGTAATATTACATTATGCTGAAAGAAAATCCTGGGTTCCCGGATACATATAATTTGGGTTATTATTATTTTTAGGTAAAAGTGACTACTATTAAGTCAGCTACACCCTCGACCGTATCATCGCTTACCATCAGGCGCAACAGTGGTCAATTGCTCTGACCATAAAAAACAGACGCGACCTAAGGCGCTATTACGCCTGCCTGACCAAACTTATCATTTTTGGTTTTAGTGAGATTATTTCATCTATTAGTGGGATTACGAGAGAGAACTGTTTCTCGTGGTCCTACTATTCATAATAAATAAAATCAAAAGTGAACCTCCATTTTAGCATTTATTTTGCAATGTTTATGGGATGGATTAGAATTATGTATTTTAAAATGTCCTTGGTATGGTTGGAAACAAACTACAGCCATGGTCGCCTGACCTGCCTTATTTCTGACACAAGGAGTCATTTACCATTACAAACAGTAACGGTAATGGTGTGCATACGCCTATTGCATTACTAATATCGGATTAGAAACCACGGTCAGACTGCGAGTCGCCCGGATGCCCGTAAGGTGCGGATCACACTGGAGAGCGAAGCGACAGTGAGATCCTTCAGTTTGGCACTATATCTTTTCATCTTACAGACTGTAATACTGTAAGTGAGTTATTCATTTTATCTAATAAGTTTCTTCTACAAGCATTGCAGTTAATTAAACCAAGGTACTGCAAAAACGTGTAAAAACTGATGTGTGAAAACACGGACATTATCGCCACGTTCGACAACATTGAACATCACTTATCACAGATTTTCATCTAGATTAGTCTTACGCTTTTAGGAGTAATTTTACATAAAAAGAAGGAGTAATACAAGTGGTTACCAGAGGGGGGTGGCATTACAAAAAAAAATTATAGGTACGCTCTCAATGTTCTTATTGCATCTTTGCAGGTATTTGGTGAAAATACAGACCATCAGAATTTAGAGGAGAAACCAGACATTTCTGCTCAGGTATCTTTCGAAATAACAAGTTGTTTCTTATAAAATTTTGCATTGTTACTCATTAAATTGCAAGTTTATAAATAGATCCTGCCCCCTGTCCGAATACGGTGAAATATTTTAATTCCCTCAACAAAACCATGTGCGGACTGTGGTGACGCGCATTAGCATTTTATGATCACGCAATTAACCAGATACGGCGAACGAGACATTGTTGCGGGCACAGATCGATTCGCACCTTTACATTGTATTATAAATATGCTAGACTTACAGCTTACAGCCAAAGATTCAAAACTTTTATTCAGATGAATAGGTTTTTACAAACATGTTCTCTTGTCAGTCTCGGAGAATACATCTATATATATAAAATTCAAAGTCCTGACTGACTGACTGACTTAACTATAATCAACGCACAGCCCAAACCGCTGCTGGGTCTAGAGATTCCAAATTTGGCATGTAGGTTTCTTATACGGACCGGACCGGCCGTGCCGGACCGGACCGGAATTTGTTTCTGAAGAAAAACATGCTAATTGTCAGTAGGCCACGCGGGCGCAGCCGTGGGCCGAAGCTAGTACAGTAATAAATGGTTTGAGTAAATTAATGTACTCCATCTACTGCCATTTCTACTACTTGGAGCGAGAGCAATTATGAATATCGGCGTGAAACAGCAATGCGTTTCGACTGGTGAGCGAGTGGTACCCAAAATCTTTTTCTATCCCTTTTCTTCGTATTACTTCCATGTAGCGGACAACGCATTGCCCCTGGTTTTCTCTTTCCATCAATCGACCCGCTTGTTTGTTGTTTTATGTCATTAAAAAATATATTTCACGCCGACATTCCGTAAGAGGGCAGTACAGAGACGTGTCGACCCCGAAACACGCCTTTAGTTTCCTTGACGCAAATGAACTCTGCGCGTCGCATTCCTACATACATAATCATTAGCGGTAGGAAACGCATATCGGTCTGTGGATCTAGTAGTTCGGCCACAAGAGTTTAAAAACATCTTACAGTTTAAAAACTTCTTGTACAGACAGCTACAGGGAAACCCGAAACGAATTAAGTTTTTAAGTAACTCAATTATTTTATACTACTAAGGTGGCAAACAAGCGTACGACCTGCCTGATGGTAAGCATCACCGTAGCCTTTAAACGCTTGCAATACCGGCGGTATCACTCGCGCGTTTCCGACCCTTTAGAGACCTTACTCACCGTAGGAACACAACATGGCCGAGACCAATGCTATTTGGCTACGATCTTCTGTAACTCTAATTAGATTTCAACGAATCATCGAATAGCAGACGAAATCAAAATATATATTTTTATTAATTTTTGTATTATTACATTGAGAATTACATGAGAAAACTTAATTTTTACCTCGTTTATGGTGTCAAGTTAATCTGCTGCTGTTTGTACAGTCTAACGCAACTTTGTTCGCGTGTATGCCACTTTCCCGTGGGAAATTCGGAAAATTTCTATCGAATGCCTAAGTCATACAAAGAACACAGCCTCCAAGTCTCCGTCAGTCGGTCAGTCATTCGGGACAATGCCTTTTATATGTATAGATGCATATATTTATTGTGACGTCATTACATGAAACTTCTCGACCCTTTGTGTTACATTGTTGGTGATTCACACTAACGTAAACAGCGGAGCATTGCCATATACACACGACGCACTTACAAATATTGTACATATTAAATTCATCGGAAGCAAAGCTACTCGGATGTGAAATGTGTTTATCACTAAGCAATATAGGACAGACAAGCCCAATAAACATTCCCACCGCTGCTGTACCACCTTATTTTTCTAAGTTCTTATTTTTGGAATTGCAAATGTATTTACTTTACACATACCCACACCAAAAAAGCAGAACTACATGACGCTTTGCGAATTCAGTGTCTCATTTGAACGGCCTATTTGTAAAGCCAGGACCTACAACGGCGATCTCAGATTGACAATAAGCAATGAAGCTTATCGACTAATATCGACGTCCCGGGGGAGAAACTACAGCTGTCTTGGAACTCACAACGAATTTATTCAGAAAGACGGAGAAGAAAATATTGAAAGGATTTACTTCGCAACTACGTGAGAGACAGCAATTTGAAACATAAGGTATTATATAGCCTAGAGATGTCAAATCAAGTGAAAGTCGATTGTCGAGCATCAGTCTATTCTTACATTACTATTGTGTCCTGAAGCACGGGAAGCGAGGGTCGCGCGTTCGATTCCCGCAACGCGACACCGATCGTTGGGACTTCCTACATCCTGTCAAACGTCTATAATGTGTACGTACATACGTACATTATCCGTCAATTTAAAGGGTTAGTGATAGTCACATAATAATACTTGATTTGATGATTGAAGCCGATAATGTGTGAGAGGGTGGTACTGATCCAAACGAACCATAAAATCTCACTAACATTATAAACACGAAAGTTTTTATGGATGTATGTTGGTTAGTCTGGTTCGCAAAAACGGCTTGACAGATTTGTTTGGTACATAGGATAGTTTCATTACGGATAGCAATCCGGGAACGGAGAAAAGGGGTTTTCGCAGCAACAAAGCGGACTTATTACTCTTTGCGCAATCTTTTCAAACCAACCTTAGGATAAAGCAGTTATACGAGTAGGCAAGGCTAACAAAAGACGAATTAGTTAAATAACTTGAAGAAATTAAAAATAAACTATGTATATCTAATTGAAAAAACTTACAAAAAAAATATGTTCTACGATTTTCATAAAAAGAACACACAAGCAAATAAAATCCTGACACTGACGTCTCTTTCTATATTATAGAGGGTGTATCGAATGATTTCTTTAGTTATTATTTAAAAAATTACAATCCAAGATGGCCGACCAACCCTCACTTCAGGCGGGGGCTGACGTGGCTTTATGCCTTGACAATAATTGCAGAGTAACCGTTTGAAAACTGTCATTATAGACTAATTGTTAAGTGGGCTGACTTGGATTCGTTGCGGATTCGATTTTTTAATGATAGTGTATTGCTTCTACTCGTAGTCTCGTCCCAAGTTAAGCGAGAATTGTACTTGTTACGGCCCAGCCATCAGGCTGGAACAAAACATCTTTTGATACAATTATTGTCTATTTCAGAGATCATATTATTATATCAGTAAAAATATAATGTCAATCTCAATGGCAGTCCCACTCAAACAAAATATAAAGCGAAGAGAATAAGAAAATGGGGGGTTTGTTCGATCGATTTCTTGGCTCTGTTTGTATTTTATTTGAAAATTGAAAAATTAGAAAATCTTTATTTATACCTTTAAATTACGATTACACTGTAGGGTTGGATTTACTTCACTTTATTTTTCATTATATTTTCTACTTGAGCTCTCCTTTTCTTCTACTACTCTCCCTAATTTTCACCCTTTACACTCGTATTATGGGTATTGGACAATGAATATTTTTATTAAGTTAAGATATTGTTAATATGTTTCATTGTACTAGTTAAGGACAAGCGGGGTGACTCAGGGTACGTTACTGGGTCCACTTTCACAATCGTACGTAAGTTAATTCACAATGCTAGAGTGGATTTGTTGGAGGGAGACAAAAACTAGTCCAAAACAAGACAAAAAAAAATGTTTTGTTATTATTATGTACTGTACAGGTTTAGGTCTACGATGATGGACTATGTAAACATGAATGACCATGTATGCGACTAAACAGTAACAAAAACCGATTCCATCTCAATTTAAGCTCACGCGCTGTTCCGTTCAATTCCTACTTCGTTGTATAAGTGAGACAGCAATTGAGATTGACACGAGATTTGAACGATTTTTGTTAAGAGCGCTTTTATATTAATTTGTCGTGTAATCCATGGGTATTCTCGTAATAAAAACAGTCAAAATCTAGTCTAATTCTCAAGTGCTATCTTTTTCATACACAATACAAATTGATGAGATAGGGCTTGTTTTGAGACTAGATTTTGACTGTTAATGTTACGAGATGGACTCGCAGATGAGCGGATATTACGTCACAATCAGGACACATACTCGATGCCTCTTTCAGGCTATTCCACATTCCCGACATGACCCAGCTGATGTTTTGCAAACGTGCCTACCTCCAAGTTTCCCTACGCGTGTCGCATTCCTGTGCGGACTAATAATATTTTTACTCTGTGATGTCACTACACTATCATAATATTATCATTGCGATAATCTCGCATAGCTGACTAGTGTCGCCTACATAATAAACTTGTCGTCTTTACGTCTTTATTTTTACCTCTGAAGGCACCGTTTTCGGTACATGCCCACATTCTCACCGCTATGTCTCCTGCATACTCAGGATCAACAACGGCGAACTCAGCTTGACAATAAGCAATGAAGCTTATTGACGTTCCGAGGGAGAAACTACAGCTGTCTTGGAACTCACAACGAATTTAATCAGAAAGAATTTAGACGGAGTAGGAAGTATTGAAAGGACTTCCCTCCTTAGCAACGTGAGAGACAGCAATTTGAACCAAAAGGCATTATAGGTTAGAGCGATGGCAAAACAAGTGAATCGGTAAGCTGTCGATTCGACTGTTGTCCGATAGATATACTTAGTTGTTAGGCCAGTATCCGTCAGGTGGCCTAAAAACACTGACACCTGCTAATCTAATATTTTCGATAATATCTGTCGATGTTTTCGTTACCAAATTATCTCCCAAAATAATATAAGGGTGCCCCTCTAATGGTGGCGATCAGTGAGTGTCCTCGGAAATGAATAAACTTTCCCAGAACTCATAACGTAGGAGAGGTCAAGTTACACGTAACTTATTATTTGTGTAACTGACATGAGATGGGTATAAGGTGTTTGTGATATAACAGGAAACAGTATTTTCTTATGAAACAGAGGCAAGGAAAAAAGAAGTAATACTATGTAATGTAAAAGCATTGAAATCTCAAACTCCAATCGCTGACACGCTCACACAATTCCCGATTTGTATGAGTGAAAAGATCAAAATCAAAAATACTTTATTCTGTAGGCCTTCGCGGGACTAGGACTTGGACACCGGGTGAGTTTGAATCGAGATTTTTTCTTACTCTAACATCACCTAATTTCCAACACAGTTCATCGTTTATAAATGAATGGTAATATCAAAGTAGTACACATATCATAAGTAAAACAATTGGTTTTAGAAAATTGTGAAAAACTGAAGGTCAATTGTAATTTGTAACGAAATATTTCTAACACACGTCAACAATAAATATTACCACAATAATTATCATATCGAACGTATCGTAACATAAATTATAATTTTCTTGTATCTTTAATATTAATGAACCAACTTTACTTATTACGTACTAATTTCCAACAAATTACTTTAAATTAATACGTTGGGCCCAACATCGACCCTTGAGGTAATCCAATGTTATTATTTACATAGAAAATTTGGTAATATTATTTTCAATTTGTACTTTTACTGCAATTACATTTGGGATAATTATCGACATTATAAAGTTATTAATTGGACTATGATATTTATTTTTGTTAGATTTAATCACTGTCTAGTACTATAGAATGCTTGTTGTACTACCAAATGTTAATTTCAAGGGTCGTAGAAGTCATTTGATAGAAATACTGGGACAATCGTTCCACATTGCATTTGGACTAGTAGAGCATTTATAGTAGACTAGCGAGACCCGCGCAACTATGTTCGCGTGTATGTTTTTACGCTTTACCGCGGGAACTTCGGAAAACATTTTTTTTTTATAAATAAATTTTACACAATTCATACAGCGCCAACGCCTGGTACCACTGATGCAGGTGCGCCGTATGCCTGTTTGCCACCTTAGAGGTATAAAAAATCCTACTACGAGTCAACTACTGGTAAAAGAAATTGTGAAAGAAAACTAGCTACAGCTTCTTTCGTTTGTCGTTACAATACATGATTTTTCAGGGTTTATTTTTTTATAATATTAGCGCTGAGATTTGCTATAATGGAGAAAGACACGCAGACAAAATATAAATCCACTTAAGTATCTGTGCTAATTTCATTAAACTCATAACAATTTGCATCATCTTTCAAGTCAGTGGTCCGAATTATAGTCGGTCGTAGCTCGTTGGACAAAAGATTATAATTTTCTATAATACCTCCGGTGGAAAGCTAACGGAGATTTGGAACGGACAATAAATTATCAAAACGTAAATCTGTTTAGCATATGTAAAGTAGTAGTTGTTGACTTAACATTCGATTCTAGTAAAGTTATTTTTATTGAATAGATTGATATAGCGTTGGTAGTGATCCTACTTTCGCCAACAGAGGGCGCAGGTTCGATTCCCTATTCAGACATTAATGTGATGGTAGTTGTGTTTGTTCTAGAGTCTGTTTTCTATGTATTATAAGTATTATATTTACAAGAATATATCTGTTGTGTGGTATCCATAACACAAGCAGGTCAAGCTGGCTTACTTTGGGACCAGGTGGGGCTGTGTGAATTGTGTAGAATTTATTTATAAGTAACATGTTATCATAGAAGGAAATACAGGAAAGAGGAGTAGTGATAAACCAAGGATAAGCTAATTTAGATCAATAGATTAGAGCTTCTTATAAGGAGGTTAAGGAATGTGTCAGTAGACGAGGTTCAATTTTCTATATATGTATTACAAAAACAATAATTATAAATAAATATATAGGGACAATTCATACAGATTGAGCTAGCCCCAAAGTAAGTTCGAAACTTGTGTTATGGGATACTAACTCAACGATATTATATTTTGATAACAAATACATATATAGATAAACATCCAAGACCCGAGGCCAATTCAAAAAAGTTCGTTTTTCATCGGGGATCGAACCCGGGACCTCCTGGGTGGCGGTCTGGCGTGGTAACCATTACGCCACGGAGGTCGTCGTCAATTATAATAGTTCTAGCAAAACCCGCGATTTGCGTGTATTTATGCACAACAGCGCCATCTACTTTAAAAAGCGCCATTGACTACCTATTAGACTTTTGACCATGTCCTACGGGAATCGCGTACTTTTCGGGATAAAAAGTACCCTATTTGTTTATCCTAGGTATCGGCTACCTTAATGCCAAATATCTCAAAAATTTGCCCAACCATTTGAGAGTGAAGAAGAAACAAACATACACACAAACTTGCGTCTTTATAATATTAGTGGGTGGTAGTAATATGTAGTTTGTTTGCCAAATAGCAATAGAGTAAATTCAGACGAAGCATTATTTATCGGACAGCAGTAAATATCAAAAGCAAAAACCTGTGTCTTTGCCAATCCCTCAAAGCTTATTAGCGGACGTCGCAAATCCTCTTGGAGAATTAATTAGCATAACACAAGAAGATTCAACAGTGACAACGTGAGATTTAATCTGCGTGTACTAATATTTTATAGAGGAAATATTTGTATGTTTGTTCGTAACGAATAAACTCAAAAACAATTGGGTAGATTTCAAAAAATATTTCACCATTGGGAAGGTTATACATTATCTCTGGCTGGTTCTGGATACTTAGTATATCCCGCTAGTGTGTCAAAAATTTAAAATTTGTGAAATGGTTTAACTTTTATTTTGTATCGTTATTAACTGCAGCAGCGTCTCCCCGTGCGGGAACCTATACATGTTTTCTTTGTTCAGTTAAAAGTTGTCTTACATTTCCCTTACAATATTTCTGACCCCTTTTTAATATTCAGGACATGATTTTTTGTAAATTTTTTATTTACCTATTCATAAATAGGTAAATAAAAAATTTACTAACTATAACTATTTTTAAATAAGTAAGTAATTTTTGTATTCTTTATAACTTTCCTAAATTTGTTGCATTCTACTTTTTGGCTCGGAGCGGCTATTGTACCTTTTTATTGTTATATAATTTCCCTTAAATTATGTTTCGAAATTGGAACTAGCTGTATACACACGTTTTGAGTTGTTGCCTAGCTGTACTATTTGGTTTTAAGTAATTGTTAAATCTTGGTAACAATTTGTTTTGTGTTTCTTTAAATAAATAAATAGAATTTTTGCAATTTTTAAAGAAACTTAAATTCCTTATTTAAATATTAAAAGCTCTTTCGTATCGTCACTTTATTTCCTTCATATTATCCGAATTTTCTACATGTACACTTGGATTTTTGCTACTAAAAATAATATCTTTAATCTTTTCCTATATATTATTGTTCAGTGAAATCGTTTATTTTCCGAATTCCTAAAAAGTAATTAAATATAATAATATGACACCTGAAACACATTGTAGCATTTTATCTTAGTTTATATTATCTACAAATATTATATTAATTTTATCAACACTGTATCTAGCATTTCTTATTTTCGTAATAACCCGTTTCTAGTTTCAATCGTGTGTCATATTTAGAAGTTACTTTAATACAAGTTTAAATAGGCCTGTTTGTCAGTTTGATCTAGTTATTCCGAACGTTAGTTTTATAAACTTAACATACGCGTTAACCACATCAACTAACTTAATAACTTTGTCTGTATTTGTAATATTATTAAATTCTTTCTTCACCGTAATTAAAATGTCGTCAAAATCATCACCACAATCCCGAATCATACCATTAATAAAAAAGATAAAACGCTATCCAAGAGATCACCAACACAGCAGTCACATGGCAACACTTTATCACTTTACAAACAAAATATCGAAACAATCGCAGGAAAGTAAACAAAGTTGGACAATGGTAATGTCAAATCAACACTAGATAAAGTAGTTACATCACATAATAAAGTTTTCGCGGGGAAATTGGTGCGAGCGGCGGTCGCATACCGTGCATGGCCGCACCGCGGGGCTGACTGACGGCCGGTCGGAGCCGCCACTCACTCGGGCCTGTGTTGCTAGCGCGCAGTAGCAAATCACCCAACTGTGGGTGATTCGTTTTTTAGTGTCATCAAGTCATGGGGTAAAGTTATAACTGTTTCTACTTACTTTACTATCAAGCAGTGGAACTATCGTTGTTTATTAAAACACATTAATTCAATTAGTTTCATTTCTATGACAAGACCATTTTAAAGGTTTTTTTGTTAGAAAATGAAGATTCAACTTCAATCAGTGTCAATTTTTTTATTATAATTTATTATTTTTAAGATATGAAAAAATAAGTGGTAAAGTTACATAATTATTTATATAATTTGATATATTTCTTCCTCACATTCCTATTCTTATTTGGAACAGATAGGTAGTGCCTTTAATCAGCATGAAAGAAACTCGAATTTATAATTCCTAACTTATCCTAAAGTATCCGACCTCCAAGGAAAGAACTAAACAGCAGGTTACATAAAGGAGACATGAAAGCAAATAACCATTTGCTTCAGCCAGCACTAAATTAGGCTAGCTTAACCGGGAAAGGAACCTCTCATAGAATATTAGCCGAATAGATTTACTTTAAATTCAATAAAAGTTCCAGAAATTATATTTCTTCTTCTTTTCTCCTATTCCTTATATGGATCAACACAGCATTTTGGATTCAATTTGCGTTTTAAGTGTACCAGGATACTGCGACGTTGCTTACCATCAGGCTGACCAGCACGTTTTTAAATGATGGTCAGCAGTATAGCTTTTATTATACTTTGATTATTACTAAACTGCATTTGAAGTCCTTGAATAAACCATATCATTTAAAGTTGTTTCTCTTAAAATGCTTGTTATTTCTGCAGTATTTGCTGCTCATACGCAAGTTTAAAAATTTGTGAAATACGCAAATTTTAGATAAGTGTGCTTTTAAGTTCTCATGTAAGTGACTTATAGTCTAAAAAACAGCAACAAGGTGGCCTACCAAAAATTGCGACACCCTTTCCAGGGTACATGTTTTTAGCACAAGTTTTAGATTTAAGCTTTATATGTGCAATTTAAAAAAGCTCTATAGCACGAGCGGCACGATTTACCCCGACAGAGTGCTTCGAAAGCTCTGGTCGCGCGGGCAGCCCCGGCGCGCCGTTGCAAGCGCGCCGTCCCGCTCTCTCCGCATGTTACTATAATGAGGTTAAAGTTTTACACACAACTTCGACTTAGGGTTCAGTGGAGAAACTTACTTAATTCTAGTTATCGTAATTTACAGTTTATGTTACTAAACTATTTAATAATTGAAAGCTTGGTCGTAAAGACATTTAATTTTATGCATTTGGGTCAATCATTTTAATTGTAGCACCGATTCTGACAATGTGTTCCTGCGCATCTATAAGTCATTACTCGTTCTGTTAGAGATTACAATTTTAAGGGAAGCATTCACAATGTACTGATGAATTACAGATAGCTTATCTGTCAATTTTAGATCATATTCAAAAAAATGTACGATTTATTTGACCCTAGTTTAAATACACTAAAATTACATTTTCTTATTAAGATATTACAGAAAAGAAGAACAATGGAATTGATGGATTGTCTCAAAGAACATAATGTAGAGTAATAGGAATACAATCGTGAAAGTGATAGAAGTAATAGATAGCAGAAATAAGTATAGCATCGAACACAAATTTTAGAAGCAGAGCAAGTAAAGATAAAGTAGAAAAGGGCGGATGTTTGGCGGAGACCTATGTCCAGCACTGAACTTCTTATGGCTGAGATGATGATAATGTTACATACATTATACAAAGGGAAAACGTAAGAAAAATGTAAGAGGATGTTAAAGTAAGAAAATTGTAAGAAAATGAAAAGGTTAGAAGAGTGTAGATGATGATAATGTTACATACATTATACAAAGGGAAAACGTAAGAAAAATGTAAGAGGATGTTAAAGTAAGAAAATTGTAAGAAAATGAAAAGGTTAGAAGAGTGTAAGAGAATGAAAAAGCAAGAAAAGTGTATTAGATGATGTGACTGATAGAGCGATAGAAAAAGAAAGGAGTATGTCACGAACACAACATGCTGAGAGCAATGCTGACAAAAGCACCAGACATGCGGAACCGCGGCGCGCGTCCGCCAGTCCCCCACCACGACGCCATTAAACTCTTAATCCTAATCCACAATTAGTGATTAAAAATACTCAATGATTAATGTACACTGAAGTTTTTAAGACGATAAATAATGCAACGCCGGGTAAAAGTTTCCGAGCAAAAGTGCTTTTAGTCTCATAAAATTGATATTAATGGCTGTTGCAAAGATAAATATTTACTCCTTGCTTTGAATATATGATTCTCTTCAAGTGTACGGTTTATTCTAGTTGTTTTCTTGGAAACGTTTCATCACCTAGGGGTTGCCCGCGACTTCGCCTAAGACTACATAAGAAAGGACTTTCACTCTGGGTACTTCACAATCTTCTATATTGGCCATATCCTAAACAGTCAACGAAGCAGTCAACTTCTAAAATACATGGATATTATTTTTACGACAACCCTATACAGATTTCTGTCCAAACAACAACTTTCGTGTAACCAAATACTTATTAGAAAGATTCTTTTTTTTATATAGGGTCAATTCATACAGATTGAGCTAGCAACAAAGTAAGTTCGAAACTTGTGTTATGGGATACTAACTCAACGAAATTATATTTTGATAACAAATACATATATAGATAAACATCCAAGACCTGAGGCCAATCAGAAAAAGTTCGTTTTTCATCATGACCCGACCGGGGATCGAACCCGGGACCTCCTGGGTGGCGGTCTGGCGTGGTAACCATTACGCCACGGAGGTCGTCGATTCTGGGTAAGTAAATTTGATAAAAAGCCCTAGGAAAATATTTTTTTAATTCTTTAGCTAAAGAATATCTCTTAGGATGGTTTGGATAACTCTAGCAAGAAGGCCCAATCCTCTGCCAATCCGCATTGGAGCAGCGTGGCAGTGTACGCACTAATCCCCTTCGATTGAAAGGAGACCCGTATCCCTGCAGTGGGATGATTATGGGTTGAAATGATGAACAGGTCTCAGTTGACAATCAAAACAATATCTCCGTAACTTATGTCACAGGCAGAAATCGAAGTCCTTACATAAGCGTCGTGTTGTCACAACAGCTTGTAAACAACTTATTTTATAGTCAGGGATATTTTGTTACGTGTTTCCCTTTACAAGGATGTCAATTTTGAGATCAACGGACCGATGATGCCAAGTCCCTATATTCCATATTTTTTCATTCATTTGATGATAAGCAATCACCACTGCCCATGGGCATCCACGACTACAAGATCTTGGATACGTTGCCCACCTATGAAGGAATGAAAAAGGGAGTAGGAAGCAGTAGGGGTATTTGGCTCTTTCACTCATCGTACGACACATAGCGGAATATCACCGCTATTTCACGTCGATATTCTGTGAGTCGCACTGTCCTGGTCGAGTCAGCCGCAGTTCATAGTAGTGGCTCTACTCTAAAAAATGTATCATTGGTCACGCAGGCGTAGCCGCGGTTAACACCTAGTAATAGGTAAACAATTGAGCTTTATACAATAGGCCGGTTTCCACAAAAGGGCCTATTGCCAACTTAATAACTCCTTACAATCACGCCTCGCTTTGGGCAACACGATTTGCTAATATTTAATTTGTTGCTCGTTAATCAAAGTCAGAGATAACCTGAACTGGTCCATTTCACAACTAGATCAATCGCTCCTGGATACCGGACACTATCTCTTCGTCTGAATCACGGACAAAGTTAGAAATTTGGGACAAACCCACAACACATTCCTACCGCTGTCCTGTAAAGCCAGGATCAACAACGGCGACCTCAGATTGACAATAGTTAGACAACACAAAGTTAGAAAAGCTAAACTGTATATTTGGTACAGAGATGAGGATGTGTGTCAAACAAGAAAGTTAAGCAACGACGACATCAGTTTGTATTTGGATGGGTTTTAAATTTTGTTTAAATGACGGCCGTATGGATGACAGTCGTTAGCCAAGTCGGTGGTCTTCAGACGGTTTGAAAACCCTGACCTCCGCCAATCTGCATTGGAGCAGCGTGGCACAATCCCCTTCGATTGAAAGGAGACCTTTTGAACTTTTTGCAATTCTTCTTGAAGAATATCACACTATTTATTATTTCCTAAAATACTTTTAGGAATCATTACTTATATTGTCACTCACAGATAAGGACAACAATATCGCGTCAAACGCAAAACATAGGCACCTGACGTTAGACGAAATCTTTCACGAGTCTTTGGAATAAGATGAAATTTCTCGAAGAAATAACCAATTTTAGCAGCATCATCAGCAGCATCTTACCTTGTGAATATTGCAGAATCTGTGTGAATATTTTGGAATTTAATATATTATTATTTAATGTTCAACTTGTTCAATGAACGAAGTTAAGTCGAACTAGTTTGAGACTAAACAGTTTATGTGACGGCTAGCCTCAACACCCTAACTTAGACCAAGCTGGGATGTTGAGGCACTTTTATGTACTACCTCTAAGTTTAATACCTAGTAATAGACTTCTAGATAGCATAACAAATTGGATACTACCTCACTGGACAATCAAAGTGGGTCAAACAACGAAACAAAACAGAGTTATCAAGTCTCGCGCCGTTGCCGCTCCGTCCCCCTTCTGTGCGAGGGAGATAGCTACAACAGAGCGGGAGGGATAGATGGGGAGTGTGCCTGCGTCGAGAAACTATGAGACTTTTAAAAAAGTTTCAAGTTAAGTGGGAGTTTAAATTGAAACTTATAAAAGTTTTGCGCGGTCTAATTTATATGTTCTTAATCGTTTGTTATTACTACGCGGTATTTTAATTATTGTTAGGAATTTTGATATTTTATACTTCAGCACAGTACCGTATAGTTTACTCTTGAACTAAATTTTAATTGCAATTTTGCAATACGCAAATTTAATTTCAAAGTGAAAATTCAAATTAATATCAAATTTTAAAAATCCAATACAGATCGATTGTTGGATCGTTGTCAAAAGTAATTCAGCTTACTCTTGATTATAAAGTAATTCTAATTACATACCATTAATAAAAAAAATATCAGTAAGTACAAAAAAAAAATTGAAAGAAAGGCAATAAGAAGAGATAAGGAAGTGTGAATGATTTGAAATTTTTATATTTTCTAAATTACTTTTGTCGCATTTTTTTTCGTGTCATTCTGTTTTCTCAAAATCGAAAAATAAACAACACCCGATTTTACTATATTTTTTTTACGATTTTACGATTTTACTGTTTCATGTCATTATTATCAAAAGAAAGCAGTTGGGCATCCGGGTCTCTCATTCACCCAACGAAACGCATTGCTGCTTTACGCCAATATTTTGAGAGTGAAGAACAAATGTACTTACAAACATTCGCGTTTATAATATTAGTGGATAAAACAATTTTCTTGATTTTCAAAGCCCATTACCACTCAGTTTGAAACGGAAACCCAGGAGGTGAGAAGGTGGCCATAAATCCAGGGAAGCCTGCGCGAGGCACCGCGCTTTGTGCCGTGATGGACGGCGGGAGAGCACGGCGGAGCGCGAGCCAAGTTCCACGATGTCTTTTAAGATAGAAAAATTATGGTGGTGTCTTATAAGACTTTTGATTAAATTTATTGATTGTTTAATACTATTTTGCGTATTGTGTGGTGATGAATGGCGGGTGAGGGCGCACGGCGGAGACCGAGCCAAGTTCCACGATGTCTTTTACGATAGAAAAAATTATAAGAATACGCCTAATAAATATGTACTATTAATTAATTGTATAAATTGTATTGAGGTTTTGTAATAAGTATTGTTTATACGGTGTACGGAGCCATTTTTATTCAACCTGGGCCCACCAACAACCAATTCTACAAATTAAAACCTTTAACGAATAAACTTTATTATTGACATAGGAACGAACATAAAATTGTAAAGAATTTGTAAATTTTTAAAATTTACTGTATCTGTTTCATGCATTACTCCAGTATATTAACTAACGCGAAGTCAAAGCTCAGTGAATGGAACACAATGAAATATCTACCAATGCAGTCATCTTTATATTGATATGTATGATAAGCAGAACAAAATTATAAAATAAAATCATTTATTTTGCAAGTAGATTTACATGAAGTTCTTTTGCACGACAATATTTTTTAAAGAAAAGGGATAGTACAGGAGTTTGGCTTTCGTATCTCTCACTCACGTTTTGTTGCTTCACGCCGATATTCTGTGAGATGATACTTTACCCCTCGAGCACCCATTTTATAAAGGCTCTACCACATCAAAAGCTCATCATCATCATCATCATCTCAGCCACAAGAAGTCCACTGCTGGACAAAAAGCCCTTCACGTCAAGTCAATTCGAAAACAGTAGAAACCAAACCAACCCTCGGCTCACAAAATATTATAATGTAAATATAATTTTAATATATACAGTTAGTATTATAATGTATGTATATTGTAGATGTAGAGTGACATGTGTATACGTCACGCCTAAATAATATTTGCTCAGGTGTTGCGCCTGCATGCCCTCTAGCGGCCACCTAGCGATGGTATATCCGTACTAATAAGTAATATGTATTTTTAAAGAGGAAAAATTTGATTTTTTTGTAACGAAGAACTCTAAAATTCTTTTACCGCTGGGAAACTACAAGATCCCTTAATGATATGGTATTTAATATACTTTTTCGCAGTCACCCTAAGTTGCACCAACTATTCAATTCACACCCCCTACCCTAGTGACCAGTGTAGTCAAGTGAGACAGGATTTGGCATACATTGCACATAAAAGGCCGACAGCCGCTCAGGGACTCCCTCGGTGTCCCTGTGATCCATGGGTGACGGTGATCACTTAACATCAGGTGACCAGCAAGCTCGTTTGCCAACCTCTTACATAAAAAAAAATTCTGCCTGAATATAATATACATTGATGTGAAATATATAATCGATCACGAATGACTTTATTTCTATAAAACTACAGCCTGATACCACAGAAAGGTATGACGAACCAGATGAAACACCATCACTGAATTTCACTGGAAATTTGTGCCAAGTATTATGGGACAATGTACATACATGCTCGATGCTTTTTTTGGTATACAAACGGAGTTTCGGACGTCGGTGTATGACGGCAATAGCCACGGCATTCTCTCCATCAAACATTCAAGCCGCAATTACGGCTAAAGGCGGGCAATCAAACTTGCATCGTGATATTTAACGGAATGCGATGCCCGATGTATTTATGATCGATACCTGTTATTTTCTTATAGAAAAATATCACCGAACACGCGAGTTAAGCATCGACGACCAATGTCAAAAGATGGATTATTAATAACAATTAAAAAATATTGATAAAAATTTATAAAATATACTGAGACAAAATTTCATTTATTGATTGGTTTCAAAATGAAATCTATTTATAGACCGGCTAACTTACTCCTCTTCCATAAATCCCAACCCGGAGCCCCGTGGCGGAGTATACTCGAAAGCTTTTCGATTAGAAGACGACACATAAACCAGCAGTGGGTCCCCGCGCTGGCCCTCACAGCGTAGGGGAGCGTCCCCAAGGTGGCGGATAAGGGAATGGTCGGTAGTACAGCCTAGCTACACTAACCGGCTAAGTCCGATGGACTCGCTGACCAACGACGGGTGTGGTCCTCCAGCATTTCGGGGGTTGTGCGGCGGGTTGACACCTCGCCCACGTAAAACCAATGTTGCTGGTGAAGCGTATCCCGTTAGCGCTTCACTAGCTTGCACAACATCGTCAAAAAAAAAAAAAACCTAGGTACTTTCTTTTATAGATACATCATCATAACATCTTTACATAGTATAAAGTATTAATCATCAATCAAACCTTTTTAATTTGCTGTCCGTCCCTATATATATATATATATATAGGGACAATTCAAACAGATTGAGCTAGCCCCAAAGTAAGTTCGAAACTTGTGTTATGGGATACTAACTCAACGATATTATATTTTATAACAAATACATATATAGATAAACATCCAACACCCGAGGCCAATCAGAAAAAGTTCGTTTTTCATCATGACCCGACCGGGGATCGAACCCGGGACCTCCTGGGTGGCGGTAAGGATTAACAAATAGCATAGTTTTTATTTCGTGTATAAATACGGGAACAACTGAATTTTGCGGGTAGAACCGCGGGCATCAATGCACTCTTTAAACGGCATGCGTCTGAGATAATACTTGACAATTTGCAAGGATAAACTGATTACCAGGAATGCGGGCATATTATGGCGAACGAATTGCAAGTGCCGATATTCGAATGATGAGAATACTTAAGCCTTTTTTATGACAGAGGAGGACAAACGAGCCAGCGGGTCTGATGGTAAGCAATCACCGCTGCCCATGGAAATCTTGGATGCGTTGCCCACCTATGAAGGAAGGACGGGAGAAGTGAAAAAGGGAGTAGGAAGGAAGAATATTTATGAAGAGTTATTAAATATTATAAAGAGTTAAGATTTGCATTTTTTCAGCTCTTTCCTTTGTTGACTGTACAAAACACAGCGACAAATCACCGTAATTACACGTCGATATTCTGTGAGAGGGTGGTACTGCAAAATGTCCCGGTCGAGCCAGCCGATTTCTCTCATACACCGAACGAAAAGCATCGCTGCTTCACGTCAATATTCAGTTAGATGTGGTTAGATGGTGATTTCTTTCTTTCTATGGCGTAAATGTAAACTAATACAAGTATAAAATTATAAAAAATACTGGTTCGCTCCGACCCGTTCCCCGAGAGTTTCCGTCGCGTCCCGAAGACGCCCGAAGTGGGACATCTGTCGGTCGGCGCGTGCGTATGTTACTGGGTGGACTTGTAAGCGTTAACATGGGTTTCCATAAGAAAAATATGTGTGAAAGCCTAAAGGTAAATGGATATCTTTTAAAAAGTTTATTTTATATTAATTTAATATTTCAAGAAACAAGTTGTATATGACAGTAAAGTACATTTATAAAAAAAAAAATTACAGTCTTACGGTGAACTGCAGAAATACAAATTTTAAAGATAAATACACATAAAATCTGACATTGTTATTGTCAAATTAAGGAAGAGAAAAGAGATAAGTGTATCGTTAACTGTAAAATGTCTTACTGCAACTCGTTAATTTATAAGAAATTTAGTATCCGTATTCTATCCACTCCTAAATCACGCATACGATTTCTTTTATACCACTAAATAAATTGGCAAACATACAGTGGACTGATGGCAAGCAGTCAACGCAATATTATTCATTTGTACATTTTCATCAAAGAAATATTAGTATTAATATAAGGCCGCCTTGTTGCAAATACACTAGTTTGTAACTTTACTAATATTATAAATGAGAAAGTGAGTTTGTTTGTTTGTTATTCCTTCACGACTTGACTAATCAGCCGATCATTATGAAAATTTGTACATATATTGTCAGGGGTACGGAGCCCAACATAGGCTACTTTTTATCCCGTAAAAGTATGTCATTCCAATGGGAAAATGATTTTTCTACTATAGAGGGCGCTGTATCGGCCAACAGATGGCGCCACAAGTCGCGCCATGGGTTATTTTGTTGTCAAACGAGATCTATGCCATAAAATAAACCGCGAGCGAAGTCGCGCGCAAAAGCTAGTTCTTATTCTATATACCTAAATATTTTTATTAAGTTCGTCGAATGGTACTAGCCGACGGAAACCAATATTAACTCTTACATACAGATTTGTACAGGTGGGCAGAGGGTGAAGTAAGGGGTAGATAAATGTAGTGGAATTTTTGTTTGTTTGTTTGTTGTGTCGATGACCTGCCTTCCACTTGGGACGACGATGCTTTGCACACTAAAATAATTTGTATGGCCGTCGCAAAATCCCGATCCACCCGAAGCTGTTTTGGCGAAAAGAGTAATAAATATACATACATACAAAGTTTCGCGTTTATTATACATATTAGTAAGGAAGTAGTTCGCAGGCACTTTCTGTGTATACATTTTTTAATTTTAATTCCACATTAAGTCTCAAGCTATCTCTTTCATTCTTATTAAGTTTGACAGTGACAGCCATAATACAATGTATCAGCATTATCTTAAGAGTTAAAAACTATCCTTGTCCTTACCTATCTTCATACTAAATTTCATGTAAATTATTTCGTCAGTTTAATCGTGAAAACAGACGAAGTACGCGAGCGAAGCCAAGTAGACAGCTAGTCATATAGGTAATCGCTTACCATCAGGTGGTCTTTGGCATTACAACAAAAAAAGATAAAAATAAAAAGTAAAAAGGTACAAGTCCTAAATACATCTTTTTTCAGTGGGGTCGCGTGCGCCCGCGCTGCGCTTAATTCCTGCAATTATGGCCTTATACCTTTTGTCTGGCGGACGGTGAAAAGACGGGCCCGCTATTCAGGGCCCCCTCGTTTGGCCCTCATCCTTTTTAGGGGCCAATCGACATGTTAGCGGGAACGGGTCACAGTCGAGCATGCTATCTTTCCATAATATAAAGAAATCGCGCTGTCTGTCTGTCTGTCCCTATGTATGTTTAGATCTTTAAAACTACGCATATATATATTATATATATATATATATATATATATAACCGAAATGTGTAAGAAAATAGATTCATTTGCTTATGCACTTTGGCGTCTAACAAAAATTAGCAGCAAAAAAGTCGCTATTCAAGCATATCACAGTTATGTGGGTTCCATACTACGTTATGGTGTACTGCTTTGGGGCAACTCTTGTCTTATGGATCGGGCACTTAAAGCCCAAAAACAATCTATCAGAGCCATCTTTAATGTTGATTCATTGACATCTTGCAAACCACTCTTTAAAGAATTGAATATTTTGACTGTACCCTGTTTATATATATTTGAGATGTGTGTCTTTGTCAGGAGTAACTCCGGTCTCTTCAAAACCCGTAGCGAAACAAGCAAATTCAATTGTAGGTATGTAAACAGACTCGGGCTACTACCAGTGACCACGGCGGCTTACAGTAACAACAGCTACCAGATGGCCGTAAGGATTTATAATAGGCTTAGCGACGATTTTAAGTCTCTGTCTTTAAATTCATTTAAATACAAATTAAAAAATTGGCTAGTTCAAAAGTGTTTCTACTCAATTGACGAATATCTTAAATAATATAATTATGTATGTCTTTTTTTTTTTAAGACATTGTGTGAGTTTAGAAAAAATAATAATAATGTATTAAAATTTTTATTTTTATGTGAATTTTGCATGCTATAGATTATGGCTAGATAGGAGCGCTTAATTTGTATATCTTACCACGACCCTATGTAAACCCTATTTACAGCAAATAAATAATTTGATTGATTGATTTGATACGCAACAAAAAACCGCATCAAAAAGATGCGTTTTTTTTAATAGATAGTCATTCAAGAGGAATTTTTATTATATGTTTTTCGAAATTCCCACAGCAAAGCGAGATACACGCTAACAAAGTTGCGCGGGTTTCGTTACATTAAAACGTTAAAGCTTGTATGTATATCTGTTACTATTACACGCAAAAACTTGACCGATTTGCTTGAAATTTGGTAACCAGGTACCTAATATACAATTTAGATTCTCACTTGAGGCTGATTTCACCAGCACAGCATAATGGTCAAACAAATTGACATATTTTTTGACGTAATTGTCTCGTAATTTGAACTTGTTTGCTTATGTTTCAATTAAAAAATCAATACGGAACCACTACTAAAACATTATTACGTATATTAAACGGGTCATTCAACTTGTCCCGTTTGGGATTAAGGCTTTTTGTTATATCCGCACTTACTGCGTTTTGCCATGCGGCCGTGAGGGGTAGAACATTTTTATTGATGTGCAGCTTCTACACGATTTTGATCTTAAAATACAATTTATATTAAAATCATTTTCGATAGGCGGGTTAAGTTTTTTAATTTTATAATCATTTTACGTTGATATGCTATTTGGGACTTTAGATTTATTAATTAAAAGTCGATTTTAGATCGTAAGTTTAAAATTAATTTGAATATGAATTAGTTTTATAGCGGTTATGTAGTTGTATGGGCTATTGTATGGGGTTGAAAGGAGGGCATGGATGCTGTGAAGAGCTCACACACAATACCTACCGCGAGACACATACCGATATACATACGCCAAAGCTCCTGGCACACGCACGCAGCCCTAGCGCTTAATTGTTTCATGACTTCGCGGGTCAGGAGCGTTGGCGTCTATTAAACTTAAGAGATAAAGCAGTGCCATCATATAGCGATGAAATGGTGCTGTTTTCTACAGAGCGGTCTGACATCGTAACGTCAAAAAGGCACTGCTTTTTTCAGAGCTCCACTTTTTACTAGCCAGCAACGCGCGAGTGAATAGCACAATGTGAACTATGTACATTGTATTGTTATTAATAATGATTCACTTTTTTATATTTCTATACTACAAAGTTAGCAAACAAGCATATGGCCCGCCTGAAGGTAAGCATCACCTCACCGTAGCCTATAGACGCTTGCAATACCGGGGGTATAACATAACAAGTGGAGCTCCGGTCACCTTACTCACCGTAGGAACACAACAAGGCCGAGGTCCGAGACCAATGCTATTTGGCTACGATCTTCTGTAAGATGCGACGCCCTTCCCCAGACGGGGATTATCCGCTGTGCCCTACCTCTCTTAAAAAAACTATACTATTATATTTTGGCTTATGCTAGTTGCGCAATTGGCGTTCGCAAACAGGATCGCGACACCTGCCGCGCGCGGTCACTTGCCCGCGCTCGACTCGCAATTTGTTTATTTGCACCATGAATTTCTTCATGGTTAGCACCATAAGTAGCACATCATATCAACCCATAATCAGCCCACTGCATGGATACGGGTCTCGCTTCCATCGAAGGTGATTAGAGCGTAGTCTGCCTCTGCTCGAGATAACGAAACCCATCCAAACACTGGCTAGGGTCGACGTCGCTAAACTTGCGTGTTCATATTAGAGTGCGACACACAGCGACGCCATCGAGCTCCTAATAATAATCTTAATGTATCACATAATAAGAGAGGTAGGGCACAGCAGATAATCCGCTCAAATCGGAGCAGCCCGTCTGGGAAAGCACCTTACAGAAGATCGTAGCCAAATAGCATTATTCGTCTCGGCCATGTTGTGTTCCTACGGTGAGTAAGGTCTCCAGAGCTAGCGTCTATAGGCTATTGGAAGTGACTGTGGAAGCGACGTCGTTCAGAGAAAAAAAAAATTAGGATTTTGGTTATCATGCCTAAGTGGTGGACTCCTATCCTTTTAACAATTACAAGTCTGATTCTATGCAAACTAAAAGTATTTTATAACAAAAAGCGGTTGTCTGTAGTAATAAGACAATGAGTTGGGCGAGCCGCACCTGTCGCATACCGCGCGTCCACGATTAACTAATTACATCTCAATACGAGATGCGTTTGAAACTAGTTGGGGGAATGGTGCTCAAAGTGTGGTTACATCCCACCAGTGGGCCATCCTTGACAGATAGGTCGGTGGTGCGTTGGTAATGGACCTTCAGCATCAGTGTGCGGTTCCCGCTTAGGGCAAAGATTAAGATGACATCTGTTTGATTTCGAGTCTGGGTGTATTATCGACTATTATTTTGTCTATTCTTATATTTTCGAGTTTATTTTTGGATTAGTTTTGTTTTAATTTTGTTATGAAAAGGTAAATTTTGTAGGGAAAAGTAAAAATGAAGATACAGGACATTAAATAGTTATTGTTCGTGTTTTTCACGTGTTATGTTCATGTTTTCTGTTCGTAACACCTACTATCACTTGATGTTTTTGCATTAAATATAGCACAACAGATAGCATAGACGTCTGACAGTTTGAGAACCAATGTATTTAATAACAATTTACTAGAACACCAATTAACTGAAAAAGTATAACATGTAAACTTGTTACTTATTTTTAGGGATCCTCATACAATAGAGTAAAAAATACTAGCCATTAATAAAATTTTTTTTGCAAAAAATGTCGATTAGCTTTAAAAAGTTAACAACAGCTGCCCGAAGAGAAAGGACGGGGGAAGGAAAGTAAAAAGGGGGGTAGGAAGCAGAAGGGGTATTAGGCTTCCGGCTCACTCGCTCATCGTACGAAACACAGCGGCATACCACCGCTATTTCACGTCCCTATTGATAGTGATATGGGTTCAAAATTAACAATTTAAAATGTAAAAAAATTTAAACAAGTAACCAAATAAGTACCATTTTGAAAAAGCAAGTAGATACTAAGTTTCTTGCCAGTTCTTCTTAGTACAAATGTAATGGGGCCCGTTTATATTAAAATATTTTGTATAACAATAGTCACGAAATGAAATGAAATAAAATCGTTTATTTCAGAAATTAGACCTTCACAGGCACTTTTTCTTGTCATTTACAACTTGTTTAAATAAAGAAAACCAGACACACGGAACCCAGTATTCAAATCAAGCTCACACTTAGCCCGTCTTTCAAGATCCGTGCATATAATTTGTACACAGTAGAATCTAGTTAAATACTTTTTCACTAAATGAGATGGACAACTAATCACCTAGTCGCACACCACCTGCTCGGAGTGGAATGGACCAGAATATGGACGTGAAATGGCTGCTGTGTTTCGTACGATGAATGAGGGAGCCAGCAGTCCAATATCCCTCCTGCTTCCAACTCCCTTTTTCACTTTCCTTCCCCTTTTCTTTCATAAGTGGGCAACGCGTCCAAGATCTTGTTGTAGTGGATGTCCATGGGCAGCGGTGACTGCTTACCATCAGGCGACACGCTCGCTCGTTAGTCCTCAGTCACAAAAAAAAGAATGTCCACCAGGGGCACCAGGATTCACGATTCAAATTAAATTATATTTCACAACAGCTGGGTTCAAATCCAGTAGAAAACATACATTTGCACTCCCTATACTAATAGTTCTGGCTGGAATCTACGTGTTCTCTATGCATTATTTTAAAAAAATTTTGGTGTTGTTGAATATACGTATTTCGCATACGAAATACACAATGCCATTTAGTCGCGAAACTTCTAGTTTCGACTATTTTGACAAATACGTCCATGTTTTATCGATGAAACAATCCTAACTGCTGCGCCAATTAATTACTACATCATAACATGAGTAGTAAATAGTAAATGACACAAAATCGAATCGAAATCGATAACGCAAATTAGTATCGATGAGACGATGGTCTTGCCAGAAGTATTATTTTAAACTCAATTGGCAACCAATGGTGACTATTGGGCAAATATATCGTAAAGCAGTCATAATAGTTTTCATTCTTATTGTAAATCCACGGTCTTACTACTTTTAGTGTTGCAGCGGCAGCTGGTGACTAGTGTTAAGGAGAATACTTCGATGGTTCGGCTGCTATACTACTAAAGAACGAACATTTGATCCTTCCACACAACATTTACATAGATAAATCATTTATTTGTATCTTGAAAGCGCAACTTAACAATTTAGTAGTAAGAATGTGTGTGCTGAAGTAATACAATTATGGGTACCATAACAAAAGCTCTGCTATAATTCCAGTTGATTCCATCCCAATTCCAATGGGAAAATTAACAATGGAATTATCCAGATTGCCCAAATCTTTATACTTTCAAATAACAGACCAGTAATCGGACATCATGCCGTGATTAGTGACCGGTTGGCGCGAGGCCCAAGCACCTGGTCGCATTAGCATATATGTGACTTACCGTTGGGCGACAAATATTATAGTGAAGTAATTAAATATCTACAATATTATAAAAAATGTTAATTGGAATGACACAGTATCTATGTCCTTTGTCTCCGTCTATTTTCTTTCTGATTAATTAGTTGTAGGTTCCAAAACAGCTGTATATAGTTTCTCCCCCGGGACGTCAATAAGCTTCATTGCTTATTGTCGCCGTGGTTGATCCTGGCTATACAAGAGACACAGCGGCATATTTTGACATTTTGGATACTAGACAATATGTCTGGTTGTTTCAACACACTGGACATTGTGAGAGAGGACTTTTATGGGATCCAGACTATTAGGAATGTTAACATTTTTGTACACTCGACAATATCATCCTGAAGGCACATACGAGTATATAGTATATGACCTCTTTGTTAGTCAAGTTAAAAAAAATTGTCCCCGCGACCGTGAAGCACAACCTTGATCTTCACTTTCGCGACCAATTAAAACGAATAGAGACGAAATCGCGACACCGGTCCGAATACAAATGAGTTAATTAAGCCCGAATAAGAATAAATTACGCACGTTTCGATGAGGTACCCGATGGTTTGGCGCATTATCGAATCAACTATCGATAAATCACCGATCGAATCAGTTTTGAACTTGAAAATACTTTTTCGTCAAGTTGTTCTCATAGTTTCAAAGCCAAAGAGACAGACGTTATAAGATTGTCTTTTTTTGGAGGGAGATTTAATTGTTGTACCGTCAAGCAATCTACCCTGTTCACGTCTTACATTGGTTCAACTAAGAACAAACATTTTTATGTTAATGATGTAGGCAACCCATAATCATCCCACTGCTGGGATACGGGTCTCCCTTCAATCAAAGATGATTAGAGCGTACTCTGCCACGCTGTTCCAATGCGGATTGGCAGAGGCCGGTGTTTTCAAGCCGCCCGAAGGCCACCGACTTGGCTTAACGACTGTCATCTATCGACAACAGCTGGGACCGACGGCTTAACGTGCCCTTAAAATACGAATACTATTGAAAATTAAAAATTCAAATCCCTTCACGCAATTTTTTGAAAACTTGAATCGTATTCATAGCTGGATACTTAATCCCTTTATTGATATTTCCGCTTACTTTTAATGAGTGTTGCCGCTCTAAAATAATATAATCAAAAATATAACAAAGTTGTGTCGTTCGTAACACTATTTATTGATTTCATCAGTCGTGTCATATAAACTAATAATAATTGTGTGGTTATCTTATCAGCGGCAAACACTGACTCTCGGCACGTGTCACTCCCGCGCAAGATGTTTGCTCAACTGGGCGCAGGGCTGCCAACGGAGGACTGGACGTAGAGGTGAGCTAACCAACTGGTAGATCACCTGGTAATCTATCACCTCAAAGGAAGCGTGATTAGTGTGACTATCTTTGAATGCGATAAATGTATGATTTTCATTTAAACTCTATGCAGGAATTGTTTTAATAGTTTTTATTTATAGTTCTTATTTTCTTTGATTTTGTATAATTTTATACAAATGAAGTAAATAAAATAAAAAACCCTATATATCCACTAGGTACCTAATTTACATGATTTAAAGATATAATTGGCGTAGGCCTCCCCCTTTCCAGAGCCGTCGTTCGCGCGCTGCTCGCATCCATCCTGCTCGCTCACTAAAATATGTCCCACCTATGTATAAGTCTATGTATCTTTAAACTGACAACCCTGTTCTAATGTTGTTAGTAAATATTGCAAAAATTTGACAATATTACATATTTATTGACATAATATGTAAATAGGCTTGGTGCGTTTGCGTCACGGGCTATTTATAACATAAATGGGGGGCAGGAGTTTCTACTTCGCGACTGTTTGAAGTTAGGGCAACACAAAGTTTGCAAAGAATCTATCGATACTAATATTATGAAGAGGAAACATTTTTTTTTTTTTTTGTAACTAATAAACTCATAAATTACTGTGCCGATTTCAACAATTCTTTCACCGTTGGGAAGCCGTTATTTCATTTTCAAAAATAATAGGCATCCTTTCTAAAACTCGTCCGAAGCTGGGGCGGAGCGCTAGTATTTGATTCTTTGACTAGGTATAAGATTCAAAATCAAAACAGTTTAACCTCGCTAAATGCAAGTTTCGATTGGAAGTCGTCCGCCCCTCGGCAAACGCCGTTCTGTATATGTGAGCACACAGACAGACACACACGATCGCAAAAATTTTTCGCGCAGGTTCTTGACCGGGCTATTTCCGGCGCGGGAATCGAACTGGCGTTTTATCGCCCGGGGGAACGATATCGGGAGCGGCGCGTGTCATGAACTTATAGAGGTTTCGATGACTAACGCCCGAACCCAATATGTGAACTAAATCCTCTATCGATGATTGTTCGTGATTGACGGAAGTATTGATTCGTAGATTTCCGTAGATAAAAATACAATGCATCGATTGGTCAAAGAGACGCGTTATGTGTTTTTTTTTTCAATCTGACATAGGAAAAAAAGGATTGAGATCGCATATTGGGTTCGGGCGTAAGTTTTCAAGTAAGCACTCCGTGATCAATTACTTCCGTTACTGTTTATTGTCGTTGTGCGGGCTTTTCCGCAATCAGGTGTTTTGTTTTGGGAGAAAACAGACGTCATTTTTTGCAGCATGAATGGAAAACTTTGACAAAAATAATTTTTGTACAGGCGCATATTTTTAAAATTATTGAGGCAATTAGGAAGTAGTTATGCGGGGAAGTAGCCCTAACGGTCCGAAAGGACAATTTCTTTTTGTACATGCAACGATGTCTTTAGATTAACTGAAGTGTCAGACATGATATAAAAGTTAAATAGACGCTATAGGACAAGTAGATTTTTTATAATTTTAAATTGAATGTAAAATTCTAAGTAATTAAAAAAAAAAACTCGAGAACCACTGGTTTCGCCTTTACATTTAGATGGTTCATTTTGTTGCTTTTAAACCCCCTCAATACGCATGTTCCGTATATACGTCGAATTACAAGTAACCCTGTGTCTACCACAAATCAACGCCGTCTGAGGTGCGCGCAGGACGGGCGCAAGAACGGGCCGCCAACCACGAGGCGCTCGCATCGGCCGCGCCGTAATTAAGTCTTGTCGGACGAATCAATTGTCATTTATTTCTTTACTAGCGAAACCCGCGTGTATCCCGCTTTCCCGTGGGAATTTAGGAATGTATGATACTTTAAAACCTTCCCCTTGAATCACTCTATCAATTAAAAAAAACCGCATCAAAATCCGTTGCGTAGTTTTAAAGATTTAAGCATACAAAGGGACATAGGGACATAGGGACAGAGAAAGCGACTTTGTTTTATACTATGTAGTGATTATTCATTATTCATAATATCACCCTTGGAGGATCCAGGACTCACACCCTTACAGGAATAGGGCACTGGGCGTCATCTACCCTGTATAAATAAGAACCCCAATTGGGTTGTGCGGCAACAACCCGCTGCCGCTTATGCCTCGTCCCACGCCACCGGATGCTCTAACTGTACACACGTCTCCTAATTGTTATGGCTGGACGCAATGCATTACCTGTAGCGGTGTGCGGGTACTTACCTGCGGAAGGAGAAAACGTTTTATTAATTACAAGAAAAAAAACTTAAAAAAATATTTATTATTATAGATGGATGTGTCAACCGAGACAATGGGCACTACAGAAGAAAGAAAGAAGAAGGGCATGGATATGAAAATGTTTATTCAGAGACTAGGCCCACATAGGCACTTTCTCTTGTCAAAGCGTACAAATAAATCTTTTTTTTAATGCCACAAAGCTGGCTAACAAACATACGACCTAAGTATTGCAAGTTTCTATAGGCTACGGTGATGAGGTAAGCATCACCGTAGCCTATAGAAACTTGCAATACCAGGGGTATAACAATTGGAACTCTGGAGGCCTTACTCACCGTAGGAACAGAACATAGCCGAGACCAATGCTATTTGGCTACGATCTTCTGTACGGTGGAGGTCCTTCCCCAGACGGGCTGCTCCGATTTGAGCGGATTATCCGCTGTGCCCTACCCCTCTTAAATCTACTCTATAAACTACCATCATTTCGAATGGACCAGCTATGGTCGAAGCAGTGCGTATACGGTACTATTTCAAGTCCTATGCCTCCAAATAAATGGTATGTAGACACACATTCAAACATGCAAACGTAAAAGCTTTGATTTTAAAGGAAAGCATTTTTGCAATGTCAAAGTTTGAAAGAAATATTAATAGGCCTATTGCAAGTTCTTACAAATCGTCACTATTTCCTACCAGCAGACAGCAGATTTGTACTGAGAACTGGCACTTAGCACTTGTTCTTTTAAAATCTTATTAATACAATTAAAATAAAAAAATAAATGAAACTATTAAAAATAAGAAGCGTATTAATATATCGGTATAAAATGTGTGTTAATATGCCTAGGTACGGTCAACAACAGAAGTGGTTGTCCTGACTGCCTGACTGATTGATGGGTCAATCGTAGAGACCTGAACCTACTGTGACAAGAAAGGATTTTACGTATTCCCACGGGAAAGCGGGATACACAAACAGAAGTTACGCAGGTTTGGCTAGTTTTTGTTTTAAAAGCTTTAAAATTTACCGAGTTACTTTCGCATTTATCCTAGTACTGGACGGTCAACTTTCTTCGAAGTCTCGGGCTCTTTTGCAAAACTACAAAGTGAAATATAGAGAAAAAAAATTGTAAAGAATTCACAAAATACCTGTAGAACGCCATGTGTTCAAGAAGCGCGCGCTCATTGTCCATAGTTCCAATCCCGGGGCAGAGGAAAAAAAACAAATCGATCGAACATCTGGCGTTGACACCCCCTATACACCCTCGTAGAGCGAGACAGGTTTATCTAAGATGCATGCGTGCGAGTGGGATAGAAGAACAAAGCACCCTCGATGGCAAAAAATGGATGCGTAGGCGCATTTGATGTTCCGTTTCCGAATCTTAATATTTTTGTGATTTCGATACGCAAATGCTGTTGGTGTTTTTATTATAAATTTGTGGCAAACAAGCATTAAAAAAGTATTTTTGTCGTTAATGAGACATTAAATTATAGATTAGTCAACCGATAAAACGACTGGGCTTAACGATTTCCCTCCAACACTTTCGGGACTGATGCTATTATATGAACGCAGCATTTATTATCTGTCATATTAAATCGGTACAATATAACTAACGTTCTCTTTGGCTGTTACACATTACTTTTACCTATAATAAAGCTTCCAATGCTACTAGTTTTTATCAGGAATCGACAGCACGGGAGAACTCGAGAATTTCAAAACTCATGCAAATATTGGTTAGGCTCGTCCATGGCTCGTCATTGCTTTACTTATGGGAAAGACAATAGTAATATTTAATTGTTTTAATATTGGCAACCATCTGCTTCTATTGTCGCGAAAAGGTGATAAATAATATCATAGACAAACACTGAGGCATAGACAATTTCCCACGCACGCAGGAAGCGGCAACCCTAGCATTAAAAAAAAAACGCCCGCATAGACATGAACATCTGTCCCGAATGCTGTTTGTCTCTCTCGCACGCGGCTCTTATTGTATAGTGCCATCTCGCTCTGCCGTCGGCAGGTAGTGTCGGTGGATTCGTACAAGTGTGCGTCTTTACTTGAAGGCATTTTTAATTATCATTTTAAAATTAATATTTTATTTATTTATATTGCTTCATTGTTTTTAGGGTTCCGTAGTAAACTACAAGGAACCCTTATAGTTTCGTCATGTCCGTCTGTCCGTCCGCGGTCTAGCGCCTAGACGCTTGATGCTAAAAAGCTGTAATTTGGTATGTATACTCATATTAACAATGCTAACAAAGTGGTAGAGTAAAATTTTGAAAAATATTTTTTTTGGGGTAATATGGCATTGTACTCATTTGCAAGCAAGAAATGCGTAGCCGATACGGACCCTACAATGTGCGTGGCCCGACACGTACATACTTGCCCGGTTTTTTTAAATTATTTTTTGATATTTGTTTTGTGCTTTCATATTTCTTCTCCTTATTAATATTATAAACCCTAAAGTTCGTAAGTATGGATGTTTTTTCCTCTTTTACGCAAAAACGTGTAATGCAAATAATGAATAATCCCATCTATCTACTTTAAAAGCTACTACCATTTCGGAAACAAAAGTAAACATTACACGAGTCAGCCAGTCTTTAACAATAATTTTGTTTTGTTTGTTACCTTAATTTAATTTATAAAACAATCAGGTAAACAAACAATAAATAAAACATCAATAAGTGTAACCCCAATTTAATTGCATAGAAGCAACAGGTACCTACTGTATTGAAATTCACAAACTTTGAGATTGAACTTCGTTCCCACGGGCTATTGTTTTGGGAACAATAATTTCGAATGCCGTTATCCTGTAAAGAATAATGAGATAAAAAAGTGTTTAAGTTATTTCAGTTTATTATTTAACTGCCAATTTATAAATCAATGATTTTGTGATTTTAGTGGACAAGTTTAAGTTTCGTCTCAAAGTAATGAGAGAATAATAGCCAGTTTCATTTTAATTTTAACTCTACATTAAGCCTCAAGCTCCGTTAGTTTGATAATTTAATGTGCCATTAACTTTAAAAAAGCGCTTCACAAAGCCGCTGCCTCTAAATCTAGTGTTGGCTTAGGCAATATTTTCCTTTTATTTTGTATATAAAAAAAGATTAACTGTCATTCTATCAAAAAATAATATATTGCATATATTATTATCATCTCGACAACGCAATTTTCTATTATTTTAAACTACACATTACTAACAGCCAGGATTAACTTAGATAGGATTGAAATCGACGACCAATAAGTCCAGGATTTCCATGATTAAAAACCACGCTATTGTGGAGACAGAGGACATCACATTGTTAAAATCATAATCAATTTAATGAAATACCCGAACCTATGTTTACTGTATCCTTGCACCCCATATAAAGATACTCAAGTTACATGTCAAAAACATAATGAAAGAAAGAGACGCAAATGTTGGACTGAGACAGATATTTTGTAATATAAGGCCGTCCACATAATAACGACTAGACGTGTTACATATGTGTTAAATTTGTGCGCCCGAGTGACACCCTGGTGTTGCAAGCGTCCATAGGGTACAGAAGTGATCGCTTACCATCAGGCAGGCCATAAGCTTGTTTGCCAACGTAGTGGTATAATAAAAAGTCATTATAGGCATTATTTATATTTCATAACTTACATCCATACATACAAACTGCGTTTATAATATTAGCACAGATATTAGTAAAGATTTCTAACAAAATGTCATAGACTACTTAGAAAAAAGAATGTAACTCAAGTTTCTTGACCTATTAAAAAAAAATCTTATAACTTTTCTCTTATAACAAAAGTATGTAACTAAAACGGTTCTATATAGTCAAATACACACTGAAATAGTCTTTCAAAAACTTTAGACGAGTTCTAACATCAATTAAGATTAGGTACTCGTCGGCAAATCGCAACATCGGCAAGTATGTAATCGTCCTAAATGTTTGGAAGAGAGCTATATTTGCGTTGGGGTGCGCGCGCGCCCCAGTCACGGTCCGCGGGGTGGGGTCGAGTGTGTGGGGTGAAATATTGTATATATTTTTTTAATAATATTGTCCACCTGATGGTTAGCCAATTTTGACCATAAGTCACCTGTATTTAATAACTTATTTGATTAAGCTACTCTGCTAGCAAGTCTAATATCTTTCTGATTTTTTTTAAATGTCATACCGTAAGCAAACAAGCAAGCGGGCTTGATGGAAAGTGGTTACTGCCGCCTATAAACATCACTAATGCAAGAGTAGGAGAAAGGCAATAGGGAGAGAAGAGAGAAGGAAAAGAAATTGGGCTTCTAGACCTCTCACTCACCGGATGAAATTGTGCTTTACGCCGATATTCTTGTAAGGGGGTGGTAACTCTTCGGTCGAACTAGCCCATTTTATAAATGCTCCACCACTCGCAAAAACTAAAAGATATATTTTTTTACAGAGGACAAACGAGCTGGCGGGTGAACTGATGGTAAGCAATCACCGCTGCCCATGGACGTCTACAACTACAAGATCTCGGATGGGAGTGAGAAAGGGAAGCAGGAACCCTCCTGGCTTAGGCTGCAGGCTCTCTCTCTCATCGTACTTAAACACAGCGGCATATCGCCGCTATTTCACGTCATTAAAATTATAACTTATACCACAAACTATTCAAAAATGTACACCGGTTTTACAAAAACGTCATGTACACGAGCGAAGCCGAGGGCGTTAGTAAACATAGGTTACATTATATGGGAGCTGGTTTCGATCGGGCCGAGATGGTCAACAGCCCCGAACAGCTGGTCGTCTGACGGGCACAGCCTCCCGCGCTATGTGACATATTTTCACAATTTTTTAACATTTTACAGTATAATTAGGTACCCACGATGGAATGGGTATTTCAAGTGCTGTTTATTTGGGACAATCCTAGCGTGACGTAAAATACTTGACTGACTGAATGACTATAAATCTAGGTCTCCAATCAGGGTTGAATTTTCAAAATGATTTATAAAGTTGAATGACTCATTATTTTTTGGCTATCACTGTCAAACTAAAAAGAAACTTAATGTGGAGTTAAAATTAAAATGCCGTTTCTGAAACGCATTTTGCGCTTTAATTTTATCTCTTTCAAATGAAAGATCAATATTGCTTGTAAATGGCGAATTACTACCCCTAGCAGTGGCAAAGAAAGACGGGCGAAGCCTTGGACAACAGCTAGACCTATCGAGATTATCCGACCACAAATCTTATGGTCCCTCATAACGTGATATCCCTATATCCCATTCCTCGATATCCCATTAAATATATATCCAAATATTCCGCAGGTACTACAACCCATATCCCGGTGGGGGAGGTGCGGGACGTGCGGCGCGCACCTGGTGCGTCTACTCCAATCGCGGGGCTGCGCGGGCGACTCTCGCCGTGTGTGCACGTCACACATAACTGAATGTTTTTTTTAATATGTTACGCACCTGCAATCCCCGAGGGGGTGGACAGACAGAGCGAATATTTTGGTTTCATACTGTAAATTTTAAAGCTAAATATACTTGTTCTTTACTTGTGCTTACCGCAAGTGGTGTCAAATGCAAGCTAGTGTCAATGAATAGCGAGTCTATACTCGTGTGAGATTGAGAGTAGATTTGACTGTTCTTACAACGAGAATAGCCCAGCCCGGTTCTAAAGACTGTCATCTGTAAACAACCATCGGAACCGACAGCGTAGGCGACCTGCACGAAGATCCAAGTTTCATAACCCATCCAAAAACTGGCTGAGAGCGCCATTGCTTAACCTGTCACTTCGTTCAATTTCGTACGCGTATCAACCACCATCGAGTATAATGACGTGAGCATACAATTCCGAATGGGATGAACAGGGCGTAATCATTTAGAGAAAGTCGACGCCAGGTGCGTGCTGAACCCGGGATTACTGGAATAGAGAGGGGTGGGATATCGATAGTCTGATATCGATAAATAGTATTTAATAAGTTGCTCGTATTTTTTTTATGTAAAAGAAGTGTTTTTTTATTACAAATGTCTTGTTTTGCATTGTTTCAAAACATCATAAAAAATAAGTAATGGTGTAAAATAAAATATTATTTAAGAAAATCATATACCAACCAATGATACCATTTTCAATGTAGTAAATAAATTAATACTATTCCCGGGATAAAAATCGGTACATCGTGTTTTTTTTTATGCCACAAAGGTGGCTAACAAGCATACGGCCCGCCTGATGGTAAGCATTACCGTCGCCTATAGACGCTTGCAATACCGGGGGTATCACTCTCGCATTGCCAACCCTCCCAACTCCCCCAAGTGGAGCTCTGGAGACCTTACTCACCGTAAGAACACAACATGGCCGAGACCAATGCTATTTAGCTACGATCTTCTGTAAGGTGGAAGTCTTTCCCCAGATGGACTGCGAAAGATGCGGAGCGGATTATCCGCTGTGCCCTACTTCTTTTGAATGTTATATTGCAGTTCTATTTTGGTATTAAAAACGGTTAAGGAAGGTTCTTTCAAAGTAGTTTCCAAATAACGATTTATATGTACGCATTTAAGTTATTTATTCCATATTAAGTCTCATCTCTTCTATTATCAAGGTATCTTCTTTTCTTGTTTAGTTTGACGGTGACAGCTATAATTTTAATTAGCTTTAAAAATGCTGTAGCCGTTTCTGAAACTGACCGTTTAAACTGGCCGAACAAATAGTTTTTTAATTCTTTCGAAGTTTATCTCTACAGTGATAACGTCTTTCTACTCATACTTTTATGGGTTAATAGAATATTCCACGCGTCACCCATGATTTGCAGACCCAACGGTTGTCTCATGGGATCGCCGAAGTCCATAAAATCATAAGGCCAGTAACCAAATAATGGCTGCGAATTGACACCAACTCGAGATGCTACATCTGCTTGCAATAAACAAAAATACACTTGCTAATCTAAATAGCCTGTTTGGTTCCTAAATTATTAACCGTATTAAAGGCAAGGCGTTATGATTATGTATAGTCAGCTCAAATATAATGTGTATGTTTGTTCTTGAGTATGAATAAGTGTTTACTTTCAACCTGATGTCTAGTCCGTGACAAACCGAGCTTTACTTGCACGTGACTGTACACCACTGGATTAATTTTCGTGTCATAATCTCGGACAAAGTGACTTTTGATTGCTCGTAACAAAAACTACTGAATTGTCGGACGTCAAATTACAGAGCACTCGCAAATTAGTGAGGTGAGGCGGGTCACCTTTCACCCAGCAGAGTGCATGGCAAGACAGAAGGTTTTAATTTGTTTATTAATGACAATACAAATATGATGCAATTCTAAAGCAATGCATTTCCTAATTCTTTAGGAATAGGTAGATTTATTCCTCGTTTGTCCCTCAGAGTTTTATCTCCCATTAAAAAATATCAGGTTCCTAACAATATGCCTCCTTCGTCCCGAAATATAATTTTAATTATTTTTAAAATTAGTTATTCAAGTCTAAGGATCTAGCGAAGGGTGACTTTTACTACGGTTATCGGACCTACACAACTTTACACGAACGGTGGTAAAACAAAGTTCATTTAAATCATCGATATCAATCTATCGACAAATGCACATCCCTAGGCGAAAAGACGCTTGCGTGTGCGCACCACTCACAGGTATAAATGACAAAGTAACCCGCTATCCTCTCGCTGCCTTGATATTCTTAAATTCAAATTAAAATTCAAGTTAAAAATATATTTTTTAAGAGTTCGCACATTAAGTACACTTGACTGTCGGTGTAATGTGCGAACTCTTTAAGAAATAACTGTTTTTAACTTTTGCGTTCCCGTTTCCGGACTCATCCAGGATAAAAGTTATCCTATGTGTTAATCCACCTTATAAACTACCTGTGTACCAATTTACAAGCAAATCTATCGAGCTTTTTTAAAGTAAATGACATTATATTAAAATATAGTTGTCACAGTCAAACTAATGTCAGAAATAGAGCTCGAGTGAAACTTACGCCCGAACCCAAAATGCGATCTCTCTTTAACCAATCGATGCATTGTATTTCTAATCGATGCATTGTATTTCTAATCTATGGAAGTAAACTACGAATCAATACTTCCGTCAACCAAGAGCAATCATCGATAGAGGATTGAGATCGCATATTGGGTTCGGTCGTTAATAAGTGTAGATTTTGAACTACCCAATTCACCAAACCCATAAAAATAAACTACAATAACATAAAAATACAAGTGACAAAAACTAAATTCTTGGGCATAACACTGGATTCCAATTGCAATTGGATAGAACACATTTCAGAGCTATGTAAAAATAAAACAAATTTGTCTTCGCTCTTTGGAGACTAAACAAAACAGTCTCACGAAAAGCTGCTCTTCTGGCATATCATGGCTACGTCAGTTCAAATCTTAGGTATGCTATAATTTTGTGGGGCAACTCCGTCGATTCCGATAGAGCTTTCAGAGCTCAGAAAAAATTCACTTACCACTTGTGTACCTTTGTTCAAAGAACTTCGTCTTTTAACTGTGCCATCATTGTATATATTTGAGTCGGCTCGATTTGTTAAGCGTCATCCCAGTCTATTTGAAAAACTGGATAATGTTATACAAAGATCGAACAGACGTAAATTTAATTTGGTTGTACCTAAATCTAATTTATGTATTAGAAGCAAAAGCTCATATTGTATGTGCGTTAAAATATTTAACAAGCTGCCGGACTCTCTAAAATGTTTGCCTTATTATCAATTTAAGAAGAATTTACTATATTTTTTAATATCGAATTATTTTTACACTATTCATGATTTCCTAAATTATAAATTCTAATTAATCAATGATAATCAAATTAATTAATTTACAATTTTTTATGCAATTTAAATTTTATTTCAATAATTATAATTATAACCTTATTATTGGTAAAATACATAATTAAATCATATGAAATTCAATAAAATTAATTAAAACTAAACTAACAATAAAAACTAAAACTAAGCATTAAAAAGACATGTTATACCTTATTATTATATAAATTCACATACCAAATCTGGTGGAGTATGTTAAGAACAAAATAATGCTTTAAGACCACTGTAAAACCATATTCCATGAATAAATCTTTCATTCATTCATTCATTGACAAGTTTCTTTCACTACAATCACAATGTGCGGAAGCGCGCAGCCGTGGACAGCCTCCAAGGGAGACCGCTCGCCCACAACCCGATAATGTGGTACTATTTTACATACGCCTCAGTGTTTTTGATATTACAGGAAGCTTAATTAGTATCCGCTTTAGGAAAAGTGTTTTCTACACTAATAAAAGAGGTAAGATTTGGTTTTTTTTTCATTGAAGCTCCACTAGTAGATTTAAAAAATTCTTTCCACGTTGGAAAGCTTCACTATCCCCGGGTGACACATAATAAGCTATATTATATTTAAAAATTTAATTAATTAAACTGAGGCTCCCCGTCCTACTTCGTTTTCACATTTTCCTTGTCTTCTACCTTCATGCCTAACTTCACTTCAATTTGATCAATTTCGCGCGAGTGAAGAGCACTAGCATTACAAATGCGTGCATTGCTTTATGGCAAATAGCTGGGCTTCCGGATCCCTCACTCAACGCATTGCTACTATAGAGGGTGGGACTTCAACAGTCGAGTTAGCCCATATCATAAATGGTTTCAGAGTGATAGAGCACTTCGATATTGCCCAGCTTAAATCATTTACATAATACTATAAGTTGCCCAGAATGTATACAAAGGTGAGTTAACATTATCGGATTATTATGAACCCTATAGAGTAGAGTACCATACGCGTTTGTATGGCTTGGTGTACTCAACTCGGTGACAGATTTTTTTTTCGAAACAATAAAAAAAAACGTGTCGTTCTCCGTCGATTGATTCACAATAATTAAGCTATCATCGAAGTGAACAACGCAACGCTTTACACACGTCCCACTCGTCCTTCCGGTACGATACGCTGTGGGCGATACGGCACGCGCCATTATTGGAACACTTACCTTATTTGATAAAATGATATTATTGCAAACATTTTGTTAATCTGTCGTAGCAACTTTGTTTTTGTAATTTTATATCACTCGCACGAAATTGGGGAGCTCGATGGCGTCTCGCTGTGTGTCGCACTCTAAACGATCACGCAAGTTAACCAATGTCGATCCTAGCCAGTGTTCGGATGGGGTTTCATTGTATCGAGCTACTCCGCGCTTCGGAGGATGACAGTCGTTAAACAGTCAGTTCTTTACATTATTTTCTCTGATGACAAAAAAATAAAAACAACGACAACAATATGCAAATTTGTTTAAAACAAAAACAAGAAAGTCAACTTTAAAATATTTCAAAAAAGAACACTACATAAATTCAGGAGATATGGTAGAAAATCTCGATATACACAAAAAGCAATAACACAAGAAAATAAACTTAAGTCCAAGACTGCGTTTTGCCCCTGCAAGAAAAAGAAAACTTCTACCAGACCTGTCCGACGTCTTGCAAATAACTACGTAGGAACTACGATGGAAACGCGGCCTTTTCATTTGCAAATTTCTGTGGGACATCACACAAGTTTTCTTGCAGTACGAAACGTAACCTAACAGAAATATATTAAAATTACTTTACAATCTTCATCACCCTGCGATGAACTACTGTGACACATAAACAACAAGAAGTATTATCGGTGTACTACGCAAACAATGAAAAAAAACAACAACAAAACAGCAAGTGTGCCACAAACAACAAAATGAGCTTTAACAACAAAACAACAATATGCCACAAACAACTCTACATAAACAACTATACAACAACCAAAATACAAATGTGCCACAAACAATAAAATGTGCTTTAAAAACAACAATATACCACAAACAACTCTACAAAAACAATTATATCACAAAAACAAAACAACAACACAAAAGTGAACCACAAAAACAACATGAACACGGTCCGCTCACCCATTGCGGCGGCACGTCCGCGTGCTGGTGGTGCTGGTGGTGGTGGTGGCGGCGGTCGGGCTGGTGGTGGCCGTTGGGGGCCGCGCACGACGTCGCCGCCACGCCGTACTGGCGTGCAAACATAGTGAGTGGTTACGTGGTGGACGGAGGACAGAACATAATACAGGAAAGACAGAAAGTGTTACATACAGTCACATTCTTCAACATGAAATATATATTTACAAATTTCTTTTTTTATTCAAATAAGCCTATTACAAGTTCTTTCAAATCGTCTGTTATTATTCTACCACCAATTCTACGGCTGCGCTGTACTAGGAAGAACTGGTAAAAAAACCTAGTATTTGCTCTTTTAAATATGGTTCCTTATAAATCAAAGATGATGTGCCCCTTGTTTATTTTTAACATCATGTAAACTTATAACACCGTATCGCCTGAAATACTGAATATTAAAAAAAAGTGTTCATGTATGTATACAATGGACCAATAATATGGACCAATAGCGACGCAGTAAAACATTTTTTGTACACGTTTGCTAAATATCCAAAAGAGGATGATAGTACAGAAAAAAATGACTTCTTAATATAGCACATAATCTTAATGCGATGCTGTGGGTCCTTTGTTTCTCTGGGCATGTCCATAATTACATTAGCAGTTCAAGGGCCGACCTTTTTATTTACCGTCATTTAGTTAAGTGTCCTTAGAAGACAACTCACTTTTACTACGTCCCCAGAGGGGGTGTTACATCCCCCTCTGCTACCCTTATGTCTATTGGCCTAAGGTTTATAGTGGTGTGTGTTTTGTGCGCGTTAGTTACAAGGGAACAAACGATTTGTTAAGTTTGGATAGTGATCCGCAGGGTAAATGGCTTATATATTTTAGTGCGGAAGTTATAGCCTTTCGCGTTATTAAACAGGATAAAGGGATATAGAAAAGGAGAGTCAACATGTTTTTTTTTCTATGTACGGCAGGCAAAAAAGTGTGCCACCTGATGGAAAATGGTCACAGGAGTCAGAATCAGTAACACCAGAGGCCAAGATAAAGGGAATAAGGAGAGAAAAAGGATTTGGGTTTCCGAATCACCCATTCGCCGAACAAAATGCATTGCCCACGCCGATATGCTGATCTGTTTTTCATAATAATCTTATTAACGTTAACTGACTTGTCTTCACTTATTTATCGGCAACAGTCGCGATAGACAGCTTAACGTGCTCTACGAGACACGAAGAAAAAATCTTTGAAGCCATCTAAATGCTGACTGACATCGTCATTGCCTCATTTGTATTTTGAGTTCAAATTCATTCAGTTTTGTTTGACACGCGCGACGTTAGGCCTGATTTAGACGACGCCATTTTCTTGCACATTCAAAAGCACAAATTGCATGTAATCCAATGAGAGCAATAATTGGGCCTTCAAAAATTGTAAGCAACTGTCGTTAAGACGATGCATGTCAATTATTGCTTTGACATTATTATATGCCACAGGCAATAAACTGGCATGGTCTAAATAGGCCTTTATAGTTCGCTTTCAAAGCTTTTTATTAAAATAGTTCTATGTACAAGCTCTTTCGTCGGTACATTTAGGCATAAAGCTGGTAAAGCTTTAGGTATAAAGCTTCTCAAGCTCACGGCACCGTGTACAGAGCACAGACAGTCGGGGGGGGGCCCCGTAACGTCTCAGTTTTATGGGGCTGCGACTGTCGCGCGATACTGTCGGCGAGACAATTTCTATATATTTTTCGTTCCAATATTCTTGGCACAAGATATTCCGTTCCAATATATACTTGGCACAAGATTACAGTGAAATTCAACGATTACATTCGAATTAGCTTTTCATCCGTTACTGTGGTATGCTAACATAATGTTGTGTGCTTTATCATAAAAGTGATTTGTAAAATATATTCATATCGATTTATATTTTAAATCAGGCGATAGGTTGGAACTTTTGGAAGGAATTTACATAAAATAAGACTTGTCTGTAGGGTAGGTCCATTAAAAAAAATATACACGTTGCACAGACAATATGATTTAAATTTCCTAAATATTGCAAAGGATTTGATATTGATAGAGCAATCATAAATTTTCATAATGATGCAAACATTTTTCGCCATTTCTTTCGCCAACACTGCCAATGCAATCAAAGAAATATAAACTATTTTTATATTTTCGGTTTGTTTCCATTTTTTCTGAGGAGCTCGATGGCGTCGCTGTGTGTCGCATTCTAATATGAACACGCAAGTTAAGCGACGTCGACCCTAGCCAGCGTTTGGATGGGTTCCGTTATCTCGAGCTTCTTCGTGCGTCGTGCCCACGTTAAGCCGTCGGTCCCGGCTGTTGTCGATGGATGACAGTCGTTAAGCCAAGTCGGTGGTGGGAAAACACCGGCCTCTGCCAATCCGCATTGGAGCAGCGTGGCAGAGTACGCTCTAATCACCTTCGATTGAAGGGAGACCCGTATCCCAGCAGTGGGATGATTATGGGTTGATATGATTCGATTGATTGATTCCATTTTTTCTAAAGGTTAATTGAATAGAGTATAATATATTATGACATAACAAAAATAAAATGAAGATACTCAAGATTCACTTGCGCCTTCAAGTGTACATTTTACAGCTAAGAGGCAACAAAGGCAAGGCCGCGAATTAAAACCAAGTTACCTCCCCCTCCCCCTCCGGTCCCCACCCCCTTACCCTCTTACGTGTAAATAAATGATAAACCACTTTTATTTGTAACGTGCAAGGGTATTTTGTAAGTATTGGAAAGTTTTAAGAGGGCGCTACTTTATTTAGATTTTTTTATTTTATTTATAAGCTGACAAACAATTTACTTTAACGTGTAGCACAGGCTCTCATCTCTTGTGAAAGTTGACCAAAGTTAGAGGACAAAAAAAAAGTGCCTTTACAAACTCCATATTCGCCTAACTTCGGTCAACTTTGTTTGTAGAGTCGGAGTTACGCTCGACTTTCGTCGATAGATGAATCGTTATGACAAATCATTTGCCGCTTTCATTTTACTCAAATTTATATTTATTTTATGTTACAAATTTTATTTTTATTTTATTAATGATACACTGTACAGTCAGGAGCACGTTGAGCGTTACACTTGCAATACAATTTTGGCTCTTATGACATAGAACTTAAGAATGGTACACAGTCCGATATGTAAAGGTCGACCTGCTCTTGACTGTACGTGTGAAGTAAATAAATGAATAATTTATTTAGAAACAGAATTACTTTCGCATATTTATTAGTATAAATAAATTAAATAAATAAATATATAGGGACAATTCACACAGATTGAGCTAGACCCAAAGCAAGTTCGAAACTTGTGTTATGGGATACTAACTCAACGATATTATATTTTATAACAAATACATATATAGATAAACATCCAAGACCCGAGGCCAATCAGAAAAAGTTCGTTTTTCATCATGACCCGACCGGGGATCGAACCCGGGACCTCCTGGGTGGCGGTCGGGCGTGGTAACCATTACGCCACGGAGGTCGTCAGTATGGATACAATTTTATTTAAGTGCATCTAAGCCCCTTGATGCAACCGGTCCGACTCGAATGCACCGTGAACATCTGCCCGGTCGCGGGTTGCATTCTCGGCGTCGAGACGAGAAATGCTATAGTATAATATGACTTTCTCTTGCTAATTTTTATCGGCGTCGGCGGCGGTGTGTCGGCGCGGGTTTGATTCCCGCTCGTAGCAAACATAATATGTGATGACATCTGTGTTTGTTCTCGAGTCTGGCTGTTTTCTATGTATTATAAGTATATTATTTACAATATTATATCCGTTATCTGTTACCCATAACACAAGCTGATTAAGGCTAGCTTCCTTTGGGACCAGTTGGCGCTGTGTGAATCGTGTAGAATTTATTTATTTAATATGAATTCTACGTTACATCCTTTCTTTTATAAAAACAAATACAACAAAAAAAAAATTCCATGAAACAACCAATGCTTGAAGTAAAGGATAACGTTTCAGTAACCGTAGAGGTCCGATTTCTGTGTTCGTAGGCCAACTATCACAACTGGACGTGACATACCGTATCGTAAATAACATTTCGCACGCGAATTGTTTTTTTTTAATACCACAAAGTTGACAAACGAGCATACAGCTCACCTGATGGTAAGAGTCACCGTAGCCTGTAGACGCTTGCAATACTGGGGATATCAATCACGCGTTGCCAACCATCCCAACACCCTCAAGTGGAGCTCTGAGTGCGTAGTACGAGTTTTTTGGTCACATTCGAACGTGTTAACGTTTACAAGCCGATGAAACTGGAAAACAGTCTTCATATTGTGAATTTACCACGCGTGTTACATTTCTAAATTAGCCGGGTTACTCACTTCGAAACGTGAGCAAGTAAGCCACATAATTTTGATATGTAACACGCGTCTTATAAATTCGCAACATGAGAGTTCTTCTCTATTTGGTCGGTTTGTTTACGTTGACATGAATGAACGTGAACAAAAAACTCGTACTAAGCACTCTGGAGACCTTACTCACCGTAGGAACAAAGCATGGCCGAGACCAATGCTATTTGGCTACGATCTTCTGTAAGGTGAAGATCCTTCCCCAGACGAGCTGCTCCGATTTTTTTGTCAATACTTTGACAAAAACAACAAGCACTGAACGTACGTTAGTAGTAGTTAGTTGGTAAATGTGAGTTTTGAGCTTTCCACATAGACAATGTCAGTTGGTCGAAATAACTTTATGCAACTCTATCTCTGTCTAAATGATAGTTGATCTACACCGATTTCCGTATACGATATCCACAGAAAAAACCAAATGGGCAGTTTTTCCGCGAACGTAGCAAAAACTGGGACGCTTGTAAATCAGGGAGTAGTCCCAAATATATATCCCGAGGTTTCGGGGCAAAAATATACATTTGAAACCTTCTTGCATGCCGTATAATATTTGTGCTTCCTTACATCCGTATGCAGGGAACCGACATAAGGATACTAACTCTGTTAATAGTTAGGTACATTCCACATGTTTTTTCTTTTCCAAAAGTCTCATGCAACGAAAAACGTACACATGTACGCACGTTGGCGTGTCGCGTTTCGTGCTACATTGAGTTCTTTGTATGTTAGACCTCACGATTAAATTATTGAAACTGCGCGATGGATAAATGAAACGCGAATTCGCCCTTTCTGGACAAGGTCTAAAATAGTCTAAATGGTATGCGTCCATGATACAATTTTAGGACCATTTAATCTAATCACCAGAGGCAGTTTAATTTTATATGTTATATAATTTTTTATTAAATAATATAACCAATGATAGTTGTTTACACTACGTCCACTTATGCTTATGTAAAATATGGGTCAGAGTCGCGTTAGGGGCAATGCAAGATAATCACATAAAAAGATATTAACTCCTTCACTACTTAGGTGCTTATTAATTAACCTTATTGACCACAATACATAAGTACTGATAGGCGGACTTAATGCTAAATGTATCTTTAATTTTAATATCAATTTCTTTAATATAAATTTGTGTGCTGAAGTTTACGACAAATATATTTTTTCTATTTTATTCCTTTTCAATTCCTCTTGGGCTACTTTAAAACTGTTATTTCGACAACGGTCTAATCTAAAACGTCACAAACATAATATAACATGCGTTACGTCACAAAAATAGTAAAAAAAAAACACTCACCATTCCATTGTCCATGCCCCCATACGGCGACTGGTATCCAGCCTTTTCTGTGACTGCAAAAAGAAATCGAAAAAATTTAGCACATTTTTCACAACTTCATTTTGTTCGTAGACCTTTCTCTGCGATCCTCGATTGAAGTGAACTTCCTTGGTGTAAACGTGTTATGCCATCGTTTTTTATTATTATGTTGAAAATGCATCCGTTACTTATCTATACTATACTTAATATTATATAGAGAAAATATTGTATATTTTTTTTGTAACGAATAAACACAAAATCTACTGGGCCGATTTTAAAAATTCTTTCACCGTTGGGAAGGTGAGAAGGTACATTATCCCCGGGAAACATAAGCTATATTATATATATTTTTAAATTACTCATCCTTACTAAAACGCTCGAAACCGAGTCGGGCCGCTAGTAGTTTATAAGAATAATTAGAAAAATAAATAAATAATAATAATAATAAATAAATGTATAGGGACAATTCATACAGACTGAGCTAGCCCTAAAGTAAGTTCGAAACTTGTGTTATGGGATACTAACTTACCGATATTATTTTTTATAACAAATACATATATAGATAAACATCCAAGACCCGAGGCCAATCAGAAAAGTTCGTTTTTCATCATGACCCCACCGGGGATCGAACCCGGAACCTTCTGCGTGGCGGTCTGGCGTGGTAACCATTACGCCACGGAGGTCGTCAAAATATACCGCAATTCGTCCAAATATAGTGCAAACACAAACCGTGGACAAAATGACCCCACTGGACTCAATAACGCCACCCTACGCAATCAAACTCGTTTTTTAATACCTCATTGTGTTTCGGCATGGGCGAGTTACAAAGAGGATTATCTCTTAAATTCATTTACGAGTTATTGAATCTTGATGTTATAATTTTGCGACACGTTGGGCGCCAATATGTTTAATTATTATTTCTATTGTTATGTTGTATTATTATTTGATAACGTTATATGGTATGGAAATTAGGTTTTGTAACCCACAGGCAAGTTTTGTCACTGTATTGACATAGGTTTAATTTTTTAATACAAGCGCTCTGGCAATAATGAATCGCTAAACGCTCGATGACATGTCGGTGACATGCACTTGACACTTACGGAATGTTGCCAATGAAGGTGTAGTTTCCAAAAAGCGGGGTAATATATAGAGTTTGTTTAAATTTCTCAACTTTCAAGTAACAAAATTTTAGATATATGATATCGTAAATTCACAAGGACTTCCATAAGAGAACGTGTCACACACATACCTACGTAAATATCAGTAGCAGCAGCAACTGTTTTGAAATTAATCAGTCAAAGCAATAAAAATAGTTAAAATAGGAAACTATTTTCACAATCGGGCAACACCGAGCATTAAAATAATACGCTAAAATCGTAGTTTCTTTTTCATAATTAACTACAAAATACTATGAAATATTTAAAACTATCCTGTGAAAAGTGATATCATTACATTTCTTTTGTTTTTCAGACGTGTTGTGACACGATTTAATAGCACAAACCGCCATATTTATTTATTTACCGGGAGACACGTTTGGCGCGCTTTGACATTGACAACTACGAAGCGGTTCGGCAAAGTTCGGCGTAGTTAAGGTGTATCAAAATATATTGTTATTACTCTAAGCCTATGTCAATAACCTATGTCAGGACAATAATATAATAAAAACGCAAACTAGCCATTGTCGCAAATAGATCTGTCAAAAAACTGTCAGTTTATTTTATACAAAAATCGGCATTGATGAAACCGACACTTAATAAACATTTCACATAAAACAAATATCATGTAAATAGACTTTAGCCAGACTTTCAATTCAGAAATCTCTTAATAGGGGAACAATGTTTTTTAGTCTGTTTTACAAGCCCTTGTCCAGATTCCGATGTTTTCTTTCCATCATTTCCTCGTACGTTCTACATTTGCTATAATAAGCTCTAGCAGTTTGAACCTATCCTTGTAACTCGGCCGCAGCCCGGGTTCAACCGCGTACTAACTTTTAATCGTTATTTTATTCGCCCGTTGCGGTCTCGCACTCGCCGTAACATAATTAAAGCAGTTTAAGCGGTTTATTGGTTAGACTTTAGGTTTGGTATTTAATGTTTTTTTTTAGATTTACTTTAGACAACGCACATATGATTGTTGACTACTGTTCACGTGTGCCAATCCGACTGAACAGTTAAGCTATGTATGATCCGAAGATTCAAAATGTTTGTTTCTGAAAATAAATCTTTTCAAATCCCTGATTGCACGGGGCCACGGGTAATTAAAATTACCCATTGTCCCGGTAATGGGCCGACCCACGGGTCAAAAGTGCTCTTATCAGTTACAAACACTTTCTCTTGTCAGAGAGAGTACATACAGTAACAAATTATTACTATCTACTCTATAAACTACTACAATTTCGAAAACAAAAGCAAAATGACCACTGGTAAGAGAAATGGCGAAAGAAAACCAGTTACGGCCTTTTCTGTCATTAAAAAAATATATCGTACATTTTTTACAGAATAAAATATAAAACGTTGTCCATAATGTCAAGATGTTTAAACTCGCAGAATTCCGAAACACGAAATTAAAATTTCAAAATATACAGCTATATTATTTAAGTAACTCAATTGACAATGCTCTTCGAGAAAGTCCCAAGGCTCAAGTCAATTGTAACAAAAATCTAATCATCATGGCTATCATTATTTGAGCTTTTATCCCCGCCGCAAAAGCTAAACAAACAAAGGCGTCATAACTCGTGGCAAACGCGAGCTTTCGAGCTTTTTGTTCGCCAAAACAGAACAATTACAAAATTAATTTACATAATAATAGACTTTTCGCGTACCGTTGTTTTAAAGACTGTTTCCGGCGGGTAGGGACGACGCGACTTTTACTCAAGATTATTATTTTACAAGTTAGATCCTTGTAAGACTAATCAAAACATGTGGTACTTGAGCTGCGGTATTTATGCTGAGTTAAGACTGATTTGAACACACTTGATTAGATTTAAATTATTTTAAGTTAGAAATGTATGAAAATATTTTTTCTTTGTTTCTAGATAAAAGATAATATCATTTTTCTATCAACGCAGGGCTTAAACTATAAGGGTTAGAAACTTGAAATTTTATAGAGGGGTTCCTTTTATAACGTAGGGGAGCACTAAGAAAGGATTCCCACGGGAAAGCGAGATATACGCAAACGGAGTTGCGCGGGTTTCGCTAGTACGTCATAAATCGTAAACCGCAATCGCTGCTACGGAACCCTTCATGGGCGAGTCCGACTCGCACTTGGCCGCTTTTTGAATCTGTAACTTATTTGTTATTGTCTTAGCCGACGGAAATACACCCCTTGGTGACTAAAAATGGGGGGTGACGAATGTATATAAGTAATTGGGTAATTTCTTGAAGATCCACCGCCTTTTCGCAATGCGGTGGCTGTTGGAATAATCTGATAAAGGATTCACAAAGACAACTTCCACTTTGGTAACTAAACTTTCGGAGAATAATTATTTTTCGCTATTTATCCATTTTGTTAGTGACATTTGCAAATATAAAACCCTAAGTTAGTAATATAAATTGCGTAGAATTTATTTATTCATCAATAAGTTAAATCATGGTTACCTGAACAAATAGAATCACTAATCATTTTTATTGACAATATTATTTTTATTATAAATGTATATTTATTTTAAAAAGTGCCGTTAGTCTACAATCAAACCTATAAGGGGGTATGGTTAGAATAATTACAGAGTAAAGTAGCGAAACAAGAATAATGCAACAGTAATGAGGCCACGTCAGCCTCAGTGGAAGGCACAAATTGCCGATCGAAGGGTGGGCGGTGCTGGGCCGAGTGGAAGACAACGGCTTTTTATAACGTAGCCTCACATCCTTGAAGGTGCAGGCAGAGGCTGAACAGACTAAATAGATTGTCCTTTATCATCAACCCATGATCAACTGCAGGGATATGGGTCTCACTTAAATCGAAAGGGATGAGCGCTTTGCTTATCAGCATCAAAAGAATCAAATTTTATTCAAAGAATAGGGTCTATACAAACACATTCTCTTATCAGAGGGTACATAAATGATTTGTGTAATTAATCCACTCTATAAACTACTACCATACCGGAAACAAAAGCAAAATGACCATTGGTAACAGGAATGGCGAAAGAAAAAGGTCTTTTGGTGTGACTTGATTTGCCATCTCTGGGGTTTTATGCCTTATGTTTCAAATTGCTATCTTTCACGTAGTTGCTAAGGAGGGAAGTTCTTTCAATACTTCCTACACCATCTAATTTCTTTCAGATTAAATTCATTGCGAGTTCCACGAGAGCTGTAGTTCTGCCCCCGGAACTTCAAGAATCTACATTGCTCATTGTCATGTCAATCTGAGGTCGCCGTTGTTGATCCTGGGTCTACAGCAGACAACAGGAATATGTGGTGGGCTTACTATAGTCCTATAATCAAAGTATTCATCTAGGAAGGACAAAACTAACGATGATTTTTGAGATCTTAGACAAGAATTCCTTTATCTTTAGCTATAAATATCGTTTGTGGAGAAATAAAGCTATCCACGCACCTGTTCAGAGCAATCCATACATGGACTGCAACTAACGTTGCTTAACTTATTCGATTACAGAACCGGTCGATACCGTTGAATAATGTGGTACCATCTCTCTGTCATTAGATATATGGGGTTCGCCAATTCCCCATTAATGCTAGATCACAGGGTGGATATGTTCTATACAAGAGGCTAGTTGTGTTGTATGAACGATAGCGATTTTCACTTAATTAATTTTAAACTAATCCACCGCCACCTGGATTTTTATGCCACATAGTTGGCAAACAAGCCTGATGGTAAGCATCACCGTAGCCCATAAACGGGCAATACCGGGGGTATCACTCACGCGTTGCCAATCCTCCCAACCCCCCAGGTTCTGGAGACCTTACTGGTTGCGAAGTAAACTTATCGTTCTTGTGTTATGGGTACCAGACCACAGATATATTATTGTAAGTATATACTTATAATACATATAAAACACCCTGACTCGGGGCAAACATTTGTGTTCAAGCGGAAATCGAAACCGCGCCCTCTGGTACTTGGTTGGTAGGATCACTGCCAACGCACCACCGGGCTGTCTTTGGCACTCTTCTTCATGGACGAGGTTGGCAAACAAGCATACGAGTCACCTGATGGTAAGCGATCACCGCCGACCATAGTGCATAGACACTGGGGGAGTCCGTTTTCGACGTTTAAAAGAAAGAAAGACGAAAAAGACGAGGAAAAAGATTTGGGCGGAGTTGGTCTACCAGAATTCTCACTCACCGGAAGAAAGGCATTTCTTCACGCTGATATTCAGTTAGAGGGTAGTCAGTCTCCTGTGTCTTGTACCACATGATATAATTACGTTCGCGAATCGATACCAATCCTTTAATTAGCAAGTAGTTATTACAAGCATTTATTGTAAATGTCGGTTACAAAGCCGACTTCGCGGATTGTAACTGTATTTGCGGGAAAATTAAAGGATACCTTTTATTCTATGTTTATGGTTTCTTTCATTCCAGATATTTTTTATGATAGACAAGGACAAAGGAGCAAGCGGGTCATTTGATTCGTAAGCCAATCACCGCTGCCCATGGACATCCACGACTACAAGATCTTAAATGCGTTGCTCAGCTATGAAAAAATTAAAAAAGGGCGGACGACTCTTATATTTCAAATTTGTTTTTTTTTAATACGGAAGGCAAACAAGCAAGCTGGCCAGCTGATGGACATTGGTCACCGCCTATGAACAACTGAAACTTGGAGGGTGTGTTCTTTGTATGACGTAGGCATCTGATAAGAAACGATTTACCGAAATTCCAATGGGAAACTGGTATACACGACGGCACGATGGCAAACAAAGTTGCGCGGGTTTCGCTAATCGATTTATATGTATATGACGCGTCCACCCCGATCCCGACCCGGTTCCACCGTCAGTGCATTTTACGCTTAAGCGCGGCACACACACCGGAGGCTCACTAACCAACTAAGCAAGAGAGGTAGGGCACAGCGGATAATCTGCTCAAATCGGAGCAGCCCGTCTGGGGAAGGACTTCCATCTTACAGAAGATCGTAGCCAAATAGCATTGGTCTCAGCCATGTTGTGTTCCTACGGTGAGTAAGGTCTCCAGAGCTCCACTTGGGGGGGTTGGGAGGGTTGGCAACGCGTGAGTGATACCCCCGGTATTGCAAACGTCTATAGGCTACGGTGACGGCTTACCATCAGGTCGACCGTATTCTTGTTGTTGAATCACCGCCAACTGCGTTATCTAAACTAATAAATATCAATAAAAAATTACAAATAGCAGTACAACAATGGCCATCCACGATGGTGGACCATTAATCTGAGCCGTCGTTTCACGGCGAATTAGAGGACAAATCTATAGGATTATAACAAGTGAACCGCGACTGAGGGCGGTAAGGTTGCAGTACCAACTCGTTCATTTTTGTTTGATACAAAAATGTAATTCGATGATAACATTTTATAGTGAAATAGTGAGGATTATACGATTTTTTTGATCGAATGATGGGGCCAGTAAGGGGCCATTAGAAATGAAATTTGAGAAAAACGTTTTAAAAAAATGATAATTGAAAGCAAATATCATTTTTCTGGATTTTTCACATATTTTATCGGCATACATTTAGTGATAGTTTGAAGTAAAATAAAATCACCTTTAAACCCGACATTAAATCCGCTTATTGTATCAGTACGTCCCTGTCCATGTCATGTTTTTCTTTCGTTTCTTTAATAAAAATAAATAAATAAACCAATTTTAATAGTGGTCAATGATCACTATTAAATGTACACATACATTTTAAAAACTACATCACAATGACCACTGATCATTGCGATGTAGTTTTTAAAATTATGGGTTATAAGTTACATGCTGACATTAAATCCTTTATTGTATCAGTAGGTCCATGTAATCAATGTTTCTTTTTTATTTCTTTCTCTCTAATAAAATTAAATAAATAAATGGCGATCAGAGAAGCATAGTTGTGGAGTTGGTTTCACACCGTGAGATTTGCCAAAGATTAACCCCCGGCTGATGCCAAACTGTCATCGCGGTCAGAAAAAACAGATTTGGCGACGCACGTGCGGGTCGCGCGCCGCTACGAGAGCGCACTACATTCGAGGGTTAATATGTTGTAATTACGTCACAGTAAATAATTTTGTACAATGCGTTTGACAGGACCGACCAGAAGTAAGGCGGGTGGTTGAGTGTTATTTAAAAAAAAAATAATAAAAAAAAACGCGCGAGTAATATCCCCAGTGTTGCAAGCGTGCCATAGGCTACATACAATGACCGCTTACCATCAGTCCGGCCGTATTCTTGTTTGCCACTATAGTACTATAATCACAGTAACAAGTGATAATAATAAATATCAATAAAATAATAATAATGACAAAATCGTTTAGTGCTGGATAGCCCATTTGTCGAGGGAGGCTACAGTCTACATAACGTCGCAGTCATGGTTTATTTTTTTTATCACAAAGGTGGCCAACAAGCATACGGCCGGCCTGATGGTAAGCCGTCACGTCATCGTAGCCTATAGACGCTTGCAATACCGGGGGTGTAGTTGCGCGGTAGCCGGATTATCCCTGCCAGTAATAATTAAATATAAAAATATAAGACAAAGCGGCCTTTTAAAAAAAAATATTTTTATGACGGGAAAAAAGACCCCAGCAATACATACTTAGTTCTTTCTACCATTTTAAAGACTTGCATAATTATACAAAGTCTCATCTCTTGAAGGAGCAAAAGTCAGTCATTAAAAAAAAAACTATTTATGTAGTTTATTATGAAATGTCAATTTAGGTCGGGTCGTTGCGCCAACAAAGGCAAAATTAGCATGAAATGTCCAATAATATATTACGTTTTAAGGTTCTGCCCTAAGGTTTAAGGAACCCATGTTTCGATATGTCCGTCAGTACTCGGTCTAAATCGCTTGATTCTAGCTGATCTTAGAGACATAGAACTTGAAGGGAATGTTTTGAAAAAGATAACCGATAGGAAAGAATTTTCCGAAGTTTCCATTGAAAAAAGGGATACACGCAAACAGGGGGTTTCGTTAGTTTGTATATTATGTATTATCATCATCATATCGACTCATAATCATCCCACTGCAGGGATACGGATCTCCCTTCAATCGAAGGTGATTAGAGCGTACTCTGCCACGTCGCTCCAAAGCGGATTTCCGGAGGTTTTTATAACTAAATTTTAATTCAATATTACCAATTGATATCGACACGCTCCCCCTAATTTATGAAAGGCATCAACAAATTGATTACACTCCAGTAAATAATATTAAAATCAACTAAAGCCAGTACACACTAGAGACCCCTCCAGCTACGTGTCCCCTCCGTGTAGTGGTAGGACCAGACAAATAAATCGGCGCAGATATTTTACATGATTATGTCGTTCGCAATGTTTTTTGGGGTTGAACTTAATTTTACAAAACAAACAAAAAACGGATCATCCATTTGGATGCTACGATGCCACGGACAGAATTATATTAAGAATATTTTTCATTATTCTATCTATTCAGTATAAGATCCCGGGAAAGACAAGGACATATCCCGGAAAATACCCTTAAGAAATAAAGAAATAAAAAGTAAGTAATAAGATAACGACGATTCGAAAGAGCTTGTATGCTATTGAAACGTCCGCACGTGGTCCGCACGGAAGCTGCGAGTAAAAGACTATACATACATGTTACATGACGTGTCATTTTATTTGTCCAGTATTGTATTATTGAGTACTGGGGTATAAGTACATGCAAAAGTGCAATAACATCCCCCTCCCAAATGTACAGTCACCAACAAAAGAGCGAGCGGAGCGGCGCCGAACTCGACGCGATTAATCATGGGCGCGGGCGACTGTACGCCCATCGCTGCTATCTATAGTCGTGGACAGTTTTCAATTTTAAAGTGAAAACTTCTTTAGCGGCACTTGGCACTTTTTTAGATGGGTAAAAAATGTTAAACTCGCGTCAGATCCGTAGCCTGATCGAAAAAGCGTAAGACGGATGGGGAGCGGGTAAATTTGTTGATGTTTAAGTTTTCATTTCTGCTGGCACTCCCGGAGTGCAACCCGTCCTATTTTAAAATTATTACTTAAAATATTGTATAAATATGTTTTAAGAGAGGTAGGGCACAGCGGATAATCCGCTCAAATCGGAGCAGCCCGTCTGGGGAAGAACCTCCACCTTACAGAAGATCGTAGCCAAATAGCATTGGTCTCGGCCATGTTGTGTTCCTACGATGAGTAAGGTCTCCAGAGCTCCACTTTGGGGGTTTGGCAACGCATGAGTGATACCCCCGGTATTGCTTACGTCTATAGGCTACGGTGACCATCAGGCCGACCGTATGCATGTTTGCTACCTGTGTGGTATAAAAAAAAAATCGACCACACTATTAGTCTAAAGCTTCAACTTCACATTATGCGTATTGGTTATTTGGTGTAGGTACGTTGTATGATACGCTAAAATATTTGACGCAAAAACCAAATATGAGTGTTTAGACATTGCAGTCAAACACCAAATAACTTTATATAAAATCCTCTGTTGTGCGTCGAAAACCGTCAAGCGGAGCGGGCGGATACGCGTATTTGTTATTTTGTCAAATATATTGGCCAGGCGTGGTGAATGTTTGCCAAATACCTACCGAAAAGACGTTCGTGATCTTAAATTAATAAAGACAAAGAATTTGTATTTATCAAACAGATGACTAGTGAAATGAAATCGTATTTCAGAGACTGGGCTCTCACAGGCACTATCTCTACACATAATACATCTTAAATGGTTAGGGTTTAGTGTTTGTTTACTTTAAAGACCAGCAACTGTGCCCAAACCGTGCCTCAAGCCATCTGGTGAGCCAACATTCGTTTGCCAACCTCTTAATAAATAGAAAAATTGAACTCGCACTATGAATACGTGTCCACGGAACCCCCGATAATCATTTCAGTTCACGGTCGACAATATTTGTTACATCCACGCATCCCTACTTAACTTCATCGCTCCATCTCTCTAACACGCACGCCAGACGGCTTATGTGTGAGAGGGACGGATACACAGGAGAGCGTGATCACGGGAGCGTGTAATTATTAAAATTAGCGTGAAGTAAGATGGTTGCTTTGAAACTATGTGTGCTACATGTTACTACGAACTGGTATATAAAAGCAGAAAAATATCATAATAAAATTTGTGATTTAAGTTTGAAATGGAGGATGACGTCACTGTGTCACACTCTTAAACAAACACGCAAGTTAAGCAACGTCTACCGTTGCCAGTGTTTGGATGGGTTTCGTTATCTCGCGTGTTCCGGAGGGCACTTCGTCTGTTGTCGATGGATGACAGTCGTGAAGTCAATTCGGTGGCCTTCTACTCTGCCACGCTGCTCCAACGCGGATCGGCAGAGGCCTGTGCTCTCAAGCCGCCTGAAAACCACTGACTTTTACGACTGTCGCCCATCGACAACAGCCGGGACCGACGGCTTAACCCTTCGCAGCGCGAGATAACGCAACCCATCCAAACACTGTCCAGGGTGGACGTTGCTTGACTTGCGTGTTCGTCAGAGTGCCATCGAGCTCCTTGTCATCCTTACTACACAAATATTAATGCCATCAATTAAGATTATAAAGTAAATATGTAGTTACAATGATATGAAGCTATCTGTTGACAAAATCCGAGTGAGTCACACAGCCTAACGAAAAACAGCTTATCAGGTTGACATATTATACGGGGATTGTGTTACACTGTTTGTTATTTTACTGTGTTGGCAGTGGGGAATTTAAGCTATTAAAAAAACTCGTGGTATTGCAAACAGGCAGCCACTCTTCGTCATTTCGTTTTGATTAGGTTTGGGGTTTGATAAAGATGTTTTCTCTTTCGTTATATGGAATGATTTTCACGGCGTAGAAGAAAAACTAGACATTTTAGAATCGGGTAAATCTGTCTATAATAGTCTAAATAATGCCGCGGCGACTTCGACGCGACGGCTATATCATGAAAACAACCTCATATAAACGTATGGCGGTGGCCGCATAGCAGAAGCTATCACTTAAATATTCTGATACGGCTTTCGAGTCGATATATACAGTTGTCAAAATGTAGGACCATGCAACATTACGTACTATACGCGGATGACAATTTAAATAGTGCTATTAATTTGCTGTAACATAAAATGAAATCTAAATTATAGAAAATCAAAGACCAAGCCCGCAAGGCAACAACCGTTCTCGTGTATCCTCGAGTTGACCTATAAATCGGCCTGCCAGCCTGCATTAATGAGCTCACCATATACAATATTATGACTTTGAACCCTTATTTTATTCCACAGGAGGTGAATTTTGAAAACATTCTTAATGTACCTATCCCTAGACCTCATAAGGAACCAATGGAACCTATGGACCCAGCTTGGGCTATACACACTACGTTTGTGTTATGACATTACAAACGTACATTTAAATTTTAGTTAATCATTACCCAACACATGCCCTCCTGCCTATCCCATCAGGGATCACAAACGTGACCCTAAACCTTAAGTTCCCATCAAGCAAGCACCAACAATGTGCAGTCAGTCGCAGTAACCTATGAGGTTATCGCTCGTTGCGTAGACGCTGCTCCGATGTGTAATTAGTAACGTGAATTTGTACATTGTATTATCGATATATCGAAATTGAGAGTGGATACACGATTGAATTATAGTAATATTATAAAAATATTCAACAAAAAAAAACTTGGACGAATCACACAACGCCATCTAGTCCCAAACTAAGCAACTAAGCTTGTACTATGGGTACTAGATTGCTGATAAATATACTTAAATACTTTTTTTTTTTGCAAATAAATACTTATTATACATTGAAAACATCCGGACCAAGGCAAACAGACATGTTCATGCACACAAATGTTTGCCTTGCGCAGGATTCGAACCCGCGGTCCTTGGGATAAAGTGACCATTGCTAGCCGCTCGACCACCGGACCTGTCAAATAAAAATCGAATAAAGAAATATATTTGTATTTTTGTTTGAAATAAAATAACTCGAAAACTACTGGGCCGATATGGAAAAATCTTTCACCAATGGGAAGCTACGTTATCCCCGGGCGACCCCGGGTAACATAGACTATATATTTTTTTTAAATTTAGGGATGCTTAGTACAACTCGTGCGTCCGCTTCGCACGGGTCGCTAGTCTTTACATAGTAATAAAATGAAGTCGCTTCGCGCTGTCTGTATCCCTATGTCTATGTATGCTTATATTTTTTAAACTACGCAACGGATTTTAATGCGTTTTTTTTAAATATGTGTGTAGTATTTCCAAAATTCCCACGGGAAAGCGGGATGCACGTAAACGGAATTGCGCGGGTTTCTCTAGAAATACTAATATTATAAATGAAAGTGAGTTTGTTTGTTATTCCTTCACGACTTGACTAATCAGCCGATCATTATGAAAATTTGTATACATATTGTCAGGGGTACCTACAGAGCCCAACATTTTTATCCCGTGAGAGTATGTCCAATGGGAAAATAGTTTTTCTACTATAGAGGGCGCTGTATAGGATGGGCTATCGGCCAACAGTCGCGCTATGGGTTGTTTTGTCAAAAGAGATTTATGTCATAAAATTACCCGCGAGCAAAGCCGCGGGGAAGAGCTAGTAATAAATAAATGAATGCTACACAAATCCACAAAGCGCCACGGTCCCAAAGTAAACTAGGATCAACCATAATTGAATAATTTGGCAGTCATTCTGCATCCTTTACAATTTTACTATCATAAGATTAATTCGCTCCGTTGCGTCCTGGCCCTAAGGTGACCCATCTCCGCGACGGACAAAGGAACCGCATCAAATGTCGCGATAACAGATTGATAACACACGCCAAAACAATTTATATTAATTTATAACACTTACAATACATTAACATTTGACCTGATGTGCGCGTGGAACTTGGCAATTAAAACATAATTTTAATTAGTGAATTAACCGAGATATATGCGACAAGCCCACCACGGATTCCCACCGCTGCCTACCTTCTATAGAGCCAAGATCAACAACGGCACCTCAGATTGACAAATAAGCTTTTTTTATACCACAAAGTTGGCAAACAAGCATACGGCCCGCCTGATGGTAAGCATCACCGTAGCCTATAGACGCTTGCAATACCGGGGGTAACACTCACGCGTTGCCAACCCTCCCAACCCCCCCAAGTGGAGCTCTGGAGACCTTACTCACCGTAGGAACACAACATGGCCGAGACCAATGCTATTTGGCTACGATCTTCTGTAAGGTGGAGGTCCTTCCCCAGACGGGCTGCTCCGATTTGAGCGAATTATCCGCTGTGCCCTACCTCTCTTTTTATTCTATTTATTATTATTACTAATTTGTTCTATCTCTGCCTATCCCATCTTATATTCCAGTCGTGAGTATATTGTAACCGCGGTTCGAGGTCGCTACGGCCATTCGATGTTAATGTGTCCTTAATATTTATATATAAACTGCTGCTAATTGTACGTCAGTATGTGATTATGGATTGTTAATTTTGTTAGTCAACTTCGCCCGCGGCTTCGTCCACGAGTTTTATTTGGTCGAAGAATTCAGTGCCTTGTGTAGCGGCGATAGCTCAGTGGATTAAGGTGCCAGTTTATTAATCGACTGGTCCCTGGTTCAAGTCCTGGCGACATACACTCAGCCTCAGAGAAAACTGATCACTCCCCTTTTTGCATGTAATTCTCAATCTATTTGAACAAAAATAATGCCTTTTGTTTCAAATTGGTGTCTGTTCAACACGTTCAAGACAATCTTTTTGTTAAAATAGTTTATTCTTATTTCTTTATAATTTTGTCTATTTTTTTAAGTCAGTTGATATGTCAATTTTATTATTACAATATTTTTAGTTCACAATGTACAGTTCAACAGTTTAGATCAATATACAGTCCTCAGTTCACCAGCTCATTTAGGCCAAGCACCAGCTCCGGTGTTATCAGTGTCTCTCATGTAGTTGCGAAGGAGGGGAATCCTTTCTTTCAATACTCCTACTCCGCCAAATTACTTTTAGATTAAATTCGTTATATTGTGTGAGTTCTATGACAGCTGTAGTTTTCTCCCCCATGACGTCAATAAGCTTTATTGCTTATTGTTAATCTGAGGACGCCGTTGTTGATCCTGGCTCTAGAGAAGATACACAGCGGTGGGAATGTGTGGTGGGCTTGTCCTATCGCGTCGTCGTCAGCAAGTGTAAAAGACAATCTTTCATACATTTTTTCTGTCCGACTGTCGTATCGTGTCGTTAACAGTAAAAACGATCATACATTGTCACAAATGTCATTCGCTTGTCCTTAATCCGTGTCGCTTCTCACGGCGGCGCAAGAGACGATTATGATTGATACCACTCTACGGACGCCTTATAGGCGCATACGTGACCTACCGTATTTGGTCGTATTAGATACTACAGGCGGTTGTAGAGAATATTATTAACCGACTACGAAATTAATATATTCAATAATAATAATAATAAAAATAAATGATAAAACTTAAATCTAAAATAAACATTTCATAAAATATACTAAGATAATATAAAACATACCTATCAAATCAATATAGATTTAGACACTGATCATTCATGTATACATTTTTTTATTTATTTTACTAATATAGTGGATAAGTTTCCTACTAACATAATATGGACTTAATATAAGTATAATGTGCAGGGATATAAAATGTGCAGTCTGAAATAAATAATTTCATTGATTTGATTGTTTGCATTGAATAAGCTCCGAAACTACTGGATCGATTTAAAAAATTCTTTCACCAGTAGAAAGCTACATTATCATGGAGTGACATAGGTTATAGCTTTTCCCGAAATTCAATGTGGTTCCCACGGGAACGGGGCCGGAATTTCACGCAAAAAAGCTAGTTCATTATAAAGAGGAAAGATTTGATTGTTTGTTTGTTTGTTTGCATTGAATAGGATCCGAAACTACTGGACCGATTTGAAAAATTCTGTCACCGTTGGGAAGCCCGCTATCCACGGGTGACATAGGCTATATTATATATTTTTTTAAACAGGGATATCCTTTTAAAAACACGCGCAAAACCGGGGCGGGCCGTTACTTAAAATACGTTTCAGAAACTGACTGGAATTTAAAGTAGTATTTAATGCCACACTAACATTTAAACAAAATCATGTATTAGGTCAATAAGGCACCTTCAAATTATTGTGTAATTTTCCTCGTTTAACGAGAACACGCTGTAGATTCCCAGAACTGTGCAATAAACATTAATTCAGGCAGGTTCAAAATGTGTCACTCTATTGTAGAATACTGGGCGTGTGGTACAAAGCACGAGCGGAGCGGGTTACTCACGTGAGAACCTTATCGGGACAAACCCACCACACACACATTCCCACCGCTGCTGTCTTCTCAGGACATGATCAACAACCGACATCAGATTGACAATAAGCTATTGACGTCCCTGGCGACCTCAGATTGACAATAAGCTATTGACGTCCCTGGGGAGAAACTACTGCTGTCTTGGATTGGAACTCACAACGAATTTAATCAGAAAGAAATTAGAAGTATTGAAAGGTTCTCTACAACGAGAGCGAGAACTAGAGAGAGAGAGAGTGAATGGAGCATTCACATGATGGCATACGACGCGCGGGTCGAAGCGCGCCGAACCGCGCGGTAATGTAGACGATAATCACCGTTTACTTTGGTCTTGTACCGCGCGGTACCGCGCGGTCATATGAACTTAGCCTTATTGTGTTAGATGTTGTGAGTTTTTGCCTTCCTTACCAAAACACCAAGAGAGCTGTGATAAGCCAATTTGAATAAAAATATTTTGAATATTGACAATGAACAGTGAAATTCAAGTGTCGTTCCGTTTTGAAGGAAATTAACAATCAGTTTTGGAAATCACGAGAAACAGGATTATTAGACGGAGTGGGAAAGTTCCCAAGTGCCAATCTTTTAATATCGTATCGTTTTTATATTTCCGTAAACCGCCACCGCCTATACATTGTCCGCTGCCGCCTATACCTCACCCGCTTCCGCTCCCAAATTACACCCCACATATCGTACGTAACACGAGTCCCTAAAAGGCGAGATAGTTCAATGACAACGGCGCGCATAGCGTTTGATCGATCGCATATTGACAAACACGTTTCTGTTGAGCCATACCGAGGATTGGTGGACAACGCCGCTTATTAATCTTGCAGTATCCATTAAAGATTGCTATACTTTATTTTAAAATATGAAATGTATTGTATCATGACAAAAAAGGCCGTACTTAACTGGTTTTTTCGCCATTTCTTTTACCAGTGGTCATTTTGCTTTTCTTTCCGAAATGGTAGTAGTTTATAGAGTAGATTCATTAAATAATAATGTATTGTCATCTTTGACTAGAGAAAGTGTCTGTCGGACCTAAAAATAAAATGGACTGAAAACATTACTAATGAAGAAATGCAGCAGGGAGTAAATGATGAGAGAACTTTGATGAAATAAATAGAAACTAAAAGGGGGGTACTGGTACTCAGACACATCTTAGAAGGAAGGGAAGGGAATAGAAGATTGAAGAGGCAGGCCGAGAACGGCTTACACCGATAACGAACAACCATAGAAAATAAAGAAGCCAACGACGTTTACAAAGTGTACAACGCTTGTCACTATTTATGGATGAAACAAGTTACTGAGCTTGGATTAAGTTATTAATTATTAATACAATGTCTTATTATAGAGCGCATAACTCGTAGGCATTTGCTAAGAAACGAAACGATCTATTTACGATTGTTTTTTAAAGCTAGCCAACCAGAAAGGTGATACTATTTAATTTAAATGTATCAACTTCAGCTTCCTCGATCCTGATGAGGCACAACGGGATGCGCGCGCGACTCGCGAAGTTGTCCAAAAAAGGCTCTTCGTCCTACTTCGACTACACTCTTCCTTTCTTATCGAACTTCGTGCCTAACTTTATGTTACTTCACTTATTCAAACATGCCAACTTCACGAGAGTATGGCTAGACTATGGATATATGCATATCAAATTCATTAGACTCCCTCCGTTAACAAAAACAATTACGTAATTACTGTGTGTGTGTAAGTACTTTAAAATATTTTTGTGTTACTTTTGAATGTTAGAAATCAGTACCAGTAGCCTTTATAGTTTACAATGTAGATTAATCTCATAAGCCAGCTGTACACGGGTAGAGTATACGGTAGAGTAGCGCGGTAGAGTACTAACTATCCCACTAATTATACTAATGTAGACAGCATTGGTAGAGTACTAAAATTTGGTCGAGTAGGGCAGCTAGCACCGGGGGCAAGCTACTCTACCACTTTCCTTCCCCCACCCCAGTCGCTACTCTACTCTACCGTACACCGAGCCATGTAAACGGTTAGTAGAGTAACAAGTTAAGTTTATTAGTGCGTTCCTTACATTTTATCGAGTGACGTTCATGGTGTCCTGTTCAAGCGTTACTCGTGTAGACAGTTACTCTACTAAAACTGGTAGAGTACTTGGAATGGTAGAGTAGTATGCTAGTTGACTCTACCGTATACTCTACCCGTAGCAGGCTATAGTGATTGAATGTAAATTTTTATATGAGATATAGGTTCTTAAACCTTAAAATGAGTAGTTACATCCGCCTTTTTTCCATAATGCGGAAACAGACCCTGCGCCCTTCAGTTACCGACCACGAAGGGTTGTTCATTAAACACTTACTTATAATAATAACGGCATTTAAAATCGGAGTGTCCGTTTTATGGCCGCGACCCAGAATCGGTAATAGTTTACGATCTATTAATCGGTTTTATTTATCGTTTATTAAAATATACCATTGCCCATTCAGTGACGCATGTAGGGAACTCATTATTGTAGTCTTAGTGTGTTTAGAATTCAGTGATTAAAACCCTAAAAAGGAAAACCTAACTGGAGTCTTGGAACTCACCGTGAATTTTATCACAGGATATTAGATAGTCTAATATTAGACAGAGTAGGAAGTATTGAGAGGCAAAGGTCTTCCTAAGGAGAGACAACTACGTAAGAGACAATAGTTTGAAACAAAAAATTAAATTGCCGACCACAGTCACGGCCTTTTAGGATCTTCCATCCATCAGCCATTTTTAACTTATTCGATTTTCTGTAAATACGTCGAATTAAGGAGGTTCTATTATATACGCATTCTAATATGAACACGCAAGTTAAGCGACGTCGACCCTAGCCAGCGTTTGGATGCGTTTCGTTATCTCGAGCATCTCCGTGCTTCGGAGGGCACGTTGCCGTCTGTTCCGGCTGTTGTCGATATATGATCGGTGGCCTTGGTTTGAAAACACCGGCCTCTGCCGCATAGGAGCAGCGTGGCAGAGTACGCTCTAATCACCTTCGTTTGAAGGGAGACCCGTATCCCAGCAGTGGGATGATTATGGGTTGATATGACGACGATGAAGTAGAATTTGACGCCTGCAGCTCTATTCTCGTAACAAAAATCGTTCAAATCTCGTGTCAATCTCAATCGCTGTCTCACTCATACAAAATAGGAAATGAGCGGGACAGCGAATTAAGGGCTATAAGATTCTTAGAGACAGAGCCCCAGTTCTTTTTAGTTTTTGACTGGAGAAATATCCATAAAAGAGGAGGTTTATGCCAACCAGTAGTAGAGTTTAAGACTAATGACTGCAATGCCCGAATTTCATGGAAACAAAAGGTCAGAAAGTCTTAAGCCTATTAGGCAACTCTGTAATGTGTACATATTCCGCGAACTCGGTTAACTTGGCCGAAGAGACGATGTGGTGCATGACTAAATGTGTTGACATACGAAATCGAAACAACACTTGAATAAATACTATTTTATTTACATTAAAACAACAGTATTATGTCTACTGTTAATATTATAGAGGTTTTTGGTAGCTTGGACATTGGGAGACCTCCAAATATTATCTACCCTATGAAAATTAAATTAGAGTGGTCAAGCCTAGCCACTACTATAAACTGGTTGTGACTCGTAAATGGGCTGGTGCCACCTTGGCAGTAAAGTCTCACAAAATATCGACCTAAGATAAGTACGATGTGAGAGAGATCCGAAAGCTACCTACTCCCTTTTTCACTTCACCCGTCCTTCCTTCGTAGGGCAACGCATCTAAGATCTTACAGTCGTGGATGTCCATGGGCAGCGGTGATAGCTTACCATCAGGTGACTCATGAGCTCGTTTGGTAGCATCGCCAGGTAATCGTCTTGTTTGTCTGCTGTATGACAAAAAATTGTTTTGTAGACATGAGGCCGCAGTGACGCTGGGTCAACGCAATGCGCGGGCCTCGTCGCAAGGCCAGTGTGAAGGGTCTCTAAGTCGAGTCAAAGTCCTTTAAATGCAGATAATGATTCAGAGGCATCCCAATGATGAGCAATCAATAATAGCAACAATCAACGCGCCCTTGTCCTATATGATGGTTACACTACACTGCTACAGCCTAAACAAAGCAGATAAGCAACAAAGAATAAAATAGCTTATCACAAAGTAGGCCTTCACAGCACTTCGTCACTTTTCTACATAGATACAAGAATAACTAACGGATCAAAGCACAGCCCAAATCGCTGATCGTAGACCTTTTCTTTTTTTTTCTCTATTTTTCTTTGAGGCTTTTAGCCATGCTTGACTATGTCAGCCTCATAGGAAAGTTCGCTGGACAAACTACTCCATGTCCCTCAGTGCAAGTGATGCAAAGATGTATAATTTCCTTGCATCACCCGAAAGACGTAGAGAACTTGGAACTTGGAGAAGAATACACCCTTCTTTGTATGAAGTAGGCATGCAATAAGAAAGATTTTTTTTTTTAATATTAATACAAATAAATTGGTAAAAAAAAAAACTCAAACACATTTGAATAACATAAATGGTAAATCCTCAATTGGCCATCACTGTAAGTTTGTTAATAATTAATTTTTAAAGACTAAATATTTTACTACCTATAATTCTTATAAGCCCCAATCATGAATTCCTGCATCTGCGAATTTTTTGTATTGTGTCTACCAATTCTTATGTACGAAGAATCAATAAAATGTTGAGTATAATGTATTGATTACACTGGTCCACTACTACGCTGTGTCATCTTTACTATCTTATTAAATCCAATGTGTACTATTACACTGAGGTAATTAATAGAATTGTACATTTCATATGTGGAGGTGAAAAATAGGTAATGGGCAATAATAACAGCTTATTTTGGGACATGATTAGTGGTTGTGTTCGTACCGCGCGAGCCAAATTAGTAATTTGGACCAATGATATTATTTGTAATAAAATAAAATAATAGAGTTATGTTTTGAGATATTTCTTACATAGTTTACTATGAACCTCCTATTTCATATACGTAGACAGAATAGATAGACAAAACTATTTAAACCAGTCAAAACAAAATAAGGGTCTAATTTCTATCTAGTATAAAGCCACAACTAGCCACAACTTTTATTTAAAATTTACAATAACACCGTTAGGCTGAGTTGCACCATATTAATCATAGTAAAGGTTTGTGTTAAATTTGACACTAACAGTAACGCTGACTTTAACGGTTACAGCAAAATGTGTTGCACCGCATTCATTAGCTTTGTTAAAGTTAAAAGTGTTGCAAGTCAAATGAGGTGTGATTTACCCCAAACTCGTTGGGGTAACATTTTTAAATATGGCATCATCATCTAGCGCTGTCCACTAGTGTCAAATTTTTTACACTTCGGTGTGTTTGTTTTATTTCAACATGTTTGACAGCTTGACGGATAATTTAACACAAACAATAGTGAACTAACCAGAGAAAAGTGAGCGGTTACAGTTAAGGTTAAAGTTATGACGTCATTTAACTATTTGTCAACTGGTGCAACTCTAACCGGTACTTTAACTGAAGTTTCGTTGTTTGTTATTTTTAAAGTAAGATGGTGCAACTCAGCCTTAATGTTATGTTACAGGTCTATAATGTTTCTAGTGCAAAATTCAAAAGGTTTTAACCAAAAATAATAATTGTAGCCTGCTATGATAAGACTCAAACTTGAATAAAGTCAAAGTCTAATATTTATTCAGAGACCTGTGGCCTTATTCACGTAACAAGAACCGATTCTAGTCCGATTCAACGACTCTCGCTGTCCCGTACAATTCCTATTTAGTATGAGTGAGACAGCGAGTGTCGTTGAGTCGAAGTAAAGTCGGTTTTTGTTACGTGAATTGCCCCACAGGCCGTCACAGGTAGTTTCTCTCATAATATATAACATCTATAACACAAAATAATTAATTATAATAATTTAAAGTACGTTATATAAACTACCACTACTTCGGAAACAAAGCAAAATGACCACCAGTAAAAGAAATAAAAATAAAAATATAGGGACAAATCTCACAGATTGAGCTAGCCCCAAAGTAAGTTCGAAACTTATCATAAGGAATACTAACTCAACGATACGACATTTTTATTAGAAATACATAATAGATAATCATCCAAGACCCAATGACAATCATAAAAAGTTCATTTTTCCAGGCTTCGAACCCGGGATCTCCTGGGTTGCAGTCTGACATGGTAACCATTACGCCACTCAGGTCGTCAAATGGCGAAAAATAAAAATATTCCACACAACACACACACACACACAACAATTTGAGAGTATGAGACATAGACAATAACACAGAGAGATCAAGGTTTTCTGGAGGCATTAGAAATAATAATAAATAGTCTTGGACGAATCACACAATGCCATCTAGTCCCAAACTAAGCAACTAAGCTTGTACTATGGGTATTAGATTGCTGATAAATATACTCAAAATACTTTATAAATAAATGTGATGGGGAGAATGGATAATACTTCATAGCATGATACACATGTTTGGCTGTATGGTACAGAAAACAAGGATAGCAATTAGTTAATAACATTATTCTTGACATGTACTTCATTGTACAAGGCTATCTATCCTATAAATTCTCTTTTTGGTAATAGTGTTGGTGCTGTTGGTTAGAAATGAGCTAGAATCTAATTGAACTGTATGAATAGTAAAAACCCATACATCCAAACAAATAAAAAAGTAGGTAATTTGTCTATGCTTGACAACAATAGGTTTCAGAATGAGAATTTAATTAGAGTTTGCTTTGCTATGAATTCATAATTTATAGTCAATGATTGATTCCCGACTATAAATTAACACATAGGATATTTCTAAGAAACGTTTTTATGCACCAAGAGCGCGTAGCTCCGGACTAGCCTCGCACAGCGCGGAGCGAGTAAATAAACAAATTAGTATAAACAAAGCCATAAAGAGACCGTAAAAATCGGCGATTCGCGATCTTATACTCCGCGCCGTAACAATAACATACCCTGGATCACGGTATTCGCTACCATTGACACGTTTTAAAAAAAAGCATCACCAAGCTTACAAACGAAACCGTGATCTCAACGAAAAATGGCTTTTCGTTAACAAAATATACATTACAATGCGATAGAACGGTCCGATAGCTCATTAAATTGATAATGAGGACGTCAGAGCAAATATAAATAATGAAACAATTCATATTCGCATTGAAATCGTCAGTAGCACAATGGACCCAGCACATTTGACAATCCAATGTGTGATCAAAACATAGCCTTTTATATCTCTTAGAGACATAAAGCGACCTCCTGTGATACTTTAATACTTGCGTTAAACATCGTAGAACCTTGTAGGATGCATTTTCAACGTTTAATGTGCGCTCCTTTGGAGTATTATGAAAAAATGCTGTTGATATCCAACACTAATGGCATAACACGCGAACACTTTGGCCGTTTTTCACAATGAAACACTTCACTGTACCGCTATAGTTCGTTCGAGGATCGCGAGATGAGCCACGGTATGCAATTTTTCACTCACCTTGTTGTTTATTTGCTATTTTATTGAAACAGTTTTGAAAAACTTCATATAAATGCATAGGCTCGTCATCGCTCGTCGCCATTTTGGAATTTACTGTCCAAATAAGCATAGACAAAAAAGAATTTTATGCCCGATTCGTTCGAAAATGTAAAGCATTTTTCACTTTCAAAACACGCTCATGCTTTATATCCAAACCGCATCCAAACTCATAGCAGTGATTGTTGAGGCCTTCATTCTGACTGGTGCTAATGGAAAAACGGCGAGTTTTCATGACACTCATCACTTTAGTGAGATTTGCTGATACTCAGACTCACGTTACGCTCGGCCATTTCAGTACACTAAAGCCCGTATTGGTCGTGGTCCACCTGCATTTTTTCTGGGTGGACCACGGGCATTTTTTCTTGCCCGTGGTCCACCTAAATGATTTGTTATAAGAAATTCAATGGGCCAAGTTAAAAAGTATAAAGGAAAGAAAGAAAGAAAGGGGCAGTTAAACGGCTCGTGATAACGCGAGCCAACGCGAGCCGCGCCGTCCGTGAAGATTGACTGGGCTTATTTCGTTCCGCAGGCCGGTGTGGTTAAACGGTCCGTGATAGCGCGAGTCACAAGCGATGGATCGCGCGAAGTTTGCCGAGCTGCGCTTACGGCGCGGCGCCGGCGCCGCCGAACTGGATCCGGCGCGGCTCGGTTTATCACGGGCCGTTTAACCGCGCCTTAAGAGTTTTGAATTTAAGGAGGAGTGGGGTAGATGACAAGCTTATAATTACCACTACTACGTCTGTGATAATACCTACAGCTACACGGATTAATAATATTAAAGTATTGTATAAAACTTTTTTGCAAGACCATTTTGCTTTTCGTTTTTTGTCTTATTTCCTTTGCCTGACCATAAACAATATAGAGAAGAGTGTTCGCCATTTTTCATTAGAAAAATCAAGTTTGACGTAAGAGCCTACAAAATTTTCGAGTGCACTTTTCAACACATCAAGAAAGCGAAAACATATAATTTTCATACATGTAACATGTTCTCATTGAACTCCATAAACACACAAAACCAGGCGAGTATATAAATTTGTTTTACCGGCTGTTTTATTAATTGAATTATGTTTGAAAACAATTTTGTTTGTCACGTATAACCTTTGCGTGTCTTTACAGATTCTGATTAGTTTTAGTCAGCTGTCTTCGCGTTACTCGGGCATATTCAGGCATCGGAAACACTCTGATAAGCATGTGAAGAAGGAGGTCTCCTCGTGTCACGATGCCACTATTTGCAAAGAAAGCTTGGAGGAATGTCTCAGGAACATAGATAGGTACTATTACACAATAAATTTAAATCTTTACTAAAGTTATTCTATTCAACATCTTATTGTCAGCATCCCAATGTCACTATCAATGGAAATATCTAGAAGTTTCAACAACTAATCCTTGAAGTTTCAACAACACTAACCTTTGAAGTTTGAACAACTAACCCTTGAAACATCTCTAAATGTTTTGTTTGTATTGGTTTATCTTATATGTATGGTAGCGGTGAGGGAAGCACAACTCTAGGACTATTTTGAGATGTTAGGAGTTCTTGAACCATATCATTTTCATTTTGTAATTTCTCAAATTTTGCATATGAACTAAGAAACGTTTGAATCAAAACCAAGCAACATTTTCATAGGATTATTTATTTTATAGTAAATAAAGACACAATTTATTTGTGATCTTTAAAAGAAAGAAAAAAAATGCAAACAATTTATAAAATTATTGAAGATATTAAAGTTATTCTTATTGGACTTGTGATCACAAAATTTAACACCTCTTCCCACCTCTTGACGTGCTCATTATGCCTGTTATAATAGAAATATTTTTATTTTCAGAAATGTTCTGGTCGACATGAAGAGGGTGGACCTCCGATCCCTGGTGTTGGCGCCCCGCCGAGGGATCGAGGCACTCAGGGGCCTGACCACTAGGAAAGTGTCGCATATATCTAGTGATTCGTTTGAAAAGAATAAAAATGGATGGTCTTCCAGTCCTGTTGTCTCCATCGACGTCGCCGGCCGGAGGACGAGGTGCGTTTTGATTATTGTAATTTTTTTTTATACCATAAAGGTGGCAAACAAGCTTACGGTCTGCCTGATGGTGAGCGGTCACCGCAGCCTATGGACGCTTGCAACACCGGGAGCATCACTCGCGCGTTGCCGATTTAGAATGTATTATACATATGAACCTTCCTCTTGAAGCTCACTATCTCTTAAAAAAACGCATTAAAATCCGTTGAGTAGTTTTAAAGATATAAGCAGACATCAAGAGAGACAGACAGAGCGAGCTTTATTTTAAACTATGTAAAAACACATAATTCTAAATAGATATTTATATAGTCTATGTCTGTAGGTTTGACTTCTGTAATATTTATCTCTGTTTCGAGCGAATGGATGTAGGTTGTATAAATAAAAAAATAATTAAAATATTTTTTTTTAAATATTTAAGTTTGAAACTTTGATTTCATGAATTCCACTTTTCCATGGTAATTTGAATCAAAACTCGATTCCTTGTCTATATTTATTTATTTATTGATTGATCACCAACATAAAGAACGTTATTACATACTCTAACTAATATTGCAAAAGGGAATGTATAAACATACAAAAGAAAAAAAAAGTTAATTTAATAGTTTGGATATTGCAATTAATCTTAAAATAAAACATATTTATTGGTTAATTGGTTCATTACGTATTAAAAAGTTAATAGCGATATTTAGATATATATTTAAATATGTTTAATTTCACTGACCGCAATGGTGGTAGTATATAACATAGTTTATTTTCCTTATTTAAACAAGTTGTAAATGACAAGAAAAAGTGCCTGTAAAGGTCTAATTTCTGAAATAAACGATTTCATTTCATTTCACTAGTCTGTGAATTGTCCATGTATACTGTATCCTATTGTTGTGATTTGCTAATTAAGCATATTCTATCTATCTACCTATCTCAAAAGTGACAATGACCAAAAAAATATTGTAGGTATCTTCTATCCTTACATATTATAAAACAAAGTCCTCCCGCGCGTCTGTCTGTCTGTCTGTCAATGCGATAAACTCAAAAACTACCCACGGATTTTCTTGCGGTTTTCACCAACGGATAGCCTGTTTCATGAGGAAGGTTTATGTATAAAATTTGTCAGGATTTTGTGTAAGTTGGCTGAAATATAAAGATTATTGTTGAGAGTGTCGGAAAAAATCAACCCGCTTGGGAGCTGTCGACGAAAACGCTGAGATATAACAAAACAAAAATTATAGGATATTCCTCTTATTTAGGTTTCCAAAAAAGTCCGCGATAGCATATATTTATCGTTTACGGATAACTTACCATAAAATAAAAAGTGATTTCCGAGTAATAATGCGGAAATTGGAAACCTATTTTGACGTATACAGTATTAATCCTTATCCAGTTAACTACGTTAGTTACCATAAGCATTTCATGTACATTATTATAATCTTTACACCATATAATTTAAATAGATACTTTAGAAGTTATAGCAAAAAATTTACGCGCATGCCGAAATTAATTCAAGTTCTTTCTATTCTACGCTAGATGGCGCTATTCAAAAGTTACATCGCGCTATGGTTACGTTTTCATCAAATTATAAATATCGCGCAAAAATTAAAGCAATTTAAATCTATTACGCTAGGTGGCGTTGTTTAAGAAATCTATACTAACATATAAAGCTGAAGAATTTGTTTGTTTGTTTGAATTTGAACTAGGGATGGCGATTCTTTTCGAAAAATATCGATTTTTAAATCGATTCGAATCGTGACCTAATGAATCGATTCACAAAAAAATCGAGGTCTATAAGATCGATTTCCGAAAAATCGATCTTTTTTTCAAGTTTTCGTTTATAATGTAATATTTTATTAAAAACAAGGTACATATTATAATTTAACGATCTCTTATCAGTAAAATCAGGTAATTCGATAATAAAAAATATTTTCATTACCATGTCAAACTAACAGATAATGTATAGAATAAGACATTTATTATTCTTTAACCGGCAGCACTCTTATAATACGGAAACATTCAATTAATTGTAAATAGTTTTATGGTTTATACCAAAAAAAATCGAATGTCGATTTTCAAGGGTGAAATATCGATTCACCGAATCGATTCAGTACTACATATCGATTTAAAAAATCGATCTTGTTGGCTCCAAAAATCGATTCTTCGATTAATCGATTTCAGATCGCCATCCCTAATTTGAACGCGCTAATCTCAGGAACTATTGGTTCGAATTGAAAAAAATCTTTTGGTGTTGGATCGTCCATTTATCGAGGAAGGCTTTAGGCTATAAATAACATTACGCTGCGACCAATAGGAGCGAAGCATCAGTAAAAAATGTTGCAAAAACGGGGAAAATTATTAGGGCCTCCGTTACGTGCACTGCACAAACGGTTCAAGTTACCCAAAAAATATGTAAGGCGCTTAACCTAGAAAGCTGGAATTTTGTATAGAGGTTCTTTTGACAAGGATAAAAGTGGGGTTTTATAGAATTCCCACGGGAAAGGGAGTAATAGGACTTTAAGTGTATTATCGCAGGCGCACAACCTAGAAAGCTGGAATTTTGTATAGAGGTTCCCTTTATGAAAGACAGTATCCACGCGGGCGAAGCCGCGGATACAGCTAGTATAATATAAAATCCAAAAACCTGTTTTTCTTAACTTGACCAATGTAGTAAACAATCTTAGCACGCCTTTTTAACGAAAATAGGCAATTAAAATTATCATTTACACCCAAATAATAATATAATTAGAAATGGCATTTAACACAACACTGTCATTATTCTGGCGATTTATCAATTTTACAATTCAATTCAATTCAATTTATTTATTTGCAAATGTAGGTACAATAATTCAGATGTTACAATATGTCGGTACATTGAGATCTTCCTCATTTTACCTTTCGGCATGCAAATACACATAGATAATTGAATAAAAAGACACGCTAAGATTGTATAATAACCAATGTAGTATTGGTCAAGTTAAGAAAAACAGGTTATATATTTCAACGCACAGCACAAACCGCTGGGTCTAGAGATTCCAAATTTGGAATGTAGTTTCCTTACGACGTCTAGGGGTGTACTAAGAAAGGATTTTTCAAAATTCCCACGGGAAAGCGAGATATACGCAAACGAAGTTGCGTGTATATTACTAGTTATCCATAAGAATACATAATAATTAATTTGCACATGACAAGAATGATGCAATAATGTGATGCACATACCATTGCAATGTTATTGTTTAACGTACTGCAACTCATTTACAATCAAAACAAAATTTACATAAACTATAAGCAGTTCCCACACATTTCGCCAAAACAATGTTGTTAGTTTATAATAAGTCATTGTCGCTGGGAAATGGCATCTTAAATGTGATTCTATTTAAAAATAAATGGATTTACTCAAAAAGAAGTACACAAATTATGTCTATTAGTTATGAGGTTTGAGGTCTATTATTAAATTTTGTGTTTTTTATGTCAAGTAAAGTATTTTTCAATGTTTCTTTCAAGTTACATTATACTGTTTTTGTATAGAAATAATTGTTAAAAAAATCTCAAATCGATTGACTAAGCATTGGTAAATTAATTTGTGTTCAGGAAACAGAAACGAAGTGTCTGAGCACGCTGCCGAATGGCGGGCGAACACACGCGGCCGAAATTCTGCGCCGAACTTCGTCGCGTATTTTCGGCGTAGCGTGTTTATTTATATTTATTTAATTTATGTTTTTAATACGGTTAAAATAAAAACATATTTGTTAGTGTAGTTTAAGAAAGTAGATGACTGCTAAATGAGTTAAAGGCAGGCAGAGTTCGTGTATGTTCAGATTAATCTCAGAAACATATATGTAGAACAGAATTCAAAATGAAAAATATTTTTATTCAAATAGGCCTAATCTAAGCTTTTTGGAATCTTCGAAAGAAGTAACTACACACGCAGAAATAGAAAGAGGAATTATTATTAGATATAATAAATTATTATGTAGTAAACTTAAAATTGATAAAACTATCATTGAAACATGACCAGATTATCTATTGTTGCTAAGAATTAGTATTAATTCATTCAATTACAATATTTTTGTACTTTGTACTTATGAATTAATATAATACACAAATGTCAATTTTCATGAATACTAGCTTTTTTGCCCGTGACTTCGTCCGCGTGAAGTTCCGGACTCACATTGAATTTCGGGAAAAGCTATAGTTTGGTCCAGTAGTTTCGGAGCCTATTCAATTCAAACAAACAATTATTTATCTATACTAATCTATAAAAAGTATAGATTAGTATAGATAAATAAGAAAACAATTAATTTTGCAATCAATAAATTGCTTTTTCACTTCTCATGCTCAGAAAATGCTTATTTGCGCAGGATATAGGCTGCACAAAATCGCATTTTGTGCACAAGGGCAAAAACGTATCTACTCATAAATGTATCTATATTAAGGCAAAGGAAATAAGCCATACAGCCAAACACAACGAAAAGTTCAGAGATAGAATTTGTTATTTTATAATATTTACTTTAATTTATTTGCCTTATGTGTTTTTTAAGTCATAAAATATATTATTAGGTTATTTAATTAATTTAAGAAAATTATTTTATTACAAAATTAATTTAATAGTAGGCTGTATAGGTCTGCAGCCCAAGCCTAATTTCAATGTCGTAAGATTTAAAAAAAAAGCGGCGGGAAAGGGGAAACAGGTCTTGTTTTTCGTGCGTTTATTAATTTATTTCCTCGCAATCTGCGGCGGGCTGCTAAAAATCTCGGATAGAAATGATTCGTTTTGTGCACTTGTTGTAAAATCTACTATTGTTGTCTGAAGTACAGACAACGAAATGGAAATGTATCAATGGTAGAGAGAGTACCTCTCTAGAAGGCTTTTAAATGAAATATTAAAATATATGAATGTCACTTCCAGGTTCAACATAACAGAGCAGTTCGTGGGTCTGCTCTCGCGCAGCGTGCGCGACCTGCAGCATCGCCAGGCGCGCGGCTTCAAGACGGAGCGCAGCATCCACGCCGACCAGAAGCGCAACCCGAACCTCATCAATAGACTGCGTAAGTTCTTCGGTCAGTATGTGTGTGCCTTTGTCAACGTCTTTGCAGTAAATGTTGTGTAATGAGTGTTCTAATGTACGCGCATAAGGATGACCATCTGACCTGGGCCGAATTGTGTTTTGTGGTGGCAGACTAGCTTACGGCCCACCTGATGGTAAGTGGTTACCGTTGTTTATGGACAATTGCAAAACAATTTGTATTGTATAGTAATTAAAACGGACATGGCAAAAGGGTTTCTTGTTAGTTTACTACAAAACCCTGAATATATATTGACAGAGTTTCTTTCGACATTTCTTGTCGTAAGAAATGTTTTTTTTTTTTTGTTAAAAATGAAATAAAGTGTGATAGTGACAGACATATAGCCAGAAAATAAGAAAGAGGGTACATATGCGAAGCGTCTGATCACTTTTCGACTATACCGTAGGGCTGAACGTGTCCGGCGCCGAGCCGGAGAAGCCGCCGGGCGCGCCGTCGCCGGACTCGGCGCGCCTGGAGCGGCTGCTGGCCGAGGACTCGCCGCTGACGTCGCAGCACAAGGACAAGATCAAGATCGCCTTCGCGGAGGGCTATCTGGCCGGTGAGATCTTTATTCTGCCGTCTCTGTAGGGTATGATGCCTTTTATTTCAAATTGCTGTCTCTCCCATAGTTTCTAAAGAGGGAATTGCTTTCAATACTTCCTACGCCGTCTATTTTATTTAAGCTTATTTTCTTAAAATATTTTTTCAATATATAAAATTTTTCTTAAACACTTATGTTAAAATGGCTTTAAAAAAAAAAGGCTAACAGGAGTTTCTTGCGGTACTCTCCTCAACAGGCCATTCACTTTTTCAAGAACTAGACGTGCAAAAATATTTTATAAATCTTCTTAAAAATAAATAATTATATGTCAAAATTCAAATTCAAAACTTTTATTCAGAGAATAGGTTTTCACAAACACGTTCTTTTGTCCATATTATATTATAGTAATAAATGATTTGTATAAATTAATCTACTCTATAAACTACTGCTATTTGTAGGGGGGAGTGTGTGAGTGAGACGGCTGATAACTTAAAAATGGTATATTTTAAATACACTGAACAATGAAGTACATTACGATTACGCATCGGCGTGTGCCACCCCGTACGCACTTCGGTGTTCGCTCGAGGATGGCATGGCCGTCTCTAGCTGGACGCTGGCTAAGAAGTGAATGCTACCGGTGTCGGGCGTAGGCCTTATATAGCCGTCGTCGGTCGTCACTGTTGCTGATGCTGGGTCTACACTACAGCAGACAATGATGGGAATGTGTGGGGGGCTTGTCCAGATAGTATATAATTTCTTAGAATAATAAAATGATATTGTGAACCCCGTCCACCCCCAGGCTCGCATCCCGAGAACGCGCGTGGCACCAAGGCCTCCAAGTACCTGAAGCTGGTGCAGCAGCTGCTCACCATCGTGCTGTTCCTGGCCATCTTCGTCAGCCTCATGGCGTCGGTCAGCGGGTCTGTCTTCCGGTAACTGTCATCATCGTCAACCAATTAGCTCATCCGCATTGCCATTAGAATTGGAGGCAAATAACCAGCGCGCGGTCCTTACCCATGCGCAGGATCCAGCTGGGCAACCAGGTGGAGGTGGACCCCGAGGACATCAGCGTGACCTTCGCGGACGTGAAGGGCGCCGACGAGGCCAAGCAGGAGCTGCAGGACGTGGTGGAGTTCCTGAAGTCGCCGGGGCGGCTGGCGGCGCTGGGCGGCAAGCTGCCCAAGGGCGTGCTGCTGGTGGGCCCGCCGGGCACGGGCAAGACGCTGCTGGCCAGGGCCGTGGCCGGCGAGGCGGGCGTGCCCTTCTTCCACGCCGCGGGGCCCGAGTTCGACGAGATCCTGGTCGGCCAGGGCGCGCGCCGGGTCCGGGACCTCTTCAAGGCCGCCAAGGAGCGCGCGCCCTGCGTCATCTTCATCGACGAGATCGACTCGGTGGGCGCCAAGCGCACCAACTCGGTGCTGCACCCCTACGCCAACCAGACCATCAACCAGCTGCTGTCCGAGATGGACGGCTTCCACCAGAACGAGGGGGTGATCGTGCTGGGCGCCACCAACCGCAGGGACGACCTGGACCAGGCGCTGCTGCGCCCGGGACGGTTCGACGTTGAGGTACCATTTTATTGTAATTTGTTATTTCTCTCTTCTGTTGTAATTATGTACCTAAGCTGCCTTTAAGAGGTTGTGCGTTAGTAACCAATAACCCTGTATTGCAAATAAAGCTCAAATATTTTATCTAACATTCTAAATTTCATTGAAATTCAACATTTTGTTTGTTGGCTTAGATTTTTTAATCGACTTGTCGGATTTCAATGCAATTTTCAGTAATAGTTAGATTCAAAAGGAAGGTTCATATTATGTGTAATTCATAAAATGATTTTTCGTAATTCTCACGGGAAAGCAGGATACACGCAAACTTTGATAACAAACCTATTTGAATGTTTTAGCGATAAAAAAAAAATATAATTATAGCCTGTTTTTTCTTAACTTGACCCATACAGTAAACAATCTTAGCGTGTCTTTTTATTCTATTATCCATGTGTAAAATCGACAAATCACCAGAATACTAAGAGTGTTGTGTTAAATGCCATTTCTAACTATATTATTATTATTTGGGTGTGAATGATAATTTTAATTGCCTATTTTCGTTAAGAAGATTGTTTACTACATTTGCCAAGTTAAGAAAATTAGGGTTTAAATGAAATACACACCTGCAATACAGTTCAGTTAATGTAACATGTAATACACTATTGTTTGCTTTTTAAAATGTTGTTTTTGTGGCACAGGTGACGGTGCCGACGCCGGACTTCGTCGGGCGGCGCGAGATCCTGCAGCTGTACCTGGCCCGAGTGGCGGCTCAGCCCGGGCTGGACGCGGATGCCCTGGCCAGGGGCACCGCCGGGTTCACCGGCGCCGACCTGGAGAACATGGTCAACCAGGCGGCGCTCAGGTATCTATATATACTAAATTAGATTGACATTAAAATATGTTATAAACTACCACCATTTCGGAAACAAACAAAATCGGCTACTGGTAAAAGAAATTATGAAAACCTTTGGTGGGGTCAGACCGGGCTGTCGCTGATTGACTAGGAGAAGTCTGTTCGTAGAGAAGGGATATATTTATGCGATGGCGTTCCAGGGCGGCGATCGCGGGCGCGGCGGCCGTCTCCATGCAGCACCTGGAGGAGGCCCGGGACAAGGTGCTGATGGGGCCGGAAAGGAAGGCCAGGCTGCCTGACGAAGAGGCCAACACCATCACCGCCTACCACGAGGGGGGGCACGCCATCGTGGCCTACTACACCAAGGACTCGCACCCGCTGCACAAGGTAGTAGATCATTTATTTGCATCTCCAAAGCACACGAAACGGCAGAAATAAAATGTTTATTGAATTGCGACCGCAGGTGACCATAATGCCCCGCGGCCCGTCGCTGGGCCACACGGCCTACATCCCGGCCAAGGAGCGCTACCACGTGACCAAGCAGCAGCTGCTCGCCATGATGGACACCATGATGGGCGGCAGGGCGGCCGAGGAGCTCATCTTCGGGCCGGACAAGATCACGTCCGGTGAGGGGGGGATAAACATAAACATTGTCGTCATTCCCTTTTTTTAATTTAAGATAAAATATTGATGTTGCCCGTCGATTCCAGGCGCGTCGTCGGACCTGAAGCAGGCGACGTCGATCGCGTCGCACATGGTGCGCGAGTGGGGCATGAGCGACAAGGTGGGGCTGCGCAGCCTGGAGCCGCCGCACCCGCACCGCGACCCGCTGGGGCCCGCCACCAACGAGATGGTGAGTGCCGTCCTGCCACGAGAGGCGGTCTATTCCGAACGGCCTTCGTCTCATGGCCTCGCCTTCGCAGGTGGACGGCGAGATCCGCAAGCTGCTGGCGGAGAGCTACGAGCGCGCGAAGGCGATCCTGCGCACGCACGCCAAGGAGCACCGCGCGCTGGCGGAGGCGCTGCTCAAGTGAGTGCGCCCATTACATTTTTTATATTATGACCTACACAATTTGCAAGAATCTAAAATATTGTTTTTAACAAACATACGGTCGGCCTTATGAGCCGTCACCATAGCCTATAGACGCTCGCAACACCGGGGGTATCACTCACGCGTTGCCAACCCTCCCAACCCCCCAAGTGGAGAGCTCTGGATAGGAACACAACATGGCCGAGACCAATGCTATTTGGCTACGATACTATGTAAGGTGGAGGTCCAAACCCAGACGGGCAAGAAAGATGCGGAGCGGATTTTTCGCCCAAACCTACCTCTCTTAACTACTTGTTATACCTACATTTGCAATTCATTGATTCTTAGCACTAATTTATCAGTTTAAAAAAAACGATGTAACAGTTGTGTCTCGCGACTGGCCTTGTATTGGGTTGCAACCGAACACCAGTGTTTACTTATTACTACACTGAGATGCGCCTTCTCGTATGCTGCGGATATGCCAATGGATGTAGTTTCGCCCCGTATTTATGTACAGTTTATTGTAAGTTAGTTAATTTTATGTATTTCGTAAAATATAAATTGTAATCCATGTCCGTTACATTCGAATTGAAATATTTATCTATCGTATCATTTTTGGTATAACGGACACATTTCGTCTAGTATCCTACTCCGGTTAACTTCTTTCTGATTAAATTCGTTGTGAGTTCCAAGACAGCTGTAGTTTCTTCCCCGGGACGTCGATAATGTCAATCTGTGGTCGCCGTTGGCTCTGGTTATACAGGAGACACAGCGGTGGGAATGTGTGGTGGGCTTGTCCCGTATTTCGTGTATGCAACCCTAATACCTCATCCAGACTCCACGAGACAACACGAAGGAATGCGAGAGTGAGAACGGTGCGTTCGTATCTTCTCGCCTTTTCTCGCCTCGTCGTCGCTCTGTGTCGGTTGTTTGGACGCGAGGGAATCGGCCACACTCTTGAGAGTAACGCAGTCACTGAATCACGTCTAACTTATAGTCTGTAGTTTTTTTTTTTATACCACACAGGTGGCAAACAAGCATACGGTCGGCCTGATGGTAAGCCGTCACCATAGCCTATAGACGTAAGCAATACCGGGGGTATCACTCATGCGTTGCCAACCCTCCCAACCCCCCCAAGTGGAGCTCTGGTTGTAGCGTCTGGAGTTGTAGCGGATAACTGAATAAAACTACGAGAATATGGATAGCAAGCACTCCTGCAGCTTCGATTCGTCAAGTCTCGTGCCGAGCGACTCGCGAGAGTCTGAATGAGGCATAACATTGATGTCCGTTTTTACCAACAATTCTTAAATTTTAAAAGTCTCCGAACAGCTTTCTCTATGTCCAAATCCTTGTTTTTGGTACGTGTATGACATATAAAATTATCGATTTTTAAAAATCGATTATCTATAATTTTACCAAAAACAAGAATTTGGACATAGAGAAAGCTGTTAGGAAACTTAAAATTGCTCCTTAAATATTGTCTGTGACTAAATGGCCACTCTGCGTTTAGATACGAGACGCTGGACGCCGAAGACATCAAGGCCGTCGTGAACGGCGAGAAGGTGAAGCTGGAGCGCGGCGCGAGTGGGAGAAGCAAGGAGCCCGCGACGGAGCGGCCGCAGCAGACGCCGCCGCTGCTGGCGCCCGCGCAGCCCAACCCCGCATAGGAGAGGTGAACGACTACTTCAATCAACACCGCGCATCTGAACGTATCACTGTCCCATACTAAGAAGGTGGAGATTGTGCTAGACACGGTCCGGTAACAAATAAAAATAGCCCATATTTAGGCTGTCAGTATACACATAGGGAGTATACAGGGAGGAAAAAAACGATGAACACAGCCGAAAGTTTGATGATATGTACCTTACATACATGCGTTTTGTGCAAGTTTAATTTAAAAATAGTTTATTGAAAAAAAATGCACTGACCTGCTAATTTTCTACGTGTAGATATCCCTAATACTACAACAACAGTGCATACGGCAAAAATACCTACACGGACAGAAACTACTACGCTACGGACAGTCCGTAGGCCACGACACACACATACCTGCCTACCTATTCATTGAAATTCTTATTATCACTTAAAAAATCAAAGTTTTTACATTAAAAACCGAAGTACGTACCGGAACGTACCTACTACACACAATACTCGATGTGTACGAGCGCCTCTTATGCCACACAACACTCAAAACCACTAAAGAACTCGTAAAACACTAAACACCATTTAAAACGCCTAATGCATTTAACAAATAACAAATAATACTAGAAATGTTCATAATTTAGTTTTAGTATTTTACCTATTGACAGAAGTTTATTTATTTGTGACTATGGTAACCGTGACAATTACTATGCATAGCAGGTGCACGTCGAGCTTTATACAATTTTGGCTCTTATGTCATAGAACTTAAGAACGGTACAAAGTCCAATATGTAAAGGTCGATCTGCTCTTGCCTGTACATAAGGAACAGCTGATTTAGGGATGAAAACACACAGTTATTCAAGGAATGTTTGTTAGTCAATTACTCCGAAACTATTACACTTAGAGAAAAAATCTTTCACCAGCATAAAGTAGATGTATAAACCTTTTATGATATTTCGGGAGTGTCGGTCGCTCTCAGGGCACCCTGTATACTATAGATAGTAAGAAAAAATTGTTACTAATATACTAAAACGATATGAGCTCAATGCTTGAAATTTTTTTTTTTTAATACATCGTCTCGGCTAATAAGTCCAGCCTCCAGATTTTCCTTAGGTTGTCCGACCCTTTTAGGTGGCCATCCCACGCTACGCTTTCATCGAACAGTTAGATAAGGTCGACGTCATTATTTTGACAACTGGTGTGAAAAACATAATCATATAGCCATTTATATGATAAAAATAAAATCATTAATTCAGGGACCAGGCCCGCCCTTGCGGCCACTTTCACTTATCGAAGCGTACAGAGTGTAAGACAATTTTAAACAAGCTTTTAAAATCAACTTCACAAACAAAAACACAAATTTTTCCTTTTTACAATGTTAACATAGATTTATTGCAATAAACGAATGTGTTTCGTGTCCGCAGGTCGCCGCCCGACGTACCAACAATAGAAGTGTATTGAAAATTTTGCAGGCGCAATAAACATAAGGAAAACACGAGCGCGATTTCACTGTAGCCTAGAGGCGCGCATCGGACTGGGCTGGTGTCGCACACAAACTCTTCATTGCACAAATACATTTTAGGGATAATGACACGTTAAATTAACGCTGTTAACGTCGGATTAATACTTTCCATACGGCGCCATATATGTACCTATTTGGTATATAGACCTCTCTTTTAAATATATGGTAAACGTTGAGGAGAGAAGTTTATGAAGACGTGTTTATACGCCCATCGTATGAGCAAAGAACTTTTTTTGATTAGCCTAGTGTCTTGGATGTTTATCTATTTGTTATAAAATATAGTATCGTTGAGTTAGTATCCTATAACACAAGTTTCGAACTTACTTTGGGGCTAGCTCAATTTGTGTGATTAAAAAAAAAGGTTTTCAGTTAGACGTAATAACACGACAGCCGCATGGAAAGAGTCGGAATTAAAAAAAGGAAGACGGCTGGAGACTAAATGTGTCAACTTTAAAATGTATTTGTGCAACTCGCTGTAAGAGTTGAGGAAAGTTGAAAATGATTCACAGTTAAAGCACTCGCAGATATTGAATTATAATTTTATTTGTTATAAAGTGCGCGCGGAATATTTGAAATGAAATTACCTAAAAATATTATTTTCATTGGGTTACGTGTTTTCGTCGACTTTCATATTCCATTGCGGAGTTTATATTGTGTTATGTTTCAGTGTAACATAAAAAAAAGCTCAAGGTAGCGGAACTCAAGCGCACTGCACTGCAATCTAGTCTATGAATTATTACGAAAAAATGTCTTTCGAGTGCTTCGACAGGGAAAGAGTTTTGTCTGCGACATGAATTTTAGAAAAAAAAGAACAGAAATCAGTTTAAAAAGTTGACGCTAACTTAGTACAAAAATATATGTATAATTTTCAAGTCTTGTCAATCTGATGCACGCAAATATACCATTCCCCAAATATTTTATACTTCCTGTCGGATTTTTCCGTCATTTACCGACCGTGTCGTGTTTATACGACATTTTTTAGTTTATTTTTCAATAATTCGAGGGAAGTATAAATTGTTTGGAATTTTTAGTTTTGAAATTCGGTTACTGTACTGGGATTAGGAAATGGAGCGTGCACAAGCTTGTTTGCCACCTCGGTTGCATAAAAATCTACAATGCGCCGCCTCTGTTCAGCATTAAATGCCTTAATTTTATTATTAATTAGTCTCGAATTTGAGAATTATAGATTAGTGACGGAAAAATCCGACAAACCATAGACCAACGACTCTATAGACGTGGAAGGAAGACAGGTTGGTTATATTTAAAAATGATTAAATTTTAATTTCAAATTTGTAACTAATGACATTGCAACTTAAAAAAAATCTCAAACTCTTCTAATATAAAAATCTGTAAAATATTATCTACAATTTGGGAAGAAATACGTTCATCAGGCGGGCCGTATTGTTTGCCACCTTAGCGATACGAAAATATGAACTAAGGCTACGAATTGCTTACAACTTGTACGTATTCCTGTTTGCCACCTTAGCTAAATAAAAGATGGAATAAAGCTTGGTTAGTACTATTCGTTTCAAATAAGAAAAGTAATTAGAAAAAGGATCAAAAATAAAGGTAGTACAGTGCCACAAACTTATCTGAGCCGGTGGCCAAAACTGGAACTAATGAATACGCCTTGAATACCTTCAATAACTTTGATCCTAGCGCCCCCGCCATCGCTACAGATAAGTTTGTAAAACTGTAGTTATATATTTTCAGCCAGTTCTAATTTTAAAGTTAATGACAATAAATTATAGCTGTCACTGTCAAACTAAAGGAGAAAAAAGAGATAGCACGAGACTTGATGTAGAATTAAAATGCGTTATAGACTGGCTGTAGTATATTATAATAACTGTGTATATGCGAGTGATACCCCCGGTGTTGCAAGCGTCCATAGGCTAGTGAACGCTTACCATCAGGCGGGTCGTATGCTTGTTTGCCACCTTAGTATATAAAAAGTATATTTCACTTATTTTTCTTCCTCATTCCCGTTCTTATTTGGAACGGATAGTAAATAGTATTTTCGACAAAAGTTTTCCGTCTAGGTGCTATATGGTCAGTGTTTTAGTAAACTCAAAGAAAAATCACGTAGGTACTGTCCTTGTCTAAGTTAGGGAGAAAGAAAGAGAGAACTTCTGAAGTTTAACTTTAAAACTTCGTCGTGGCTAGAAGAAGCACAAGCCGTGCAAAACTAAAATTTAAAAATCTTTTCCCGCTTATTTTTATGTCAAAGGTCTTGTTCTTCCTTTTTTCTGGCAACGAATACACCTCGTTTGGTTATCTTATCTTTTTCATTTCTCGTCAGTTTTAGAAAATTTGTGGAAATGAAAAGCTAAACTTACGATTAAGGGCCATCGTCCACAAAGGTGGAGAGGAGCGGAGAAGTTAGAGAACGGTAGGATATCGTTAGATACCAAAAAGATGTCCTATTTTTTTTTTACCCGAACGTCCGTGGACGGCGGCCCTTTAAAATTTCAGCATACGATTGGGGATTAAGCTTATCAATTATGTAGCTTTTCTCTAATTTCTTTCATTTTACAGTAATAGTTAAAACCCCGTATAGGTCGTGGTCCACCTGGGTGGACTACGGACACCATCTTCACGCCAAGTTTCCCTGAGTGGGTGGACGGTGGTTTCATTAGCACGAGCGTCTACGGACACTGCCCGCCAAACCCTCGCTCTACATGTATAGAAATTATTTAATTATAGGGAGAAATTTAATTTATATTGATTTTGTTAAGTTTGAAATCGCGAGATGTAAAATCAATTCTTAAATTCGAGTTAAACTTGTTTTGTTTTTATTTTTCTGCATAAAAAATGGAAAAATATTGTTTAATAGATATCGGATTTCAAGTGATTTTTAGGGTAAAAAGAAAAATTACAGAGTGTTTATTTGAGTTTTGGGTCGAGAACTTTCTGAAATTGGATGCATTACAAGAGTAGCAGGTTACCGGCGCCGACAAACCAGTGCGGGTCGGTACCGATCGGCGCAGGGTCAACTTGCATTAAGTATGTCTGCACCGAAAACTGATAATTAATAAGTGATCGAAGAATTTTTATTAAGATACATAATGATACCGATTGTCTGGTAGTCCGCCTATTGTATCGGTACGTATGTATTGTGGTTAATAAAGTTAAATAAATACCGACTTGTCGGAGCCGGAAACCTGCCTCTCTATGTAAACATCCTAAAATGAGTTTTTTTACTCGTATGAGATAAACACAGCTTAAATCTTGAAAATGTATGCTTGTTCGACTCCTTATTTGAAATGAAATTGTACAATTTGTTACAAAATTGCCCATACAATGTTGATTGTAAAGTAACAGATTGTGCGGTTTCTTTGTGTTTTGCTCTCGCGGTCGCAAACTTCGCAAGTCAGCCACTATGAAATATCTGAACTCGTAAATAAAACGTTGAATAAAACTGTTGTTTCATTTTCCAGAGTTACAAGATTCGGGGAATATATAAAGATTTTATTTAAAACTAGCGACGCGCCCCGACTTCGCATGGGTATTAGTCAGGACCCCTAATTAATTTAAAAATATGATATAGCCTATGTGACGGGCACAGTGTAGCTGCCCAAGTGACAGAATTTTTGAAATAGGTCCAGAAGTTTTAAAATTTATTATTACAAACAAAAATAGAAATCTTTATATTATTAGAATAGATTAATACAGACGTTATTATGCAAAGTCAGCGCCATAAATATGTTGTCACTAGTCTATATAACATTGTCACAAATGACCCTTTCTTCCTCGTGGTCATTGTTCTAACGAATTACAAAATTACCCCTTTGTGTACTTTCCTTTTATGCCTGGGGACTGATGTAACGTAATGTAAATTAACAGAACTCCCATAGTGTGGAAGCGAGCATTCAACCCGTGCTCGCCGCGATCGGAAACAGCGCTGCGTCCACACTATGTCCTGCTCCTTTCATGTTATAGCAGTCTATCGCATAAGGAAAAATGTTTCCCAGGAATTATAAATAAAAGTTAGGTTTGTTTTTTATCGTATATTAAATGGAGTATGTGTCCTTGCGGGTGGTGGCCAGCGCCCTCCCGCACAGCAGCTGCAGGCGGCCCGCGCCCGTCGCCCGCCGCGGCGCCGCACTCGTCGACGAACTCGCCGCACTCGCGTCCGTCGTCGCACTCGTCGGCGGCACGCCGCCCAGCGCCATGTACACGTGCTCGAGGCTGACCAGCGCACGGGATGACGACAACCTGCCAACGAAACACATTCATTAATACCAGATTTTGTTCTCGGATAATAGGCCGTGGTCCACCTTTTTTGAGTTCCAAGACAGCAATAGTTTCTCCTGGGACGTCAATGAGCTTCATTGCTTAATTGTGGCTTATTCTAATTCGATTTATCAGTTCGACCGTCGAACTAGTGAGGATAAAGGCTTATTGTCAATCTGAGGTCGCCGTTGTTGAGCCCGGCTTTAGTAGCGTCTGTTCAGAGATTGAGATATCAGGCAACTTATTTACCCGTGCCACAGCGGCTCCCGTTCGCTGGCGACGGCGACAGCGGCGCGAACAAGCTCGTCGGCGAAGCTGCGCAACGCAGAGAGCAGCACCGCGTGCACCGCACTGCAACAAAACAATATTAATAAGTAAATAATAAAATTGTACGCACACAGTGCCGTCTGATCCCAATTAGCATGGCGACCGGCGAACATTTTTACACAGAGAACGAAACGAAACATTTCAACAGGTGGTTCCAGCAAAAAAATATGTATATAATGTACAAGGTGTTGATTTAGACAGTTGCAATGCAATATTTGAATAGAAAATCGTAAGAGGCGTAAATAATTCGTTGGTAAGCCGTAACAGATTCCTGTATTTTTTTTTTACTTACAAAGATTTATAGGGTTTTGAATAACCCTCTTATCAATGCACAGAATGACTCTTCAACAATATTCGTGTATTTATGAGATGTTCGCGCAAAGACTTTGTTATAAGTCGCTGGCCACTTTTATGAAACTGCTTGTACGGGTTATTCCGCACACAGCCTTTTTGCTAGTGATAAATGATGAACTAAAATGATACACCTGATATGTACGAGCACACATCGCGTCGCGGCTAAACGTGGACTGTTCGATTGCGGTCGTGCCCGCGTAAACTGCTGACTGCTTGACGCGAAACTGCTGTCAGTAGTGTTAGTTAGTAAATGTAATCTCGATCGATGTTGTGTTTTTATGGAAAATTACAATTTACCATGTGATCGAAGAATTTTCCTAATTTTCTGCGACGTTTCTTTGAAATGACAAAGACCGCCGCAAACGGACAGACGGGTGTCCGCGCCCTCACACGGAGTAATTTCATAACATAAAATGTATTGTGAGCCACACGAGCGGATTTTGATTTTCGTTAGTTTTTTTTCTTCACTTAGTATCAACAGTAGATTCGCCTCCAAAAATATTGCAACTGTACAAATCAACACAATGTAAGGTTACTTGATTTTGGCAAAAAGAACTGTATTTTTTTTGCCATATATGTTCAAGCGATTACACACCTGTATTCGAACCCGTGTCCCACGTCTTCGTTCCGCAGCTCGATGCCGATGTCCGCGCACTTGCGCTCGATGAACAGGAACCTGGCAAGAAGACGTCATGATTGACATATTATAAAGAGGAAAGATTTGTTCTGTTTGTTTTAACATTGGGAAGCTACACTGTTTCCGGGTGTCATAGGCTATATTACATTTAAAAAAAAAAAAAAAAACAAGCATTCTTAGTAAGTCCCGTGCGGAGTCCCCCGACTCCGCACGGGACTTACTAAGAATGCTGCGTGCCGCTAGTTCTTTTGACTGAGTTTAAAAATTGTGGTGGTGGCAGTGGTTTTATCTAGAATTCAATGTTTACTTTTAAAAAAAAATCATAATTGTAACTCTTATCATTACCATTTTAAAAGAGCAAGTGCTAAGTTTCTTGCCGGTTCTTCTTAGCACAAATCTGCCGTCTGAATTGGTGGTAGGAAAAAATTGTGACGATTCGAAAGTGCTTGTAATATGCCTATTTGAATAAAAATTATTTGATTTGATTCTTCAAAATTTGCTTTTCATTGTTAAATTACACTGGTGTTGCTGGTGTCCACATAGGCGGCAGTTACCATATCTCATTAGGTGGCTCGTTTGCTTGTTTGCCCGCTTTATGTTATAAAATTACCTGAGCCGATCCTCGTGCGAGACTGGCAGCGCGGGAAGAGCACTTGCCGCCGAACTGGCCGAAGGCCGGGAGGGGGGGCGGGGGGAGGGGGGCGCCGCTTCCACTTCCACCTGCAACGCAATTATGTTGAGACTATTCACGAAGTTGACCGAGGTTAGGCGAGTGTGAGGCACTTCGTTTAGTTTGACACAAAATTATCCATAAATAAATATAATCTATACAATGGAATATGATTCGATACAAAATATGGATATAGATTACTAATCCTTAAACTGTGGTAAGGTGGTATTTGAATCATATAGGCACAAGATGGATAACATAAATTGAGCTTTTATTTATAAATATTCTCACGATAACATTTTAATCTAGCTGACGTAAGAAGACCGCACGGCCACAAAACTTGCTGACTCTAAATATCGGATCCAGATGTAATACTTTAGTGTGTTAGCAACAAGGCGGCCTTGTGCCAATGTAAATTCAATAATAGAAAAGCAAGTGACCTCTTCGTCGTGCTCGTTGTCTCGCTTGCCGTCGTCTGCCCAGCTCCCCGCGCTGAAGAGCGTGAGCGTGCTGACGTCGCTGGCCGAAGGAAACAGGCGCCGGATGCCGTTGGAGACGCCCAAGGACGACCAGTCCTCCAGGGCTTCCGGGTCTTCCGGGGCCGGGCGCTGCAGGGCGGGCACGAGCCCCTGCAGGCGCGCGAAGCGCAGCACGTGCTTGGCGCTCCAGGCGCGTCCGGCCGAAGGGGCGACACGCGCCGCGAGTCGGGACACCAGCTTCGCGCGAGACCACTGCACCAATCAATAGACTAATTCGAGAGGAATGCTAGGATTTGCCCAATTTTACTTGAACATTAGGCCTATTTGAATAAAAATATGCGACTTTGAGTGAACCAACCTCCATATTCCTCCGTTTGGCGACGTCCAGCTTCCAGTACTCGTCTTCGCTTTCCGCCACGAACGGGAAGTACTTCGCGTAGTCGGGGTCGCGGGCGGACTCGTCGACGAGCGGGACTCTTCTTAGCAGATAATTCACTGCAGTCCTTACATCGGGCATTCGAAGTACCGACGCACATAGCGTGTCATATATACAGGGCTCTTGTTTCACTGTGACTTGTGTGTGTTGGTGGTGCTCCGCCACGCCGTGCGCGCGAACGAACCCGCCGCTCCACTCGGCGCCCAAGTAGCAGTGGTCGTTCGCGATGTGCGCGTAATCGCGCTCGCAAACGACAGAGTTTGTTATCTGTTTGGAAAAATAAATGATAACTAGAAAAAAAATGGACATATAAGTGAGAGATGATTTGGAGAAGACGTATCATAAAAATATATAGAAACCGAAGACGGAGGAAACAAGACTGAAGATTAAGCAAAGAGGCAAGTACATCACATGTTAGGATGGACCATTTTATGTTGGTCCAACTGCCGCGGCCACACATTGCAATCAACTCCAACTACTGCACTATACATTGGCTTCAACACCCAGCTTCCCAAGCCAATCCCAGTTGGATGACAATTTACTCGCAGTAGCGGCTTACGCCTACGGTTTAGGCGCATACGCTTATTGCCGGCTAATCGAGTTGGAAGGCGGCAGACAAGGCGATGGCCAATGTGAGGCGCCTTTGGACGCGTCTCAGAAACCGACTCGGTGCGGGTCCAAGTACCGATACACACATTGGTGCGTTGGACGCAAAACGTTACATTATCATTATCGGCTACGGGATGGCACATAGATGCGGTTGCTTAACCTGCGTTATTGAATACCTCTGGCTTGAGCAGCGACTCCTGCGCCCTCTTGCGGCGGTAGCTCTTGAGCCCGTTGCTCTTGATGGGGCTGATCTTCGCCTTGGTGTTGTTGATCACGATCTCCTGCACCTGAACAACAAAACAACAAATTAATACGATAACATTTAGTTTTAACAATATGCGCAGTTTACATGTATCTGCATATTATGGTGATAAATGGCACAGCGTATTGGCTTATTTCCGCTGAATAATATTGACAAGGGGCTGCGCCGGACACGTGCCATTGCCCTCAACGCAATCAGGTCCAATGTGGGCGCATGGACGATATAGAACTTCCCTTGTGCTTATTTTTCAAACACAACTAATATCGGGGCAAGACCATCACATTCCCACCGTTGTGTTTCCTGTAGCCCCAAGATCAACAACGGTGACCGCAGATTGACAATAAGCTTCATTGCACTCGAATTTAACCGGAAAGAAAATACTCAGAGTAGGAAGAATCAAAACTAACAAATATGTGCCCGCTAGTCGATTTTAGATGCACATCAAGAGGGTCCCAATATATATTTCCCGTGCGAAGAGAGAGAGAGAGAGAGAGAGAGACAGCACATCTCTTGGTACCTTGGTGAGGTCCAGCTCCCGGTCCATCTCCAGATAGTAGATCTTGCCGGTGCTGGGGTCGATGTACTTGACGATGCGCTTCTGCACGGAGCTGAGCAGCGCGGGCAAGGCCTCTTCGGGGGGCTCCTGCTTCGGCGGCTTGATGATCATCTCGTCCACGTCCAGCTCCGTCGTGTCCTGGGAATATTTACAACTAATTTAGAAGTACAATTGCTTCCAAGCAACCTCAGATACAGAAATAATGGTGACAAAACGGTGGCTTAAAAAACTTAAATATATTTTTCTTTATTGCATTGTATCAAAACATACCTTAGTAAAGAAGTCCATCCAGCTGTCTTCTTCCACTGCGGGCACGTCGGGGGCGGGGCTCGCGGGGGGCGGGGCGGTGGGCGGGTCCTCCGCCTCCTGCTTGAGGGGCGGGACCGGGGGCGGGGCCTCGCTTGTGGGCGGGGCCGGTGCGGGCTCCGTGTACGCGTACTGCAGCATCTCGGGCGTGCTGGAAGGTGCGGGCAGACGAGCTCAAAAAAGCATGCTCTGCAACTGTTCACATTCGCCAGCAATAAATAAGCATGCTTGTTTTGAGCAAAGTTAAAAATACTTAGACGCGCCACGCCTCTATGCTTACCTATACAGCCAGACGTCGACCAGCGTCTCCGCGCCGAGGGTCTGCAGCCCCGTGTAGTGCCTGTCCAGGCGCAGCGTGTGCTCCAGCTGCAGGGGGGGGTTCCGGGAGGGCCAGGCGAAGTGCAGCTGCAGCCGCACCGGGAACTCGCCCCAGCCGCGGCGCGAGATGTGGAACGGGGGGGAGCTGCAAGGACGAAGGTCCTATAGAACGGCTATCGGATGGCGTAGGAGCTGTTGACTTGTGTTCGTCTGATCCAACAAGAGGTGCTCGATGATATCGCTGCGTGTCGTTCTTGAAACGAACACGCAAGTCAAGGAACGTTGACTAGCCGGTGTTTGGATGTTTTTCCAAATCTCGAGCTTGTCCGTGCTTCGGAGGGCACGTTAAGCCGTCGTTCCTGGCTGTTGTCGATGGATGCAAGTCTTAAGCCAAGTCGATGCGGTGGCTTGAAAGCACAGAGCATTGGAGCAAACAATACGCTTCAATCCCATTCGACTGAGAGACCCGTATCCCTGAGATGAGTATTGGTTAATAATAATATGAATAGAACACTATGAGACTTTATGGAGATGTACACACGTGAGCGTGAGCGTATGGTGCGGCGCGTAGGAGTGGTGCAGCCGCGCCGTGACCGAAGACACGATGGCGGACAGGTCGGGGGCCGAAGGCGGCCCGCGCACGTACAGGAGCCACTTGTGCGTCGAGCGGTCCGCCGAAGACGCCGCCGGGGCGTACTTGGACGTGTTGCCTGCAACCATGCATGTTAGGGAACTTCGCTCTTTATTGAGTAACAACATAGGGTATTGGGTACGATACGACACTCCCGTAGATTAATACCTTACTAGATGGAGTGGGGTCATACTCGATGACATGTCGTGACATGCACTTGACACTTGCGGAATGTTGCAGGGACACTCCCTCTTTATATTGTTATTACTATAAGGACACTCCACATTGCAATAACAATGGTACCAAAATAGGAAAGATTTATTTCTGTCAGGCCACACACATCAAAGAAAATCAGTTTTCTTCCGATAGCAAACCAAAGCTACATAAGTTAATACAAAATAAAACTCACCAATAATGATCCTATACCGATGTTTGGTTTTGTTTCTCGTCGCTTCATCAATGGTCAGCACTTTGGTCGGCTGCAGCACTGGCTGCACGGGCTGTCTGCTGCTGCTCTCGGTCACTTTACTGCTCTCTGTGCTGCCCTGGTCCGTTTGTTCATTCTCATCACTGTGGTTGCTGTCTGCTGGACGGAGGGATTTGGTTGAGTCTGCTGCTACGGTGTAGTTTCGTGTTTGAACCATTGCCTGTTACGTACAAGATGGATATTAAGGAATGTCGTTACGGTTAAAGAAATTTATTCTCGTAAAGAAAATTCACTTTTAATCTACTCTAAAAATCTTTCATTTCAGACAACTATAAGGTCCATTTCATATAAGTAACAAATTCGGAATTATTTGTTCCCACTAGTCCCTTTCCTTTCACGTTTAGTGAATGCAGAAAAGAGAAATAAAGCGGTGGTCCCTGCTCACTGTGCTTTCTTTGTTTGTATATTCATTCCTTAGACCCGATTTCTATCAAAGAGGAGAGAGCAAAATAATCAATCAGATTTCGTTACTTCCACATCTCTCCACTTAGTTTTAGGGAATTTTTGACTCAGCAGTGGGACCTTAATAAGTAGATAAATAAAAAAATAAATGAGCTCACCGAGTAGTCTTTCCTGGGCGCTCGCCGCGGCGGGCGCACGAGCTCGGCGAGCGCCGTGAGCGCGTCGCGGCGCCCGCCGAGCAGCTTGCGCACGGACGGGTGCAGGCGCCGCTGCCCGCCGCGCAGCAGCTGCGACACCTGACACAACACAACACAAGATCACTTAATTGGCAGTGAAGGAAAATATCATGAGGGAAAACCATAGTATAGTAATATTAAATTACCCTGATTGTTATAAATGTTTCTGAGGCTATCAACTCCAAAACTACAATTTGATCATTTATAATAACCTAAAAGTAGTTTTTGATCATTAATTTATTTTGATTCACCTACAAAATAATAATATATCACATATGCCAAACCTGTGCCCTTGCATGCCATGAGCTGTGAGTGGCCAGCTCGTCGTCCAGCTGTCCGGCTGTGAGCTGCAGTTTCTGGTCTCGGTAGTATGTGTTGACTAGGCTGTAGCGCAGTCGGTGTAGCATGCGACGGCTCATTCCCATACTGAAACACAAGTGTACTTTAGCATCTTGGGCCCCTAATCTATATATATAAAAATGAAACCCGTTTTCCGTTGTCACGACATAACATGAAAACGGCTTGACCGATTTGGTTGATTTTTTTTTTAGAATATTCCTTGAAGTACGAGGATGGTTCTTACGGAGAGAAAAATTTAAAAATTCCCACGGGAAAGCGGGATACACGCAAACGAAGTTGCGCGGGTTTCGCTAGTCTATATATATAAAAATGAAACCCGTTTTCCGTTGTCACGACATAACATGAAAACGGCTTGACCGATTTGGCTGATTTTTTTTTTAGAATATTCCTTGAAGTACGAGGATGGTTCTTACGGAGAGAAAAATTTAAAAATTCCCACGGGAAAGCGGGATACACGCAAACGAAGTTGCGCGGGTTTCGCTAGTCTATATATATAAAAATGAAACCCGTTTTCCGTTGTCACGACATAACATGAAAAGGGCTTGACCGATTTGGCTGATTTTTTTTTAGAATATTCCTTGAAGTACGAGGATGGTTCTTACGGAGAGAAAAATTTAAAAATTCCCACGGGAAAGCGGGATACACGCAAACGAAGTTGCGCGGGTTTCGCTAGTAAGATATAAAAATAAGGACAATGTATAATGTGCAATGTGTGGGTGCCAAAAAAAATTCATTCCCACTTTTCATTTACATTGTAGTAATATTTCGTCAAGAATATACATAGTACTAGCTGCTGCCTGCGGCGTTACCCGCGTAAAAATTTTATGCATAGAGCGCCATCTGTATCAGACTTTTGACCGAGAAACCAGTACTTTTCGGGATAAAAAGTACACAATGTGTTAATCCAAGGTGTCAGCTACCTACATACCAAATATAATAAAAATTGACCCAGCCATTTGAGCGTGAAGGAGTAACAAACATGTCTATACTAATATTATAAAGGAACATTAACGAAATATTAAGTAACCCTCTTTCGGGTTTTGCAAAGAAGTTGTACATTGTTACAACACTTGCAATGGAGTAGTTAGTCCAAGGAACTTTGCTATGAGGCTGACACAGTCAAGCATGGCTAAAAGCCTCAAAGAAAAATAAAGAAAAAAAAACTTCTAAACAGGAAAGATTTGATTGTTTGTTTGTCTGCATTGAATAGGTTCCGAAACTACTAGATCAATTTAAAAATTTCTTTCACCAGTAGAAAGCTACATTATCAGGGAGTGACATAGGCTATAGCTTTTCCCGAAATTTAATGTGGTTCCCATGGGAACGGGTCCGGAACTTCACGCGGACGAAGTTGCGGGCAAAAAACTAGAATAGTATAAATATGTGAAATTACAGCTTTCTAGTATTAACCACTTGGACAGACAAACAGATATGGCGATACCATAAACGTTTCTTGTTAGTTTACTACGGAACATTAAAAAGAGTAGCCATGTGATGTAGGATGAAATGATTTAGTAATCTATACTAATACTAGAAAGCTGTGGTGTTTATTTGGCACTAATTTCAGGAACTACCAGTTCAAATGTTCAACCTATTTATAGAGGAAGGCTAGAGGCTATACTAGTGAGAAATAATACAACACAGGGGAAACATTTTAAACAATGTAGGGTAGTAGGGTAGTAACATTATTTGTATATTTAGAATGAGCAATGAGCACCAAATGGTTCAAACTAACTGTAGGACTAACATTTGTGACTAACATAACAAATGTTGGTCACAAATGTTTGTCTTCTGGTGTTTTCTTTATTTACAAAAAAGTTGTAGAATAAAATGGTATCTGTTATACTAAACTTGTGTATAGCTAGCTTTATTTGGTATCAGAGTGTGAAATTATTTTCCCAGACATTAAACTGCTCAATTTAATAACGTGAGAACGTTAATTCAATAAATATCTATGCGATCTGTCGCACGCTGTGTGACTCAGAGATAACGGTGTTTTGTTATTGGAGAAAAACAGGGGATGCGAACACGGCAACGAAGTAAACACCACATGCCCGGCAATGTGGGCTTACCGGCCACCCAACCCCTCGTCCACACCCCACAGAGGACATGGTCCGCCACTCACCGCTGGTCTATAACCATAATTTCGTTCTCTCTCATCTCTAACTCGTTCTCGAACTCCCGGCGAATGATATTCTTGATTTTGGCGATCCTGTCCTCCTCGTTCGGCGCCGGAGCCACCTCCTGCGCGCCGGACGACGTCCCCGCGTAGTCGGGGTCATGATACTCCTCCTTGATATCCATTTTAAAGCTATTTTCTTGTGTGAAAACGCAAAACGCCCTTCCGATTCACGCGCAGAGTTTCACGATTTACTTAGATCTACCTCGCTACTGTACACACGAACTAGGTACATTATATCACATGTTAGTCACAGCCGCGGCACTACGGTGGGTATAAAATTATAACTTATTTATTAAAAACAATCCGAAATTAACCAATTTCCGCATCAGACAGTGGAAAGGTCAACAGCCGTTTTCATTCATTGGATTTTCTGTTTTTTTTTTTCCGCGTTTTAACTTGTGTTGTCAGCCTTTATTGTCACTTTCTACTATTCTTGTTCTTAGTTTTGGGTTTTTTCAATAACAATCGTGTAATAATGAATTTTTTGCTCTTATCTGTTTATAAAATACAAATAGAATATGGAAACCAAGAGTTTTCTTTAAAAAAAATATAAATTTGTTCAGAATAAGTACAAGATTTTTTCAAGTTTCAGGTCACGCACAATGACTTATTATTCAATCAATGTCAATAGTCAAATAATAATACAAATCAAAATACCTACAAATATTTACACTGCTCCATCCTGCCTGCTCCATCGCTCCATCACATCACATCACTGCTCGCTCAACCCATCAACCGCATCACAGTCTGAATGGCGTATTCACACGCTCGGCAAACAACGGCGAACAGCAAACACGAACGTGTGGACTGCTGTTTGTCTGTTTTTGTTTGTGTTTGCCAGTGTTCGGCGTCGGTGTCTGTTTTTGTGCACGAATCAAAGGGTGTTCGCCAAACATGTTTGCGATGTATCCACACGCCCGTGAAGCAGTCAGTAGTAATTGCCAAACGAAAGCTTTGTTTCCTTCTTTTTATAAGTAAATTTTTTGTAAAAATTATTTAAAGTTCAATAAACAATTATCTAGGTACTATTTTTATTTATCTAATTGTTTAAATTAGGGTATTCTAATCCATTCTATTTTTTTTATTAAATTAGGAATAACTTTTTTTTTCATTTTTTTTTTGAGCTTTTTTCCACAGAAGTTTTTAGACGACTAGCCGTTCATATTTTTAAATAAATTTTTTGAAAGAAATATTTCACTCCCCAGGTGGGTTCGAACCAGGGTTGTTACGGATGCAAAAACTTAGACATCCGCGGATGCGGATGCGGATGCGGATTATTAGAAGTTCACATCCGCGGATGCGGATGCGACTGCGGATTTTGGGATTTTAAAAGGATAATTATTTCAATTTTAAGTGCATAAATAACTGAAAATCAATTTAATTTTACCTTTTTAATTATTTAATTATATTTTTAGAACAAAATTACACAAGTTTTTAGTTTTACTGATACAACAGAATTTTAAGCTTCGAGTTTCATAATCAAAAATCTTTGTTTAATAATTAAACTTAAAAATTGGTGAATTATATTTAATAAATAGCAATATTGCAGCCTTCTCAGCTTCCAACCTGTTTCTTAGTGGATTATATATTAACCCAGCTCCACTTAATCTACATCCGTAAAAACTCCGCATTGATTGATGCGGATGTGAATGCGGATGCAGATGTCTGAATTAATGCGAATATTCCGCATTTACGGATACGGATGCGAATATTCGTAACACCCCTGGTTCGAACCCACGATCCCTCGATATCCATCCTTCTTTTTCGTTTAATTTCACTTTCCTTTTTTTTAATAAAAATAAGTGGTGCCAAAAGTGATCGCTGCCACCACAACTTCGTCGTTCGCCATGATTGTCGTGCTAAACCGGCATAGACTGGCACGTTCGCCAAGCGTGTGGATACAGCGTTTGTGTTCGGTGATTGTGATCGGTGTTTGGCATAATGGTGTTCGGTGTTTGGTGTTTGAGGCGAACAGCGAGCGTGTGGAGGCCCCATGACACAGCTGACTGACACTGTCATTCATACGGGTCATATTCATTCGAATACCATACCACAACCATAATACCTACGGCATCACTCATTCACTCACTGTTGTCAGTCACCTCGTTGTCACCTCCGGATTTTGGCGCCAACTACAATAGCGTCCACTTGGGCTCGTGATTAGAAATTTAATTTTTGTGTGTTTCTGCGTTTGATTCATAGTATTGATAGTGTAATGTGAAGCAAACATTGGTTATAGTACATATTGATTGAAGTTTGTGATCAGGAACCTATTAAAAGTGCATTATCGTGTTGACTTCAAAATCCGTATTTTCTGAAGAAATTTTGCTGTCATCTTTCTTCGGGGCGTCTTGACTCAGAGACTATATACTGAGTCAAGAATGTCAGGATAGCATGAACTCGCTGCTTTGAATTACTTATAAATTTACTTATGACTTGGCTGTATGGGCTCAAAGCCCTTTGCCTGCCCTAGAGCGAAGAAAACAAAAAAAAAAAAAATGTCACCTCCTATGGTTGTCACTGGTTGTCACACACAACACAAAGCACACAAAATAATTTCCTGACGTGAAACGTCCACTGTTCATGGTTTTGCAAGCAACAGAAATTATCACGATCACAACGGAATCCGCACCAGAAGCTCCCAGGGGCGGCGTCGAGCGTGATGTGAAGACCCTCGGGGAGGAAGCGCCGATGTCTGACACGCAGGAGGGCCCTCAGGCCATGACGGAGAAGAGGAGGCCCTTCTTCTATCCTGATAGCAGTAGTGACACGGAGGAGTACCGGAGGGACGCGGAGGAGCGTCGCAAGAGGCTGTCCAAGCGGACGGGGCCCGTGCGCTGTCGCCTGCCGTGCACCATGCCGCCAAAGGTACGCATTTTTGTGTGAACACTGGAAGAAGGACTTGATAGTCAGAGCTCGGTGAGTGTGTCAAAGGATGCACACAGATTTAATAAACACAAAAATAAGTATTTTAGTCTTTGTTGTACATTAGGATAAAAAATGTAGGTTTTTATTCAAATAGCTAATGACAAAAAATGTGAGATGTGCAAAACTTATGATATGATATAATGTAGCTATTGTCGAAATGACTTCCTAGAATAATTGAGTTAATTAATTTTTCCTTGAATCATCAGTTATTAAGTAGATGATTAGTGAAAGTAGTGATTAGTGGAAAAACCCATGCGATTAGTCATCTCTCTTGACACTAAGGTCATGTTGATACAACCTTTCTTGTGTCAACAGCACATTAACAGGGTTTCAAAGTCTGAGGTAACAATGTTGACTAAATCCTAAGTTGTAAAAGTTTAATATTGTGACAAAAATACGGACAAATGGTGTTGTGTGAATTTTAGTTGAATGTTTTAAGTTTAACTGACTGTAATCTTACAGACAAAGGCAAGTTTCCTATATTAAGATATAAAAACAATATAACTATTTGATAAATCTATTATACCTTGTGTAAGTGAAAATAATATTAGTGCATGAAGTGCATTTCAGAAGAATTTCATGTTAAATTTAAATGACTAATACACTTCCGGACACTTGAATCGAGCCACCCAGCAGTTTCAACTTTGATTGCTGGTAACTTAACAAAAGTATATGATCAACGAAAAAGTTTTTATGCAATTTGGGAGCTGGTACACTTTACATTATTATGGTATACTTAATTCCAAATTTAAATTTCAATAACTTGATAAAATTACAATTTTAAGTGAAACTTGTCCTGTATAACCTTTCTTAAAGACAAGACTCGGGTTGAATTTTTGAAAAAAAAAAGGAATTATTGGAAAAAAAAAATATTCAGTAACTTGTATTGCCTCTGAGAGCGTTTATGATTGCAGTCATGCGATTTGGCATGGAGTTAATCAACGTCATTATGAAGTGTTGTGGAATGTTCTCCCATTCCTCCTCGATGGCAACTCTCAGCTCTTCCAAAGTTTGTGGTGCTGGTTGGTGAGCTCGAACACGCCTCTTTAATTCGTCCCATAGACGTTCGATGGGATTCATATCAGGGCTCCTTGCTGGCCATTCCATTGTCGTGATTCCAACATCATGAAGGTATGCCCTGACGATTCCTGAAGTGTGCGCTCTTGCATTATCATGCATAAAGGTGAAGCCTTGGCCTACAAATCCAGCATATGGCATCACATGAGTCACTGGGCATTGGTTAATGTATCGACGGGCATTTAGTGTTGATAGACGTGGTCCTGTCACAACCTCTAGCCCAGTTTTACCATCGGCAGATATTCCTCCCCAGACTATCCACGAGCTCCCGCCATAACTCACTCTCTCTTCAATACAACACTGAACAAAGCGCTCTCCCCGCCTTCGGTAGACCTTCCTCCTTCCATCATTACCATAAAGCATAATCTTAGTCTCATCAGTAAAGAGTACCTTGCTCCATTGGCGTTGAGTCCAATGCAAATGTTCGCGTGCAAACTGTAAGCGCGCCATTCGGTGAGCTCTTGTCAGTTTCGGCCCGTTGGCTGGCTTATGTGGGCTCAGACCACGTTCTTTAAGTCTTCGTCTAATTGTTCGCGCGAAAACAGCCACTCCATGAAAGTCTCGAAGCTGTTCTTGGATCTGTACAGAGGTGAGGTGACGATTTTGTAAACTGGTTGTCGCGATAAATCGATCCTATATTTCTGAAGTTACCCGAAATCGCGGTCTTCCTGGACGGCGCACGTATACACCAGTGTCGAGGTATCGATGGTTTACCCTTTGCACAGCAGAACGGCTTAAAGCAAGCTGTGATGCTACATCGCGCTGACTTCGGCCCGACTGTAGAAGCGCCACAGCTTGCGCGGCTAGAAGAGGCGGTGTATCCATAATTTTAACGTTTAAATGGCTCAAATTAAAAAAACGTCAATTTTAAGATGTCTTAATTTCAAAACAATTACGGTGAATTCAAAATTATGGAGTTAAATAAAAAAATTATGTTAATTTAGATCAACTTTTCTTTTCAAAAGAATGCACAAATTTGGATTTTGTTTCGTTTTTCCATTTGATAAATTCAAAATTGGAACAACAGCACTTCAAAATCATTATGAATATACCAGCATCAAAACTGCATAAAAACTTTTTGATTAACTTAAGAATATTTTATGTTCTATGTCATTACACATAAAAATGTAGGGTGGCTCGATTCATGTGTCCGGAAGTGTATTAGCCCATAAGCTAGATCAAAGTGTGCAATTCACACTTGTAAAAAATTTCTTCCTTGTTGGTCCTAATCCATTTCCAGTTTGGGTTTCTAGTAAGAAACTGCTCTAATGGAGTATTACGTTTACAATTATATATATATTATAGATGCAGAGCCCTAATACTCCCACCCCGTCGACTTCGATGACGCAAGACGCGCCGCGCAACGCACAGAAGCAGTACTTGTGCGATGATCGCATCACCCTAGTGGTGGACAACACTCGCTTTGTGGTGGACCCCGCTCACTTTACAGCACATCCTAACACCATGCTCGGCAGGATGTTCAGTTCAGGTGACTCGGGCAAATATTTATTTATTACTTTGTAACACCACACTAGTGCAACCCATGCAACTTCGTTTGCGTGTATTTATACATGCACACTAGCGCTACCTATATCAGACTTTTGATGAATTCTTACTGTGTTACTCCAAGGTATCAGCTACCTACATATCAAATATCATTAATATTGGTCCAGCCGTTTGAGCTTCAAAAGGTAACGAACATACACATAACTTTTGCCTTTATAATATTAATAGGACACTAAATTCAAAGATATTGACCTGCTCGAGAGTGTGCTGAGAAAGGCCACCAAGATCCCATACAGCTTACGTCGGAAACCCTACGAGGAAAGACTAAGAGTCTTAAGGCTGACCACCCTCAAGGAGAGGCGACTTCGCGGAGACCTGATAGAAACCTATAAGATTCTTACATATAAGTACAACCTCCCAGACCTTCATAAGATTTTTATCACGAAAGACGTAGACACGCATTCATCACGAAGACACAATATACAATTACGTCGCACTGTTACAAACACAAACTTGGGGTATCACTTTCTCAGCAATAGAATCGTACAGGCATGGAATAGGCTACCTGATGACGTGGTGTCAGCTGTGTCAGTGAATGCGTTTAAAAACCGGTTGGACAATTGGCTTAAGAGCAACACCATAAACTAAATAAATATAATAGCACAGTTATAAATGTAATTAATTTACATGGAACTTAGTGAAGTGACTATCTTATCTAGTGAACTTTTTCAACACTGTGACATAGACACATCAGCATAATGCTGCTCGTCTATAATTAAATAATAATAATAATAATAAATTTATTTATTACTAGCTGTTGCCCGCAGCTTCCTCATGTGGTCACATAGATAGACAGACTCACAGAGAGGATCTGCCATACTTTACCTTGCCATGCCAGACCTTAACCTATCCCCAAAAAATTCTCATGTCAATCTGTTTGTTACTTCTCTGTTTGTTTGTTTCGATGTGAAAGAAAGACAAACAGATACACTTTCGCATCTATAATATTATTGGATAGCATGATATTGACAGTCTCAAATGCTGATAGAATAACAATTGTATCATGTGCAGGTCTGGAGTTCACGCACACGAACGAGCGCGGCGAGTACGAGGTGGCGGAGGGCATCTCGGCGACGGTGTTCCGCGCCATCCTGGAGTTCTACCGGGGGGGGCCCATCCGCTGCCCCGCCTCCGTCAGCGTGCAGGAGCTGCGCGAGGCCTGCGACTACCTGCTGGTGCCCTTCGACGCCAGCACCGTGCGCTGCCAGAACCTGCGCGGCCTGCTGCACGAGTTAAGGTCTGCTCGTTACACCACTAACCACATTCGCTCATTCACATCCGCTTCCTAATGATCCTACTGCTAAATTCTAGCCCTTGCCGTCTATGCTTGTCTTTGTGATGAGAGACGCATCTAGAATATACATGTAAGAATGTGTTGCAGCAACGAGGGCGCTCGTCGGCAGTTCGAGGCGTTCCTGGAGCGGCTGATCCTGCCGCTGATGGTGGCCTCGGCGCAGCGGGGCGACCGCGAGTGCCACGTGGTGGTGCTGCTGGACGACGACGCCGTGGACTGGGACGAGGAGTACCCGCCGCAGATGGGCGACGAGTACTCGCAGACCGTGCTCTCCACGCCGCTCTACCGCTTCTTCAAGTACATCGAGAACAGGTGCGGCGTCACCCGATCCTTGTCTTACCCCGATAGCGGTCCGCGTATGTCGGCTCATATCTCTTTGGTCTCGCCAGGGACGTGGCGAAGCAGGTGATGAAGGAGCGCGGCCTGAAGAAGATCCGGCTCGGCGTGGAGGGCTACCCCACCTACAAGGAGAAGGTGCGCAAGAGGCCCGGGGGGCGCGCAGAGGTCATCTACAACTACGTGCAGAGGCCCTTCATACACATGTCCTGGGAGAAGGTCACTTTTTTTTCTGTTATATATTGTAATTGTAACTTTTATTAGCACCATTTTAAAAGAGCAGTTCTTTTTGGTACAAATCTGCCGTCTGAACTACGGTGGTATAGACATTTTGCTTTAACTTTTCGACAACAAGTCAGTGGCAAGACAAGCACTAACATTAAGCAACGCTTGCTCCATTAACAGGAGGAGGCCAAAAGCAGACACGTCGATTTCCAATGCTTCAAGTCGAAGAGCGTGACGAACTTGGCCGAAGCGACGGCCGACCCCGCCATCGAGCTGGAGCCGCTGCGGGCGAGGGAGGACGAGGCGGAGGCCGAGGCGCGCGTCGAGCCGCCCGACGAGGAGCCCGCGCAGTGACGTCGCCGGCCCCCGGCTCGGCCTTCGTCTCGGCCCCCGACTCGGCCTCCGACTCGGCCTTCGTCTCGGCCCCGCCTCGCTCGGCTCGCCGCGCTGCTGTGCGTGGTAGTGTCGCCGTACGCGACTTACGAGTGCTAGTGTAGTGTTAGACAAGCCAGTGGTTCTCAGACATAGAATGTGTGTGTGTGTTGAGTGTGCGTTTTATTCCAATCAGCGGGTCTATTCTCGTAACAAAAATGTCATCTCATCTCAAATTCATGCACTATCTCGCCCTATTTTGTACGAGGGGACAACACTTGACATTGACATGAGATTGTAACTGTTTTTGTTACGACAATATTGGGGCGTATCGGCGGTGGTATTCAAAGATTTTACAAGAATATATCATTTGTATAAGATGTAAATGAATGCTTGATTTTTAGTGGTGGTTTTTTTGGAATTATTGATTCCAATTTAGTGAGAGTTTGATGTTATGTGCGAGTATGGTTTGAGAGCCACTGGCGCGGTGACGTCACTGGACAGTGGAGTTTCTCTGTTACGTATACACAATTTTTCATATGAAATCTTATGTTAATTCCATTAAAGTATGTAAAATACATTTTTGCTAAATATTTTAATTTACTTATCATACCTAACCTACCTGCCATACATTTATTCACAGACAGGCTCCATTCTCGTAAAAAAAAACATTAAAATCTCGTGTCAATCTCTCGCTCAATTTCCATTTTAATATGAGTGAGACAGCCATCGAGGATGACACGAGGTTCGAACGGTTTTAGTTACGAGGATACGAGCCGCCTATTTCAACATCTAATAAGCCTGATTCACGATACACGACATTCACACGATTCTGAATTTCGACAATTATTCCGAAACCCAGTAGTTCGAAGCTTATTGCTTCGACAGAATTATATTTATGAATTTCGAATTAATTGTCGAAATTCAGAAAATAGGAGTTGTGCGGGGCAGAAATAAAACCGCGATTAGAATAATAATATAAGTTTATTATAACAATTTAAACATAACTATCACAATAATAATCACTTAGCAAACTTATGCGCCGGCGCCTACGTGTACAACTAGCTAGAATAGGACACAACGTAAATGCACTTACGATATAAAACTTACATACGGGCGGACTCGAAGGGGGAGCCCCTCCGAGCGCGCGCCACCCAAACTAACAACAAAACAAGCTCTGCCATTCGTCTCCGCTCGCTTTTCCGCGAAGTTTTCACAGAACTTGCATGAGCAACTATATACTACCTCTTTTAAAACTCGTAACAATTATAAACTTACTTCGTTTTTTTTTTCATTCACTAAAGAATGATTTAATATTATAGTCCATTTATCGACGCGTCGACTCGACCGGAACTCTACTTCGGATACGCGCGTAGCGTGTAGGCACATTACTCGCGGGGGCAACTGGGAATTAACGCCGAAAATGATGGCAACATTTTTCGCGCGACACGTAAGTATGATACGCCTAGGTCCCTCTAGTTCAACTGGTCCGTTCAATCGTTGAACTAGTCTCAGTAACCCTCACGGGTGGACTTTCTTCTTCTCGTTCTTATTGTAATATCCATTCCACTTAATCGGACCCCTGCAGCTCGAAGTCGACGGGCGGCGGCGGCGGCGGCACGCGCGCCGCGCTCAGCGCGCACTTGGTCTCCTGCGACTCTGTCGAAGGACCACATCACAATAAGTTGGGGAATATGGCCGTCTTATAATCGACCAACTGATGCCTGCAGTTTTACCCGCGGAACCCCGTTGTTCCCGTTCGCGGAGTCCAGTTTGTGGAGTAGCTATCTACCTACAACCCGCGCCACGACAGAGGGCCTGATTGATTGCCGATTCGACTTGCACAGTATACGATTTCTAGGAAAAAGGTATAAATCGGCGTATAAATCACCCGTGCGCCGGAATGAAGAGGATCGCTGGAAGAGGCGCGCCAGCATCACGCGCGACGGAGACGCGCGCCGCCCGCCGCCGCGCCGCGACGCCACGTCTGTGAACACAAACGAACATTCGCGTACATTTCATTCATATTTTGGACTTTTCTTGTTTGAACGAAGAATTCTATAATATAAGTAGTCTTCTTCATCCATTCGTCATGACTGAGGGTCGTGACTGTTATACCTCGACTGCTGGACCGATTTCCTCCAGGCTTCCCTGCATTGAGCCTGCTTAATATCCATCTGGTAGGTAACCTTCCGCTATTGTAGTAAGTCTCCTAGTTTACTATTAAAGTGATAGACAAAGGAATATTAACGCTCATGAGTGTGTACCGGGCGTGCCGCGCCTGCGCCGCGCTCTCGCCGCCACCGACACGCCCGCCGCCACCAGCGCCAGCCCCACGCAGTAGCCGCACGGCGGGTACCAGTACCAGGAGAACAGGCCCTGCGCACACACATTCACCATGGATGGCGTTGGAATACAGGTCAAATTCGAAAATAATAAAGCGGTATACGTACATTGTACTTGCGCGTGGAGAACATCGCGGAGCGTTGCGACGCCGCCGGGTGGCCGCCGCCCGCGCCCGGCGCCGCGCCCGACGCCGACGGACGGTAAGCTGGGGAGGGGCAGAGCCATTTTGAAAAGGGGAAGTATCGCCGTCTCACAGAATATAAACGTGAAGCAGCAATAGGCTTCGTGCAGTGAGAGTTGTCTAAGTATTTCTTCTTACTTTAACAGGAAGAAAGGAGTATTTCGGGACAAGCCGTATATACAGGGTGACAGGCTTTACGTCCTATTCCTTAAAACTGGTTAAACTAGAGGTCATTTGCAACAAATTAGCACCCATCAATAGGGGGTCGAAAGTGACCGGTTACCGAGATATTGAAGTTTTTAGGTTATTTCGATATTTTCCGACTTGGAGTGAAAAATCCCCCATAACTAACTACTAAAACACATCAATATCTCTTCAACCAGTCACTTTCGACCCCCTATTGATGGGGGCTAATTTGTTGACAACCTCTAGTTTAACCAGTTTTAAGGAATATGACTTAACGTAGTGTCACCCTGTATATAGCCAGGATCAATAACAACGAAGTCAGATTGACAAGCAATGAAGCTTACCGACGTCCCGGCAGAGGAGCTACAGCTGTCTTGGAACTCACGACGTGAGATTGGACGGTGTAAAAGGTATTGAAAGGACTTCCGAGCTCATATCGTCATTCTCACCGCATATCATGAGGTCCGGCAGCGAGGCCGCCCCCGCGGGGCACGCCAGCTCGACGAGCGCCTCGCCCGGCGGCGGCGACGCGCCGACTGCTTGTGTCATCCGAGAGAAGGATTCTTATTAGGCCAATTTTGGATAAAAATAAAAGAATAGTCAAGACAATAAGTTGACCTATTCGTCCGGTACAGGACCATCGAACCGTCCGGGAGTGGGTCATGTTCCATTGTCTGCCAGCACTTTTGCGCGCATTCTGTTTGTTAGTTTCTTGCTGTAAGAACATTTTGATAAACCATGGGAAACGAAACTGTCTTAAAATATGTCGACAGCTGCACACTCGCGAATTGACTCTTAAGTGCAGTAACATCTATACTAAATGAGTGGGCTGATTCGATACCTTTCCTCCGGTTCATGAGCCCGAAGACGCCCCTGGGCAGTTTTTCGATGACGGGCACTAGATTCTTCTTCTTCGTCTTGGTTTCTAATATAACTGAAATTAAGAAATAATGTTTATTAAAATTAAGACGAATAATAAGGCAGAGTATATTTGTTTATCTACATAAAATGAGGCTTTTAAACTTTGCGTTCACGAGACCACGAAAAGACAAAGTGGCATGAATATAATATAATAAAAATAAAATATTTTTCTAGTTTTAATACCTAGACCTATCAAGAATAAATTAGAAGTGACACCGTGACACTGTTGATTTAACTTATAATATTGTTGTGTGGAGCTGTTATAAGTTATATACAATATTTTTTTTGCTGCTCAGTACAACTACATCATCAGCTTTCAGTGACCCACTGCTGGGTCATAAGCCTCCTTTCGTCTACGCCATCCTCTATCCTGAGCCATCTCAAACCATTTTCTCCCAGCAATTTACATGACATCGCAATTTAGCAATTCGATTTAAATTTTGCCACTGGCTCTGGGCCCTTGTTCTGTTTGTATTCATAACGTTTACCTGCAATGGCGGAGAGCGGCGCTGCGTTCGGGGCGGCGAGCGTCGTGAGCGCGGCGAGCAAGTCGCGCCGAGAGACGGCCGAGGCGGCAGGATGGGCCGCCAGCGGGGGCTGCACGCGCAGAGCCGCCGACGCCAGAAGGCGCGCGCCTGCACCGACGGCGATCTAATATGGGAATAAAATATTGTTCACACAAATATCAATTTATTTTGTTTTATGACAGACGAGCTAGCGGGTCACTTGATGGTGCTGATGGTAAGCAACCACCACTGCCCATAGACATCCAAGCAAAATCTTAAATCCTATGAAGGAATGAAAATGGAAGGACGGGGGCAGGAAAGCGAAAAGTAGGACAGTACAATAATTATTTGTAAATGATTACCTCTTCTATGCACACGGCGTCGTCCACGCTGACGCAGCGCCCCTCTTCGGGGCAGACCAGCGCGGACATGGCGCGGCCCAGCGACGCCATGGCACTGATGTCCTGGAACGATTTACCCATATTATACGTTAATGTTAATTTTATAGCATCAACAATAATATTTTCTTTCTTCTTTCGTTTAGAACAGGACATCGAACTAATAACAGTGGAAAAATAATTCAGAACAGCATTTGTCGCAGTAGCGACGTTCGCAGCTACCTACGGTACCCCTGTCGGGCTCTCCCCTCTTCACGACACTTGGCACACATACCGACTAAAGACCTGACTGACTACCACCTCTTCCACCATATGAGTACTAGTACGGTGACTACTATACTGTATAGTAGTTACCGTTCACGATTCTGGTATCATAGAATACCAGTATGTACTTGTAGTGGAGACCGCGAAAGATCTCAATAAAAAGCCTCTACCACCATTCTCCGCTAACCTTGGCCCCGCAGCTGTCCAGCGCGTAGCACGGACTGAACCGGATCCTCGTCTCCGGCAGCGCCAGCACCGTCAGCTTCACGAATCGACGTCGGCCATCGCCCTGAGACAATGCTATTTTAAGACATGACCTGAAAAACTGCCATCAACTACGTAGCTAGAAAGTTTTACAAATTTGAACCTTCTTTGGAGCCATGTCGACATGTCACATAATACATTTGATTAAGAAAAAATTCTGAAGAAAACTCTTGTCAATCTCTGTCAAAACGTATTCCGAGTTTGACACCAAATAAATAAATCTTCACCTGATTGCAGCTATATACGCCAGCGTTCGCCGGGCGCAGATTGCGGATACGCAGTGTATCGTCGACGTGCACGTTGGCCTCGTGCAGCAGGGCGCCCGCCGCGCGCCACGTCACGGGCTCGTTGGCCCCCGCGGCGCGCCACGTCGCCGGCTCGTTGGCGCCCGACGCGCGCCAGGCCGCCATCTCGCGGACGCCGTTGCCACGTCGCGGGGGTGGGCACTTGATTAGTGCATCGTCACCCAGCATCGCGGACATTTCATTCTAGGGTTTAGGAATATTATTTATTCCAAACTAGTGAATACTTTTCAATTACTTTTTACTAAGAATACGGAACAATATACGGAAGAAGACTCACGCAGCCTGGATACTGGAAGTAGGTATGTAATGATCATAAATGTAAATTCATGACATTTGCATCAAGAATTTTTCTCAAACTAACCCCTGGATCTATCTACCATTCCTCATCACATCTCTTCCTCACTGGACATCAAGTGCATGCGTGGTCACTCACCGGCCGTCGCCGCCGCGACCTGGCTCTCCTCCCGGCTTCCCTGGTCCCTGAACGCCGCAACCTTCTCCATCTACTGTGTGTCGACCTATAGATGCCATCATGACCTTTGTAAAGTTTTTCGAAGTATTCAGCGCCGTCTTTGGCATCATCCAGATCTTCCGGATCCTTGCTATCAGTATCTATATAAACTGCTCTTTTGTCACGGACATTCTGTTCTTCTTGGTCCTTTATGTCTCTAGTGCTATCATCAATTTTTATACGAAACCGTTCAGGAACTGTTGCTCTCTTGAAGCAAGTGATATGTTTGACGTATCGCTTGAATTCTTCCGTGGTCATCTTGAGCTGGAGATCCCTGATGTGCTTGCTCGTGGCGTCGACGTCGCAGACCGTCAAGTTCGAGTTTTTGGGGCGCGTTTCAAAGGCCTCTTGAAACAAATGCTTAGTATTAATTCGGATAAATTGTTAAAGTGACAAACAAGGAGGTGTCAGAAGTTACTGTAAAATATTTCGGGAATAGATACCACCACGTATAGTAAAAAATTTCTTTAATACCTCTTGGGTTAATGCCGTATTTATTTTCGTCATTTGACACCATCGAGCCGCGAGCCACGGTTTTTGATGGCATCGACGTCACCCTGCGCATGTGGCCGCAACTCGCAGTTGTAGACGCAGTCCGTGGAAGTGCTTGTAAATGGGAAACAGTAAATTTATATTACTTAGTTAACTACGAACATTTGTGACGTCTACTTACAAAATTTGTAGGCAGAAGGCAGTTTCAGACGAGTCTATGAGCACAGATCATCAGAAAAATAGAGATCACTAGAGGGGATAATAAATGTTGTAGGTTTTATTTAAAAAAAAAAGGAATTGTATTGTGACTGACTGGTTATAAAAAAAAATTAATCAAAGGATGATTTAAAATTAGAATGTTGGAGATTTTTGACATGATGTGAATTTTCATTGTGATTTTTGAAGTTATACTAGAGCGCTTTGAAGGAAGAAAGATTGTGATATTGCATTATACTATAAATGCAAAATAAGTAGATATACGTGGAACAGGTAGAAGAATGAAACAGTTCAGATGGAAGTCGGCTGTAAATACCAGTGTGAACAGCTGTCTTTGCGTGCGGTGATCGGGCGGGTGTTGACAAATTCAGTTTAATTATAAAGAACGGCGCCTTGGAGTTGAGTTTGATGGCAGAGGTTTGCACTTGCACACGTCCATTTCTCCTGAAAATGGGATAAACATTATTTAATTTACAAAATATTTCAATAAAACTGTCAACAAAATGGAAGTAATAGGATTAATGCCATTGATCCGTCTTGGGCTCAAGCGGACCAGCTCATGAATAGTATTTCAATATCTTTTACTTTCGCTACGGTCCTTCTAAGTAATGGTTGTTTCTTTCTACCTGTTATCTTCTTCTTAGAGGTAGATAATTCTTATATTACATTGGAGGGATGGAGGTATAAAGTGTAATAATATTTCAAAGAAATGGTTGAAAACCTCTCACCTTTCCGGTGTGGTTTTCAATCTCTTGAGTTGCTTTGCGTCCCTGCGCGCATCGTGCGTTGAGCTCGCATTATCCCTCTCTTTTATTTGATGAATTTCTTTAGACAGTTTACCAGTTTCATAACACAAGATCGACATTAGGAGACTTTTAAACCCATGACTTTCATCGCCATCGTCTTTTAGAAGCAAGTTTTCCGTGGTGTATGTCTGCGTGGTTTTCTTCTTTGTATCTGATCCGTCAAACGTTCCATGAGACACTACATCTATGTTGGTCGTTACATTCCACGATCTGGATTTCACAATATCATTAACTGTGTGATGCAGTGCTTTTGTGGCCGTCGCGCCTGGGATGTTTGGGATGTTTGCTTTCGATGCTTTAGTCGTGGGGTGCAAAACTTTTGATTTACTCTTCTTCAAAGCCTTCTTTGTCGTCACCTTAGTTCCTTTATTGGTGCAAATTTTGTGTTTTATGGAACACGTTGTAGTATGATGCTTTGATATCGTCGTGGCAACAGTTGTAGTTGGTTTTGTTATATTTTTAAGTTCTTCCAGATCAGCAAGGTTCTCTAACATTTCGAACATTTTATTTATACTGAATGGGACAGCGTTAAAAGATGTATCAACGACATAACGGCGGGTGTTGTTCACGGGGCGATTAGCGGGAGTGTCAGCGGCTACGGTGACCGTTTCATCGTTTCGATTTGGCTTTTTCTTTTTTACAGTCTCCAGTTCTCTGTTGCCAAATTGTCCTTTATTTATATAATCACGCCAAAATGATCCTCCAGCATCAGCTATCAGCGGAGACTCAATCTGCGGCGTCCGCGACTCGCGCTTCACGAGCTTCTGCACGCTGGAAGTGTTTCTTTTCTGATAGTCGTAGTAATTAACTAGTTTATGTTTTTCATTGAATTCTTTAATTGGAAAACGATGCTGTAAAGAACCTTTGCTACCTAAATCTCTATCATTACTTATAGTGTTTATTGTGTAATTTTCTGTGGAATATTCATAAGCTCGCGTAACTGGTGTACGGCAACTTTCAATGGCCTCTACGAGATCTAATAAGCGTTCATCGTAGTTAGATTTTCGTTTTCCCGACTCACTACCATCGGCCTTTCTGGTTACAACGGACTTTTTGCGAAGGCAAGAGCTATGTAAGAACGTACTGCACTTATGTCCCCGACACTTGCCTTTTATCCTTTTGTAATAGTCGTTCAACATTTTGCCAATATTGCTCACCAAGTCCCTGAGCTTCTTGCCTCCACTCGGGTTCATCCAGAAAAAGGTTTGGATCTCGGTGCAGTGTTCTGACATGTAGCGCGCCAAGTAGTTGATCTCCGTGAAGAGCTGCGCCACCACATTATCGCTGGCGATGCATGCACGGCACAGCGTTTTATTCGCTTTGAAGTGACAGCTGCACACTCTCTCTTGACCGAAGAAATCCTTGACCGCTTGCCAATTAATATGCCTCCTCAACTGCACATCTGCTGCGTTTTGGACTTTCAGGCTGTGTACCGGCCCATTGTTCATCAACGCCAGCTTCTTGTCGGTCTCCTGGAGATATTTGTTCACGGCATACTTATTCGGTGCTATTTTGTATTCGAAAGCTTTTTCAGCATCTGCTAATTTCGATTGTGCGGGATTTGTTGACAATACATCCATCGACGTCAAAGAATTGGCTTCAATGGGATGAGGATCATGTTTGTCATGGATTAATAAGTCCAGAGGCACTATAGACGTGCTGCTGGCGGTAGCGACTTGGGGTTCGTGGACAGGTTCTTTAAAGGATTTTTTATTGTTTATAATATCAACCGGAGTGGATGCAGAATGGGTTCCAGTGCAGATTTTGTTACTAAATTTCATATTCTGTGGCGATCTCTGTTTACTACATTTGTCGCAAGACGCTATGGCCTCAATATGGATGTTTATGACGTTGCCTTCTTTTTTTTCGACGTTCACCTTGACGGCAGCCACGTTTTTAGCGAACGCCGATCTCGGTGGAGCCTGTCTTTTCCCTTTCTGTATTGAGATGGCATTTTGTATTGTTTCGAGTTTGTTTTCAATTTGCGTCTTGAAATCTTGTTCTCTTGTCACATCTAGATTTGACCAGAGGGACCTGAAAACTTTAGTGCCATTAATTTCAAGAATAGAGACGATGTATTACTGGTAAGTGTCTCTCGGCTAGAATGAAAGAGACGAGATGTTATATAAGGTGTAAAAAATGTAATGTCATTTCTTGAACTGGGACATACTGCACGTTATATACATCACGATGACATAGAAATTTTATGTACCTATATGATAGTACATAATTGAGCCAAAAATTATTTCAAAATATGAAGTTTTGTGAGTTAAGCCTTTTGCGCCCGAGGCGGTACCTATACAATTTGTCAATGCGAATCATTAAGACGCTACCGGTTCGTAAAATACCTATGAAGAGGTCTAGAAAAAACATTTTTTTTTAATGAAGTTCTTCAAAATAACGAATCAAAAAAATAATAGGTATTCTTGAGTACCTTGTCTAGTTAAATCATATCTTCAATACACAATTAGAATTACTTCACTCGATAAAAAAAAATATTTAAAATTCCACTTTTTTTAAAACAAATAACTTATTTTAAACTTACTTCTGACACGTTTTAAGATTTGAAACTTAATTATCCTTTTAGTTATTAATTGAACTAGTCAATTCATGCAAAATAACTTTAGAAAGATTACATGGCATTTTTATATCATATTTTATACACGAAAATACGAAGTCAAAGCGTGAGTTCGCGTTACTCAGTCCGGTCGCAGACCTTATCGACGTCGGACGTGTGTCAAATTTTCCGCCATCACCGCCGCGCTCGCAATTCGATTACGTAGAATAATTGTTGGTGAAAATGGGTAACAAATGCAATAAAAAAAGGAAAAACAGTGTGGAACCATTTCTTGTTGGACCAACTATTATGCACAAAATAAGTATTCCTGTTGGCACAACTACTTTTTTTGCTGTTTCGTAATGGTTTTCGGATGGTTTTCAGATGGTTTTTGGATGGTTTTCGAATGGTTTTCAGATGGTTTTCGAATGGTTTTCAGATGGTTTTTGGATGGTTTTCGGATAGTTTTCAGATGTTTTTGGATGGTTTTCGAATGATTTTTAGATAGTTTTCAGATTGTTTTTGGATGGTTTTGGGATGGTCTTCAGATGATTTTTGGATGGTTTTCGAATGGTTTTCAGATGGTTTTTGGATGGTTTTCGAATGGTTTTCAGATGGTTTTTGAATGGTTTTCGGATAGTTTTCAGATGGTTTTCGAATGATTTTTAGATAGTTTTCAGATTGTTTTTGGATGGTTTTGGGATGGTTTTTGAATGGCTTTCAGATGGTTTTCTGATGTTTTTCCAATAGTTTTCGGATGGTATCAAGATGTTTTTGGGATTGTTTCGGGATGGTTTATGGTATGAATGAGAAAATGAGAATGTTTTAGGATGAATTAGGAATTCTTTTAACATTATTTTCTAATGTTTTTAGAATGAATGAGATATTCTTTTAGGATTATTTTCGAATGTTTTTGGTTTATAGGTTCGATTTATAGGTATAGCTTTACAATTGTTTTTGGATAGTATTTACAGTTTTGGGGTAGTTTTCTATTATCCGATGGTTTCTTTAAGGGTTTGAACTACATAATGTATATTTTAGGCGAAATAACATTTTAGGGAAGTGGCGAATTAAACGATATACTATATCTACAAAGACGACTTATGTTTGCAACGTTTTAAAAATAGTACTTATACTAAAATATTCTTTGATATCTCTGTATACTTGTAATAAGAGATGAGTATAATGACGACTGCGGATATTGTGTATGTCAAACGGATTTATTATTTGACAGACAAGAAGTTGTTATATTACTAAGCTCATCATGTCTTTGAAATTATTTATAACTAGCTGTACCCACGGCTTCGCCCGCGTAGATACTGCCTTTCCCGTGGGAATTCTATAAATTACCGTCTTTATTCTTGTCAGCATCACAAAGGGAGCCCATAAACAAAATTCCAGCTTGCTAGGTTGAGCGCCTGCGATAATACTCTTACAGTCCTATTACCCCCTTTTCCGTGGGAATTCTATAAATTGCCGTCTTTATCCTAGTCAACATCATAAAAAGGGAACCTCTATACAAAATTTCAGCTTTCTAGGTTGTGCGCCTGCGATAATACTCTTTCAGTCCTATTACTCCCTTTCCCGTGGGAATTCTATAAATTGCCGTCTTTCTCTTTATCAACATCTTTTAGGGAATCTCTATATAAAATTCCAGGTTTTTAGGTTGTGCGCCTGCGATAATACACTTATAGTCCTATTACTCCCTTTCCCGTGGGAATTCTATAAAACCCCATCTTTATTCTTGTCAAAAGAACCTCTATACAAAATTCCAGCTTTCTAGGTTGAGCGCCATACATATTTTTTGGGTAACTTGAACCGTTTATGCAGCGCACGCAACGGAAGCCCTAATAATTTTCCTCGTTTTTGCAATATTTCTCACTGATGCTTCGCTTCTATTGGTCGCAGCGTAATGTTATATAGTCTAAATCCTTCCTCAATAAATGGACTATCCAACACAAAAATAATTTTTCAATTCGAACCAGTAGTTCCTGAGATTAGCGTGTTCAAATAAACAAACAAACAAATTCTTCAGCTTTATATATTAGTTTTGATTTTTAAACAGCGACACCTAGCGTAATAGATTTAAAGTGCTTTAATTTTCGCGTGATATTAGGCTATTTGACACTATTAAAAATATGCTACGAAATGTGGTCATCCTATTAGGTAATAACATAAAAAAACATATTTATCTCTGTTATATCCAAAAATATTTATAGATTTTTCAAAATAAACAAAATAAATCCAAATTATTTTTTAAATTTCTTCAGCCACAAGAACGCTCTGTGATTGGCTATGTCTCGCGTGACGTCACACGCAAGTCAACATTGTTCATTGTTACGACATTTTGTGTGATTTTATCATTTTATCTATTACTATTCGAATCAAATATTACTGGCATACTTACATCAAAGTGATCTTCACACATAAAAACATTTGTATGAGATAAAATGCTGTTTGGGTTTCTTCGAGCTAACACAGAAACAAACAGTTTTTGTGGAGTTTTTATAGAAGTATTTGTACATTGTGGCACAATTACACCATTTATAAACCATTCTTTCCAGTAAAATAACAGAAAAAATATTCTAAACACGCTGAATGTACACTTTGGTACAAGTTTACTTGCCTGTGACGTCACGGCGTCCGCCATTACAGAAAAAGCGTTTTTAGCGCGAATATTGTAATTGAAATTTTAAACCGATATTTTACGGAAAATACTGCAAATTTCGCAGAAATATACATGTGGTGTATTAATCATATACCAACGAATAATTTAAAACAGTTTTTCAAAATCAGTCAAATAGCCTAACGTAACCATAGCGGCGCGATGTATCTTTTGAATAGCGCCATCTAGCATAGAATAGAAAGAACTAGAATTAATTTCGGCAAGCGCGTAAATTTTTTCCTATAACTTCTAAAGTATCTATTTAACTTATATGATGTAAAGATTATAATAATGTACATGAAATGCTTAATGTAACTAACGTAGTTAACAGGATAAGGATTAATACTGTATACGTCAAAATCGGTTTCCAATTTCCGCATTATTACTCGACATCGATTTTTATTTTATAGTAAGTTATCCGTAAACGATAAATATATGCTATCGCTGACTTTTTTGGAGACCTAAATAAGAGGAATGTCCTATAATTTTTGTATTGTTATATCTCAAAGGGTTTAGACAGCGTTTTCGTCGACAGCTCCCAAGCGGGTCGATTTTTTCCGACACTCCCAACAATAATCTTTATATTTCAGCCAATTTACACAAAATATTGACAAATTTTATACATAAACCTTCCTCGTGAATCAGGCTATCCGTTGGTAAAAACCGCAAGAAAATCCGTTGGGTAGTTTTTGAGTTTATCGCGAACAGACAGACAGACAGACAGACGCACGGGAGGACTTTGTTTTATAATATGTAAGGATAAAGGTGGGAAGATTGCACTATGTGACGACTATATCAGTGCCATTTGGTGCGAAAGCATTCCGAACTCACTCCAAAACTATCCCAAACTCACCCCAAAACTTTTCCAAACTCACCCCAGAAGCATTCCAAACTCACCCCAAAACTATTCCAAACTCACCCCAAAACCATTCCGAACTCACCCCAAAACCATTCCGAACTCACCCCAAAACCATTCCTAACTCACCCCAAAACCATTCCTGAGTCACCCCATAACATGCCTCTTATACAGTGTTGCACACGAATGTACTTCCTTAATGAATGGTGGTACCAAAGGGAACTATTTAATGACAATTATCTGGTTGTGCCATAGTTGTGCCAATAGGAATACTTTTAGTTGTGCCAAAATTAGTTGTGCGTAGCAGTGGGTCCAACAGGAAATAATGATTTTTCAATCATTATTTCCTGTTAGACCTAAATAAGTAACCATAACTAAAATCATAAGTAAACAATCGCATTATTTAGTTACAATTTTCAGATAGTTTCATACCAAAAACATTCGAAAATAATCCCAAAACCATCTTGAGACTAGTTGAGACCATCACAAAACCATTGAAAAACCATCCGAAAACTATTGAAATACCATCCCAAAGACATCAGAAAACCATCACAAAACCATCCAAAAACCATCTGAAAACCATCCAAAAATAATCTGAAAATTATCTGAAAATCATCCCGAAACCATACCAAAACCATCTGAAAACCATGTCTATTTCATTTTTCATATTTGGTTCCTAATAAAAGTTGTTCATAATCTTCATTTTATATTCATTCATATTTATTAAAAAATAATTGTAGGCAATTATTATTTTATTAGAAAACTTAAAGTTTCGGTACTGCATATTTTTACACTATGTGCGCAATGATAAGAAAAGACGCTCGGTTGTCGCAACGTGACGCGAGGCGCGGCGGGGTCGACTTCGCGCTTGGGCGCTGGACCTATGGCGCCTTAATGAAAAATCTTTCTTTCTCTGTCCCTCGGGCCACGCCCATAAAACATTATTTTTGTGGTTTATTTGAATAAAAAAGTAATAAACTTTCCATCACACTTTTTCTGGCTTTGGACAGACAATTAGTTACCTGATACTCTTAAACACAGTGACTTAAGTTTGCAAAAAATCACAGCTGATCAGCTGTTTAGTTAGTACCTACATACTAACGTCGCTTACGTGCTATCGTAAGTACCTACTTAGTAGGGATCAAATAACTACTTGTCTTGCGGTAATTAATTTGGCGTGTTTAAAAGTTTTACAATAATTGGTAGATAATTGCACTCAAGGTTTCATACCAAAAAGTACAAGTAGGTATTCCAGCAGCGACCACATGAGATGAGAGATACATGCCAACAACCTGGCCAAGAACCACTCGGACTTACACTCATTCGCTATCCTGTGTTATCATATCACTGCACATCACCTCAAATGCATTAATTATTTTACCCCACACATGCGTAACACGAAACGAGAACACGAACACTCATCCACCAGTCCATGAAGAGATGTACATGACCACAGAACACGTAAGAATAGGTATTTACCTATTCTTACGTGTACTATTTACCTATTCTTACGTGTACATGGACCTTACACAAATCATTTTTCACCGTGGTACGACTACCATGTTGACAAACTCGTTAATCGTTATCATTTTTGAAAACAACGCACGCACGGCAAGATGTTACAACAATTACACAACCATGAAACCATCTGCTAACTACCTACTCTGAAAGTCTGAAGTGAGACTGAGTTAGCGATGCGCGACTTCGAATAATACTAATACCACAGTTATTATAATACTTAACAGTACTAACACATGAGTAAATAAACTGACGGACAGAGGCTTCACTTCCATACAACGTCGCGCGCCGAGGACACGCACGCAAGCATGAGGCGCGTGTATTGCGTGTCCTCAAAGCGCTCGTCACGTACACATGCTTGTGTGCGTGTCCTCGGCGCGCGCTATTGTATGGAGTGAAGTCTCTGTTCCGTCAGTTTATTTACTCATGTGGTACTAATACTAATCATTCGACTCCACGAATCATTTAACTGCGCGGCGCGATTTTCGACTGGAGTCGACACGGTATCTCGGCCGGCCGGACAGAGCAAGCGGGGCGGGGCGGCGGCGGCGGCGGCGCGCCTCGGCGATCGACACGCGCGCAACGCGCGAACACTTAAATTATTCGTGGAGTCGAATGATTTAGTATTAAATTAGTATTATTCGAAGTCGCGTCGCGCCGCGCATCGCTAGCGAACAGTCAGGCGATACGTTCGGTTCGAGCTTGGTCGGTCCGCTGCGCCACCGCCGCCGGCCGCCAATTTTTTCATGATGTTGCTACGTTCAATTCAACTTCGCACCAAAATTTTAATGTTTCTTTCGCAACAAAATAATGTTGAGATTCCGCTCCATGAGTTTACCAGATAGATATTCTGGCACTATCAAACAATTTCACCGGTAAAAATACTTTTCACAACAAAAATAGGTACTAGGTACTTAACAATTAATAACAATTCAAAATCGTAATTCAATTGTTTTAATTTTATCTTAGTATAGGTATTTTATCAAATGTTTATTTTAGATCTAAGTTTTATCAATAAAATTTAATTTTATTATTATTTAATTAGGTAACGGAAACTAATTAAATTAACCTTGTTTATTATTGAACTAATTTATTACATTACACGTGGCGGCGGCGCTTCTTTGGACGTGCTTTGATGCCGCCACCCGCGCCCGCGCCGCCACCACCGCCGCCGCCATCGTACGACCACCGACTTGGAGACCGTGCATTGCATGCGTATCGTAATTCCGCGTAGGGTAAACCCACCTGGTATCGGCCATGTCAACCCAATTTCAAATAAATGTGCTTCTAATTCACACATTTTTAGACTGGTTTTCTAGGGCGTATTTTATTATGAAACTGAAAAACACAAAAACTCATAAAATTTCATTCACAAACAATAAATTCCTAACACAACCCAAAGTTATTCCTTAACACACCTCCAAAAAAAGTTTAGTGGCCGATATCAGGTTTTTGACTCGTCTTGTATCGGTCATCACCATTTGTAATGGCCGATATCAGGTTTTTCATTAAATAATCAACCCTAGGGCCGGTCATGCTATTTTTCATTAAAAAATATTAAATAAATAAACAATTTGAACCTATACATTCTCTTTAAAAACCAAAACAAGTAAGTATCAATCGTATAAACCTCCTAGATCAGTTGTATACACTTATCCCCGTATCCTCGAGCTCGTCAATTTCGAGTTCAAAATGGCCCGAATTACGTCAAATCTGCACAGGTCGAGAGATCCGTCACTGACGAACGTTAAATGAACTTTGATCGCCTCTTAGTTTTATACATTTAAAGACAACATAATAAGCTTCATTTTAGAGCAGAATTTGTGCAAGGGGGTGGAATATTAATTAAGTTCTGATCTTTGGAAATATGACCGATACCAAGAAGTGGCCGATACTAGGTGAGTTTACCCTATGCGTAATATGGTCGGCGCAGTCGGCGGTATCAAAGGCCCGGCCGGCCGCACTGCGCATGCGCGCGGTGGCAACCGACGTTTTTGCGCTGCGGCCGCCCCGCGCCCGCCGCCCGCGCAATCCCGCAGCAGCACAGTCTGTTTGTTTTTGTCGTGCGCGTACGGGCTAGTCCTCATAAAAATGCCTTATCGCTATTCGAACGAAGAGTTCATGCAGATGGTACTCTGTTACCACGATAGCGACAATAATGGTAGCCTGGCAGTGGTGTTGTACGAGCAGAGGTACGGTGTTCGTGTTTCGTACAGAACAATTTTAAACGCCGTCTACCGGTTTTGCGAACACGGTAGTTTTGACCCGCCGCCAGCTGAGAACGGAAGGCCTCGACTGCCTGCGCACTTCGAGGAGGAAGTGCTCGCTTTCTTCCGGCGTCATCCCATGGCAAGCTATAGGCACGGTGCAGCCGTCTTTAACGAAAGCCACATATACGTGTGGATTATTTTGAAAGAAGAGGGGCTGCATCCGTTCAACTTTACGAAAGTGCAGGAGTTGGAGGAGCGTGATTACGCGGCACGCGTCCAGTTCTGCCGCTGGGTGCGAGAGGAGCGGCGAAACGTGTTGTGGACGGACGAATCGACGTTAACCCGTGTTGGAATGTTTAACATCCACAACGCACATTACTGGACCGAAGAAAATCCTCGTATAGTCCGCCCCCACCACTTCCAACGCCGGTTCAGCGTGAACGTGTGGGCCGGAGTACTGGGCGACAGAACACACGGGCCGGTATTTTTGGACCGTCTAAATACCGACACATATCAGCAGTTGCTGCAGACCGAAGTCGCCGACATGCTCGACGACCTACTGCTTGAGTACCACAGGGCATTGTTCTTCCAGCACGACGGAGCACCAGCCCATTTCGCTCACCGTGTTCGTGACTACTTAGACACAACTTATGGAGTGCAGTGGGTAGGGCGTGGAGGGCCAGTGCCGTGGCCTGCTCGGTCACCAGACTCGACCCCACTGGATTTTTTTCTGTGCAGTGTGGGGTCGTGTTAAAGACATTGTTTATGGCCAAACAGGTCATGACATTAGTGATGTTGAGGAACTTAAAAGACGCATAGTGCATGCATTCGATGTGATGAAAGGTGATAGGGCCACTTTACGTCGAGTGCAGAGACACATCAGGAAGCGCGCCTATTTATGTATAGGAAACCAAGGAGGTTATGTGCAGCAACAATTTTAGTGCGTGCAGTGTTTTTGTACATAGTGTAAATAACTTGTAAATAACGTGATGAACTTTTAAACACGCCAAGTTACTGTAATATCTACACGTTAACTTGCCATAATCCGTTTTTTTAATTTTATTTACATTATACGGTGTTAAATTATTACGTGTTTATTACACTCTCGACAGTCCAAAGCCTGTTAATAAGTGTGATGGAAGGTACATCACGTTGTTTATCAGTGCGTCAGCTGTTTTCGGTAAGTGACTTTTAATACATTTAAACCACAACAATAATGATATCGTAAGTTAAAAAACATAGCCATCCATGCACCTGGTAAAATTTGGCGACCCGAGGAACTAGGAACGCAGGAGTTGTATCGTCTCATTCTTCGTAGAATGGGCGTGGATGGCCCGAGTGACAGAGAAAGATAGAGATTTTAGATTACATTTTCATTGATTAAACACTCCTCTCTCTTTCACCAGAGGTAGATATGGCGTAAAGATACAGTCACATATGGCCTCTCTTTGACGACGGAAATCCGCCGAATTTTCAGTCTGTTTTACCGCCGTCTTTTCTTCTTGCCACCATTTTTGTTTCGACTCATAGTTAACCTAAGGGCGGTACGGATACGGTACGAAGTACGATCCGTCTGTACGATCGATCTGATGCAAATCGTGACGATTGATCGCAACAAAAATGACGCACATACACGAAACGATCGGTCGCGACGATCGATCATTTACTTGTTGAATGTTAGTAATAAATAATACGACAAACTGTTCCTGACCACGTTTATTTCATATGACTCTACACAAGACAAGATGGCGAGCCGCGGCAACTCCACCCGGTGTTGCCACCACTCCACAATAATAGGGCGCTCCTACACTATCACTTTACTAACATTGAAAAATCGAATCGTTGATCGTCAAGAGCCATACACTGTCGATTCATCGTTACGATAATCATGATCGCATCAAATCGCAAGGGTTTTTGCTGCGATCTGCGATATCGTGTTCGATGAAGTAAATCGTTAACGATCTGAACATACACTATCGATTCGTCGTTACGATCGGTCTGATGCGACGGATCGTACAGACGGATCGCACCGTATATGGGGCCCTTTAAAGTGGAGCGAATCACCGCACCGCATTCAAAAGCCGCATGAATCTCATGCATCATACGATACAAATGTCCGCGCGGTTTTAAAACGTGCCCAAGCCACGTCGCGTGCCGCCGGTGATATGTGAATGCGCCTTACTAAATCGTAGTAAAGGGGCGTAAAACGGCTCCGGGGCTTGAGGCATAACTCACAAATCTTCTTTTTTTTTTATTATTTTATTTCGCGGTTATTTATTATCCCATACATAAAAATTCTATGTCATCGTGATGTATATAAAGGATACTATGTCTATTTCTTGGTTGTAGCACTCAAGCAAGGGCAACCTACTTCGACAAAACATTGCATGCTCGTAGTGTCGTCTACTTCTTCATGACCTTCGATTGGTTTGAGTGCACTGATACGCAAAGGCATAATAAAATATCCAACGGAAGACTAAATGTGTAGGACAAATTATAACAACTTACTCACTGTCATATTGATCCGTTACGCTCGCGTTATACGGAACCAACAAGTCGGCAAATGTGGAGACTGAAACAAGAAGCATACATGTACATATTGGTAAGATGTGGAGACGGCGTCAGAGTCCATCAGCAGCTACGTACCGTCGGGCGAGGGTCTCTTGGTGGCGAGGGACCGGTGGACGCACTCCGGCCGGAACACGATGTCGCACTGGTAGGTGTGGTCCTTCACGTGTATGTCCCTCAACATCGCCTGTTGCAGCTGCTGAACCCGCGCCAGGTGCTCCATAATCTTCTGCGCCGGCGGGCATGTGGAACAAAATTCTGCTGTCGTTTTCGGCCTTGGGGTGGGGGCGATAGTTAAGGTTTGCACCGGCACAGGTTCAGGCGTGAACAACAACTTGTTGTGTTTCATTGCAGGTTTTATTTGTTCCGGTTTGTTCGGCGAGACTTCTGCTTCGTTATCACTAAAATCTTCCAAGTTGATGTTGTCATCAGCTGGCTCATTTTTTGTCATGGGTCTGGCCGTGTCTCTCTTGTATTCGCCCCAGTGCAGCGGAATGGCCATAAGGTAATCCCTGTTTAGATCTCTATCAAAGTCCAATTTCGTTACGGCCAGCGATGCTGTGCTCTTTAAGATAACTTTTTTTTCTGTGACCCCAGTTTTCATCTTCGGTGTCCATTTCCACGAAAATTTGTGGTGCGTGCTCTTCTGTCCCCTGTTGGTGGCGTCGGTGCGAGCACGCGCACCGGCCGCCGCAGCTGCGCGCCCCGAAGGCGTCATGTCCTTCCAGGAGATCGCGATGGACGGCGTCTCCGTCAGCGGTGTCGTCACCACGCTGTCGTCCATTCGATAATCCCTTAGAAACTTATCGAATTCGTTCGCCGACACTGCCAGCGGCTTGAAAAATCCCAAAGCAGGCGCGGCTACGGTCTGTAAAGGTTTATGCATATTAATAATAAAAAATAGCAAGAGATGTGTGCATGTTGCCTTTTCCCGTTAAAATTACTAAACTGATCCGTTCATATTAGGAAAAATAATTACATAAGTAATCATAGTTAGAGGCCCTAGAAAAAACCGGAAATCACCCCCAAAGAGGTAAAATAGTAGATTTTACAACAAGTGCACAAAACGAATCATTTCTATCCGAGACTTTTAGCAGCCCGAGCCGAAGGCGAGGGCTGATAGTAATGTCGAGGATAGAAATGGTTTTGTGGACGAGTTATAAACTCTGCTTTTCACTTCGATTGCGAGGAAATAAATAAATAAACGCACGAAAAACAAGACCTGTTTCCCCTTTCCCGCCGCTTTTTTTCTTAATCTTACGACATTGAAATTAGGCTTGGGCTGCAGACCTATACAGCCTACTATTAAATTAATTTTGTAATAAAATAATTTTCTTAAATTAATTAAATAACCTACCGTACTTTAATTTAAACTTTAATATCTTTGACGACTTAAAAAACACATAAGGCAAATAAATTAAAGTAAATATTATAAAATAACAAATTCTATTTCTGAACTTTTGATTGTGTTTGGCTGTATGGCTCATTTCCTTTGCCTTAATATAGATACATTTATGAGTAGATACGTTTTTGCCCTTGTGCACAAAATTCGATTTTGTGCAGCCTATATCCTGCGCAAATAAGCATTTTCTGAGCATGAGAAGTGAAAAGTGTATTGTTATTTACATTAGTTAAATAAATGCATTTCTCTAGGTACGTTACGGTGTACTTACTCTAGCCTTGTCTGTCCGTCTTTGCTGATCGACGGTGAATAGAGACGAAGCAGCCCCCTTTGAAGGCCCTGCAAGAAAAATGTGAGAAAAAGTTCGTTACAAATCATCTTATTCTGACAGTACGCAGGGCGAATTATTTTCAAATTAGTGCAAGATAATACTAGGATCCAGTTTCAAAGATTCTTGACAAGTCCCATTTAGTCCCACTCACAGACCGAAAATTATCAGGAACCTGTGGAACTGGCCACTCACCATAACCGAGGAAAGGATTGCCAGCTCTGCTCTGAGCTCTGAAATTCAGCTGCGCACCGTTGTCGTCGCCCGCGGCATCGCGCGCCAGCGAAGCCACGAACGGGCGTCTTGACAACTTTTTCGTCTTCAAAAGCGGTTTGTTCAATGCGTTAGCTTTGTCGATGCCGTTCTTGTTCAGGTCGGCCAGCTCTTCCTTCAGCCTTGTCACCTTCGCCATTACCCTGACGTTCGGCGTGGTATACTTCGTTGCCAGCTTCATCTCATTGAGGATGTCGTTAAAAGTGGTAGAGATGTCGACATCTGCATCCAGGACGTCGTTGTGCTCCATCGGCAGGTTGTTGAAGTAAACCACGGACGGCTTGTAACGTTTAAGCCCGGCGCTCATCTCACGTCGGTAAGCGGTCAGCGGGTTGCGCCGGTTGAGTTGTCCGTCAATCGCTTCAGGCTCGTCTATTCCTTTTTGAGATAAAACGTTCCGGGAATCTATATTATCAATAACATTATCATATTCCGAGATGCCCGCGTCTCCTAGCGAAGCGATCGTTCTCGGTATTTGGATAACAGGCTCCGAGTCAACTTTTCTAATTTTTAAGTTGCATGATGTGCAATTAACTTTTTTGCATGGAAATTTACCTATTTTGGTCAAGTTCGTTTGAAATAGTAATTCCCGAGGAGCTTTGCAAGAGCACTTGCATGCTCTCAGACTGCCGCACTCGACGCAGGCCACCTTTGGCATCGCCGTCGGCTGCTTCGGCGTCACGATGGTCTCCACGGTGTCAAACGCGGCGCGCGTGAGGTTGTCCGGCTCTGCCGAGCTCAGCATCGGGGGTGCGCTCGGTCTGGCTGTCCCGATTCTCCTCAATGTTTCTACGTTATTGACAGTTTGCTTGCTCGCTTGCCTTGTCTTACTTTTCTTCTTATTCATCACTAATCTGGGATTTAATGTAGTAAGGATATCCATTTTGGTATATTCATCATCTAAAAAAACAATTGAGAATTAGATAATATGTACAATTTATACGTATTTGCAGCTCAACGTTATAATTGTTTATTTTAGTACGTCAGTCACAACAGTACGCGTGCAATACTGACTGCGGAACTGATCCTTACTGCCGAAGGCGGGCTGCGGAGCGCCGTCCAGCTGCTCCCACTGGAATGGGTCCAGCCGGAGAGTGGGCGCCGCGGCCGGGAGCTCCTCCTTCATGGTCGCCGCCAGCTCCTTCGACAACTCTACCGGCTTGTCGGCGTCGAAGCGCGAGCGCAGCAGCTCGTAGTCCTGTGCCTCCGCGTCCCGCTGCGCGCTCTGGTGGCGCGCCTTGCCACGAAAGAAGTTGCGCAACCTCGTGAAGGGGCCCACGTTCTGCTCCCTGTGGTGCCCATGCGCGCGTTTTACTCTCTGGAGATCCGACCACGACTTCTTTTTATTTTTCCGAATTTTCAGCTTACTAATAAACTTTTTAAAATGGTTAGTCTTTGGCTTGCCTTTAATTAGGTTCACTATCGCCGTGGGGTGCGCAATCGGGTTTGCATACGTGAGACTCCGTGCTTTAGTTGCGCCATGTCTAATGTCTTGCGCATTTCTGTGCCTTCTTCGTCTCTTGAGCGCGCCACTTCCTTCGAGAGTCTGCTTCGAGGCCTCCCCGTGTCGCTCTTTCATTCTGATCAGTTTTCCAACAAACCGATGTGGACTGAAGCTTTTTTCACTATTTTTGCGCACTAAATTTTCATGTGGTTTTTCCCAGGGTATGGTAGAATCTATATTATTGTCTGTAAAGTAAAATATATAGGTATATTTATAAACAGTTTTAATTAGTAAGAACACAATACGACGACATACTTTAAAATTAAAAGAAATCAATGCACACAACTCACATGCAGTTTTGTCCAGCGCCTGCGTTAGCTCACTCGCACGTGGCGCCGCGCTCGCGTTGTCGGCGCCCGTCAAGGCGTCGTCCTGGGGGGCGCCTGGCGCCGCCGCTGCCGGCTCGCCGGGCTCCTCTGGTAAGCTTGCTTCCAGCGACGATATCGTAATTGGCGCCTTCATCTCCATATTCTGTGACGTGGGAAATTTACTAGGAAGCTCCTTGTCCACGAAGAAGTTAAAGTGTTTTTTGAACCAGGATTGGTCCGGTTTAGGAGTGGCGTCCAACTTCGGGCTGTGCCACGTCGCTTCTCTGTGACATCGTTTGTGCCCAAACGTTTTGTGACACAGCTTCGGTATTTTGTCTACGCCTTGGTTCCTGTGCGCCTGGTAGCGGACCACATTCGAGCAATTGTCTCGCCTTTTCTCATTCAAGTAGTCCAAATAGTACTTATACCCATTTATATAATCCTTGTAAGATAACTTGCACGTCAAACCCTCGTAGCTGGTATCGCAGGCGGGCGGCGAGTGAGAGCTGCTCTTTAATAAAATCTTAGTGGCATTTGGTCCATCGTCGAAACTATGATTGAAGTCGATGGACTTCTCTTTGCTGTCGTCATTAACATTGTGGCTGCTTTTGGAGAACTGACGAGTTTCAAACCTCCGAGATCTTTCCTTGCGCGATCTCAAGTAAGGCCGGCGGGCTTGGCTGTCGCCAGTGGTGCGCGTCATCGCCGGGATGCCCTCGTACAGCGCCGCGCCATCGTCCGCGTCGCCCAGGTCGAGTGCGTGGACCTCTTTGTTGTTCTTTCCGATGTGCCACCGGGATTTCGCTTTGCCCTTGGCGGCTCTTACTGTCGCGGTTGCCGCTAACATTTCGGTAGTCATTGGAATGGTACCAGGCATTAAAACTGATTTTTGTTTTGCTTCTGGTTTTTTCTTCCCTTTGCATGGCGAACCTTTACATGGCGAACCCTTGCATGGCTTGCAACATGGCGAACATGGCGAGCTACTAGTTATTTGTTTCACTTTTTTAATTATGTTCTTCATTTCTTTTTGCAACTTGCTCTCGAGGCTCTGCGCCATCGTCTGCACGCTGTCCGGACAGTTTGTTCCGACGCCGACATTGGTCGCCGCTGTGGCCTCGGCAGCTCTTTTGCGCGAGCCACGAGCTTGTTTCTTGCGCGAGGTTTGGCCATTGTGCATGGAACTACGACGGCTGCTTGTGAGGCGTCTCTCATCCTGATTAGGATCGGCTGCGAAAGTCGTTATTGTGACGCCGTCCGTCACGATGTTGGTGCCCGAAGGGTTTTGTTCAGCAATCATCTGCATTGCTTTCTGTTTAATACTCTCAAGTAGGGTTTCAATGTGGCCTGGCCCAGCGACATGGTGCTCGGCGCCAGACGGCTCCGTCGTGTCACCTCTACCGCCTCTGCGAGAGCTGTACTGCGCCTCCGCAGGTGAGCTCAATATGTTGTTCGTGCGACTAATTTGTTTCAAACTTATCTCTTTCGTCGTGTCCGATGGAGCTGTATAATCACTCAATCTGTTCGATGTGTATGTGGCAAAGGATTTAGTCAAGCCGGGATCACATTCGCTGTTGTGCACTTTGCCTGCTTTGTCGTATGCGACAGGAGCCAACTGTTTTGTAGTTCTAAAATGGAGGTCGTCTGTTATTCTCGAATCCATCCTTTTTCTTATTGCCCTTTTATATTTACTTTTATCACGTAATCTTCTTCTATTCTTTTTAAAGTTGTATTGCGAATCAGTAATTGTGCGATAGTGGCGTTGTTCTGCCGAGTTCATAATTCTGGGAGCCATCAGTTTACTGATCCATCGTCGGGTTCTGGTCTGCGCCCCTTGCCACGGCTGGCGGGACTTGCGATCTGGGTCTTCGTCCGCGCCGTACGCCGCGTCTGGCTGCGCGTCCTCTGCGAGCCGGGAGCCGCGCCATGCGCGCAGTAGCCGCGTGTCGCCCTGCCTGGAACTAACCGCCACAAATTAACATCAGTACCAGACGGGCACTCAATACCGGATATTTGTGATCTCTATCGAGTTTCAATAGAGGGTACTTTTAAACAGGTCTTTCATGTCGGAAGTGCTAGTAGAGAAATAAAATCATTTATTTTGCAATGATTTCGATGTTTATAGAAAATTAAATAGGTAGTAGAATTAAATTAATAATATATAATTAAATTAATTTTATATTATTAATTTGCTACTTGGCAATTTATTTACCAAGAGCTGTGGATTTTGTAAATAAAAAAAATAAAAAAAATAATAATCTATATATATAAAAATGAAACCCGTTTTCCGTTGTCACGACATAACATGAAAACGGCTTGACCGATTTGGCAGATTTTTTTTTTGTAGTTTTCTAATACTCTGTACAAGGTTCTTACGGAAAAAAATTAGGGGTAGGGTAGGGTAGGGGTAGGGTAGGGGTAGGGGTAGGGTAGGGGTAGGGTAGGGGTAGGGTAGGGATAGGGTGGGGTAGGGTAGGGGTAGGGTAGGGTAGGGGTAGGGTAGGGGTAGGGGTAGGGTAGGGTAGGGTAGGGATACACGCAAACGAAGTTGCGCGGGTTTCGCTAGTAATAAAATAAAAATTAATAAAAAGTGAAAAGACAAAGTAAGAAAAAGTGATCATTATAGGCTTTCCAGACCTTCTTTTGACTTAATGCACACCTGAAGCACAGTAATAAATAGTACTCCTGAAGTATGATTTTTTATTCCGTAGAGTTCTGCCATTTCATAAGTGTTGCGACAAAAAAAGCTGTCCAACTATTATGGGAACCCATTTAAGAGCAATAACAATAAAATGCTTGATTAATTTCTGTTTTCCCGAAAAACTTTAGTATCGACACGACTGTACTGTACTGGCACGACTGTACCAATTTTTTTCTCGAAGCAATTCAGGCCATTTTCGAACCCCTATAACTTCGTTGTGGATAAAACTAGAAGTCTTAAAGAGAGGTAGGGCACAGCGGATAATTTGCTCCGCACCTTTCGCAGCCCATTTGGGGAAGGACCTCCACCTTACAGAAGATCGTAGCCAAGTTTGGTCTCGGTCATGTTGTGTTCCTACGGTGAGTAAGGTCTCCAGAGCTCCACTTTGGGGCGTTGGGAGGGTTGGCAACGCGTGAGTGATACCCTGGTATTGCAAGCGTCTATAGGCTACGGTGATGCTTACCATCAGGCGGGCCGTATGCTTGTTTGCCATATTTGTGGCAAAAAAAGTCTGAATTTTCAGTTAAGGTGCGTACAGACTATGTAACATATTATATAACAATGTTATATAACCATTGTCGTTTGTCGTTCTTCAGTGCTATCCACAATGTCGACACGAGAGGACGTTTTGCTGGCTGCGGCGCGCGATCGAGTAGTTAGTTATACATACAACATTGTTGCACTTGCACATATCAATGACTAGTTATAAAAAAATATTATAACATGTTTTATAACATTCAGTGTTCACATTATCTGAAACATGTTATAAAGCAATGTCGTATTGTAATCATGTTATGTTATATAGTCTGTACGCACCTTTACAAAGCAGGCATTGTATAATTTCATTCAGTTTGAACCAGTAGTTTAAGAATGAAAAAAATTAAGGAAATCACTGACATTTGACTCGATAAGAGTCAAATGTCAGTGATTTCCTTAATTTTGTCACTGAATCACCGATCATCAAAATTCAAACCTTTCTTCCTCGTGGTCAAACTTTTTTGACAAACTGGTTTGACCACGAGGAATTTTAAAATTCCTCGTGGTCAAACTATCTAATTACATCCTGTGTAAATAAATAGTCTGTTATAGCCAATTTTGAAATGGATTAGGATTGACTTTAGGATTACTTTCGAATGTTTTTGAGATGGATTAGGATTATTTTGGAATGTTTTTGAGATGGATTAGGATTATTTTGGGATGGATTAGGATTGATTTTAGGATTATTTTAGAATGATTTTGGGATGGATTTGGATTGACTTCAGGATTACTTTCGAATGTTTTTGAGAGACTTGTATGATTATTTTCGAATGTTTTTGGGATGAATTAGAAATTATTTTGGAATGTTTTTGGGATGGATTAGAAATTATTTTGGAATGTTTTTGTATGGATTAGAAATTCCTTTAGGATTATTATCAAATGTTTTTGAGATGGATTTGGATTGACTTTAGGAATGTTTTTGGGATGGATTAGGATTGACTTCAGGATTACTTTCGAATGTTTTTGAGAGACTTGTATGATTATTTTCGAATGTTTTTGGGATGAATTAGAAATTATTTTGGAATGTTTTTGGGATGGATTAGAAATTATTTTGGAATGTTTTTGTATGGATTAGAAATTCCTTTAGGATTATTATCAAATGTTTTTGAGATGGATTTGGATTGACTTTAGGAATGTTTTTGGGATGGATTAGGATTGACTTTAGGATTACTTTCGAATGTTTTTGAGAGACTTGTATGATTATTTTCGAATGTTTTTGGGATGGATTAGAAGTTATAAACTCTGCTTTTCACTTCGATTGCGAGGAAATAAATAAATAAACGCACAAAAAAACAACTGTTTCCCCTTTCCCGCCGCTTTTTTTTTTAAATCTTACGAAAAAAAAAAAAAAAAAAAAAAACATTCGAAAGTAATCCTAAAGTCAATCCTAATCCATTTCAAAATTGGCTATAACAGACTATTTATTTACACAGGATGTAATTAGATAGTTTGACCACGAGGAATTTTAAAATTCCTCGTGGTCAAACCAGTTTGTCAAAAAAGTTTGACCACGAGGAAGAAACGAATTCAAAGGCACTTCTAGCAGATATAGAAGCTTCAAATCTAGAATGTAAGTAGTGTTTAGTGAATCATGGAATATCTAAAATATTTTTCAATTTCAGTCTAGTTTTCTAGATACATTAACTGCATAAATAACTTTGTAATCCCATAGAAAATAAATAAGACAAAGTGTTATTCCAGTTTAAATTCTACCCGTGTATCAAATTACATTATAATCCCTTCAGTAGTCAGTGATTTACATCTCAGAACACAGAAAGAAGAGAAATGTAATAAGACAGTTTTTGTACCGGAACCGATGTCGCCACTTACACACACAGTTACATTTTAACACATTCATAGAATAATCTCCGACAGTCATACTCACACAAATCGTAAGCCCGTGATTTGCAGTTCGATTACGAACACAGATGTAAGAAGTGTATTATAGTGACGGGCACCTAATGAAAAAGGGCGACAAGCATTATCGATAACTACCTCTCGATATTTTACAATAACAATTTATTACGGACTACAACTATGAACTATAATACCTATTTAATTTTAAATAATTAAAAAAGAAAAAAAAAATACCAAAGTTTTTAGTTTTTATTTATTTTATTTTTGGAAAATAGTAATTTTTATACAACCAATTAAAAGAAAGAACTTTAAAAAAATTAGTACATAATAACAAGCGATTTTTTCAAACTAATCAAATGAGTTTTTACGTGAGCTACTTTCCCCTTGAGTTTGATCCAATACTTATGGGACTAGGACACCCTGTACAAGGAATGCACTGTAGTAAAAGTTTCAAATTATTATACTTTCAAAAATTAGAAATACAAAATTATCGATACTAAAATATTCTACTTTTGGCAGCACTACATGGCTTGTGCGACGGCCATTATCACTTTGACAGATCGCGGAAGCTACAAGCGGCGGTACCACGATATTTTCACAATATTGTAATTATCGTTACGTTTGCATTCCATTGTACGTGCATACCGCAAAACATTGAAAAACGCGTATCCAAAACAAGCAATGGACAATATTTTTAACGGAAGTATCGACTATGCCGTATATTGTTTAATGATTTCTATGCCTCAAAAATATTTCGTTAATTTGTCATTTATATAGAAAAATATTAAATAAATGACTTACCTATGATAAGTAACACCACTATTACTTGAATTTACCGTATCACTGCGATTTTTGCACGTAATTAAAGCACAAGCCGGCATTTTTGTTGACATTCACGGACGTGTGTTCGCGGAAGCGTTGTTTTGTGAATGACTTAGAACAATCAAGTTCCTGCACATTTGTGCAGAAAATGGCGTCATGTGCCCCGCCCACAAACCATATCTCTTGTATTGTGATATCTGTGGATTTACATACACTAAATGTTAAGTTGAGCAAATCGGTAAGTATTAGTGAAAACAGCGTCCAAATCGGTTCAGCTGTTTCTGAGATTAGCGGTACAGACAGACATACATACATACAAACAGACGGGACAATTTTTTTTCGAAATTCCTGTTCTATTGCTTATTCATCATCACACTAAATTATTCTTTGGATATATATTCAATGTACAGACAAACTTTTTTTACACTTTTATTATATTATAGTAGTGTAAGGGTGGTAAGGGGGTGTCGTAATCCCAAACACACATTATGGCAGCAAGATACATATTTATTATATAACGTAACCAAGTACATACAATATTATGGCGGAGGTAGGGAGGAGGGTCCGCCTAGGCGTACACCGTACCGTCCATAGGTCTATTAGGTTTGCCGAATAGGGAACGTACGTTTACTATGGTCCAACTTACTTATGGGTGATTCTTGGAAATGCGATTATTCGGTTGATTCCACTGGCTAGTTTTTTTTTTCAAAATATAATGAAACCTGGTACTACACGTAAAAATAGGCTAAACCTGAAGTATAAATTTCGAATAGGCACTCATTTTGAACCTATAAATTCCAAGATATTAGACATTAAAAAAATCATGACCAGGGGAATCAATTAATAGTTACAGGGGAATCAAAAATCAATAACTCTGTACTTTTTTTAAAGAAATTGTAAGTTTTTACATATCAAAAATTACAAAATTAATTCTCAGTTATACATATCTAAATAAAATTAACAAATGTGAACATGTATTCTTCAATTTTCAGATATTATTATCTACTTTTGTAAACAATCGTCTGACATAGGTACATAAATATCTAATAATCTATTGGTGTCGTAATCACATTCGTGTTCCTTGAGAGCACCCCATTTGTACAACATTATTGTCATATTCCTGCAATAAAAAAAGGAATATTAGGAAAATTGCGAAATTTTAGAAACGTTTTACAAAAATAAAGTTTAAAAAAATGTTACTTAATCCAGCTTAAGAACAACAAGGCGCCAGGCGAGGACGTAATCACAGCAGAGCTTCTGATAACGGGTGGTACACCGGTGCTTAAAGTCCTGCAGAAGCTCTTTAATTCCGTGTTGGTCGAGGGCAAAACGCTTGAGGCGTGGAACAGAAGCGTGGTGGTTCTGTTCTTTAAAAAGGGCGATAAAACCATCTTAAAGAATTATACCACATCCATACGCTGCGGCAGATTGTACAGAAGACCGAAGAGTACAATCTGCTATTATGCTTAGCGTTTGTGGACTATGAGAAAGCCTTCGATTCGATCAAGACATGGGCCGTGCTACAGTCTCTCCAGCGATGCCGCATAGACTGCAGGTATATCGAAACTTTGACGTACTTATACAAAAATGCCATCATGTCAGTCCAAGTACAGGAACAGAACACGAAAGCAATCTCATTACACAGAGGCGTGAGACAGGGAGATGTCATATCTCTGAAACTGTTCACGACCGCTCTGGAAGATGCCTTCAACTTTTGGACGAGAAAGGATGCGGCATCAACGTCAACGGCGAGTATATCACTCACCTTCGATTTGCCGATGACATCGTGGTCGCTGGAGGACCTCAGCACCATGCTCGAAGGCCTCAATTGAGTTTCCCAACAGGTGGGTCAAAAAATGATCATGGTCAAGACGAAAATCATGTCGAATATCCATGTCGCACCCGCCCCGGTCTCAGTTGGGAGCTCGATCCTCGAAGTTGTTGACGAGTACGTATACCTTGGACACACCATCCAATTAGGTAGGTCCATCTTCGAGAAAGAGGTCAATCGACGAATCCGACTTGGCTGGGCAGCTTTCGGGAAATTACGGCATATCTTCTCGTCCAAAATTCCTCAGTGCTTGAAACGAAGAACCTTCGAGCAATGTGTGTTGCCAGTGATGACCTATGGATCGTAAACGTGGTCGCTCACTATGAGCCTCATAAGAAGACTATGGGTCACTCAGCGAGCCATGGAAAGAGCTATGCTCGGGGAGATCGAATCAGAAATGAGGAGATCCGTAGCAGAACCAAAATAACTGACATAGCCACTGACATAGCCAAACACTGAAGTGACAGTGGGTAGATCACATAGCGCGCAGAACCGAAGGCCGATGGGGCAAAAGAGTTCTGGAATGGCGACCACGTACCGGCAAGCGCAGCGTAGGACACCCGCCTACAAGGTGGTCAGACGACCTAAGGAAAGTCGCAGGAAGCCGCTGGATGCAGGCCGCTGCCAGCAGGTCGCACTGGAGACGTTTGGGGAGGCCTAGTTGACTTCTTGTGGCTGAGATGATGATGATGAAATAATTTTTCAGTCAAAAACTTTATCACATTTTGATTTCACTGACCTTAGAAACAGAGTAATCAATGTCAGGGAATCAAAAAATGTAGCAAAATTATCGATTGTCGCTAAATGACTGTATCTAGTACAATGACCTTTACACCCTAGGTAGTCATTAGAGTGGCGATAGTGCATAAATTTTTTTAGTCGTCTAATAAAATTAATTGATGGTAAAATTGAGGTCAAAGTAATCAACGATGTACCAAACCAAACCCAGTGGAATCAGATACTTACCTTTATATTTCTGGAATGCGGCAAGCAGCCGCGCATCTCTTCCCTCGACACTCAAAACATGACTGACTACACATTGCTTCCAAATTGTGTCACTAAGGACGTACGTACATTTTAGTGATGTACCAGTGGAATCACTGCTAAGGCCCGGACAACATTTAAAAAATTCATATAATTAAATGTACTATAAATACGTGGTTCATCTATTTTATTTATTAATTCTTATCAATTTGGGATCTAATATAAAATATTGAAATATCTATGAACTGAATGGAAAAAATGATATGGATGATATTGTGTACAAATTTGGAGTACGGACACGCCAGTGGAATCAATTTTTAACACTTTAGATATTTTTTTTACTCACTTTGTTTTATATTTTTCTTAATTATCGTAGTGACGCAGTTAGATTACAGTTTAAATTTTAATTTAAAAAATACTTCATACGCTTATTTCAATTATACGTACACTTTTTACTTCCGGACAACGAAAATCCAGGTTTTCAAGAAACACCCTTATGCTTCCACATGTTTTTATATGGCTAACGTTGACGTCAAGCCACACCGAGCTTGTGGCTACGAAGTAGTGCTGCACATGACAAGACATGACAAGCCCACCACACATTCCCACCGATGTGTCTCCTGTGTAGCCATAGGATCAACAACGGCGACCTCAGATAGACAATAAGCAATGAAGCTTATTGACGTCCCGGGGAAGAAAACTACAGCCGTCTCGGAACTCACAATGAATTCAATCAGAAAAAAAGATAGTCGGAGTAGAAAGTATTGAAAGGACTCCCCTCCTCAACAAATACGTGAGAAACAGCAATTTGAAGCAATAGGCATTATACCCTTGAGAGATGGCAAATCAAGTGAGGCTCGATTGCCGAGCACCACGGTCTATTGTTACATTACTATTGGGACCTAATGCTATGAGCTGCTGTTTACTATTTTGATTCCAATAATATGTATTGCAAAACCTTCTAAATGCCTGATAATTCTCTTTGCTTCCTACGAGATCAGAATAATAAACTACGCCCGAAGTAAGATGTAAAGAATCCAACATGATTATGCGTTCGTCATGCCAAAGATCACATTCCCACAGAACGTGATGAGCTGTTTGTTCTACTCTGGTATTCGCGGTAGAACATTCACAGAGAGGAGAAGGTACAACCTTGAAATAAAATAACTTGGCCTTAAAGTTTCCGTGTCCCGTTAAAAATTGAGCTACTTGATGGTACGACTCTAGCCAAGTTTTCTTTAATCTGTCTCTCACCGTTAGCGAGATCCTATCGTGCGGAGCAAAAGAAAGAACGATACAGATGACGGCCTTTTACGGAAGTCCCACCTTTCCAGCCGTTCCGATAGAAGAATCTCTAATACGTCATCTATTATTTTGTTACGATCACGTGTCTTAAGGAACGCGGGAGTCATTTCTTTTGATCTATAGTACAGATCGACGCGCGACCATCCAGCGATCCAGCGATCTCCAAATCGACGGGTATTACGCCAGCCAGCACAGGGAGTGCCTCCGTGCTGACAGTTCTGTATAAGACTTACACAAAAATATCAAGGCAAGACGCTGACTTTGAAGTAATTTTCTTCGCGCGGCCCTAATTGTTACACGATCCGCGAAAACCGCTGACCATTTATGTTATACAACCCAGGTACGTCGCAGTATAAACCATTTTTATAGTATCTACTACACATGTGGTTGATCAATAGTTATGTCCATTAGGTGCCCAGCAGGATGAGCAAATGGTTGGTGTCTTCCTTTACCGAGATACCAAACTATAGATGCTATATGAGCACAACTCCCTATTGTTCTGCGTCCTGTTACTGTTACTGTTTATTTTTCAGTTTGCAAAGCGTAGCCATAATGATAATAAATAAATAAAATAAAGATTGTTTCTTCAAAATAATTCTTGTTATATTGTGAGAAAACTCTGAGCCCCGAAATAAAATAAAAATGACAATATATTTTTTCCCACAACTATTTCAAGGTTCTTGTCATAGTAAGTGGATGTCCATAACAAAACCTATCTAATGATATATAGCTTGTAATTATAGGAAACTAGTGCCCATCCTCCTTTCAAGATTCTGAGTTTACGGGAAGTACCCTGTAGGTTTTGATTTCCTTGCGAGTGTCGAAAATGCGGCATAAAGACAGACGAACGGACAGGGTTCCGTTTTTTCCTTTTGAAGCACGGAACCCTAAAAATGGTGGAAATAGAGACAAAAGGGGTAGAGAATCTTCTGGATCTCTCACCCACAGAAGTCAACATTTTGTGGGAGGGTTGTACTGTCGAGCTAGCCTTATGCTGTGGGTATACGCACCAGTGCGGGCGGCGGGCGGCGACGCGGGGCGCGGCGTAGGGCTCGCGCGCGCTGTCGCCGACGACGGCGGCGTCCGGCCACTCCTCAGGGGCTGCACATTTGCGCAAGCTGTGGCTCTCAATTAGCACCATCAAATGAAAGAACCTGCAAATAAAGGAACGAAGACGAATGATCACGTAATGTAACTAAACTCTTACCCATTTATTTCGCTTGCATTTTTTTGAGCTACATCCAAATACAGATTTTTATACTCGACGCGACGATTAGCGCCGACATAAACGGACTACTCACGGACCGCTCTTGCAGCCATAGTCAACAGCTTGAAGCTTTGATCGCACGATCGCATCGCCCGAAGCAGTTGCAACTGCTACAACAACGGTTCGATTAATGTGTGTAGATATGTAGAAGACTGTAGTTCACAATGCAGTCGCAGCTTGGCGCAGTTCATCCTAACTGCTTTCAGCAGTCCGTGTGTATGTCGGCCCTTAGTTGTATCGTTAACTGCTTAGCGAGAAAAATAAGCAGGTTGGGCAATCAGTGGATGGCTTGTTTTACCATCCCATGAGCTGGTAATTCGGCCGTGCGGTGCGCCGCGGTGAGCACGGCAACTGATTTTCACTCCGACATGACAGTCACATCGTCATGGACTGGATGGAAGTATATGCTAAAAATATCCGACACTCACCATATGAGATTGATAAATAACATTTGCTGAGGATCAACGGTGGCAAAGCTTGCATGATATCACAAAATAAAATACATTCATCCAAACAAATTAAACTTGCCGTGCACACTCCGCGCACCGTCACTGTGACGCGATCGGCGACTGTTTCCGTCATTCGAAACGAAGAATTTTGTCATAGCTTGTCTGTACCCGCCTCTGGCAGTGGGACCTTCGTAGTGAGGATTTTTCGAATATTACTTTTAATTTAGCGCGTGTTCACACGAGGAAGCGTCACTTTGGAGCCTTTTATTTACACAAGTCGTTTTTATATTTCAATTGGTTAGTAAACGTGATGCAGACGGTCAAACATGCTTCTATGTAAATTCCTCAGACAAGTAAATAATAAAGACCCTTTTTAAGGTTCCGTAGTAAACCATAAGGAACCCATATAGTATCGCCATGTCCGTCTGTCTGTCCGCGGTCTAGCGCCTATCTAGACGCTTAATGCTAGAAAGCTGTAATTTGGTATGTATATGTCGCAGGCCTTTTGCGTAATTCGCTGTAATACAAAACAGCTAGCCGTTTTAAAAAGCAGGGCCGTTTTATATTACGCCGTGCCACGATAAGCCGGAGTGCATGACGGCGAAATGATAGTCCGCCGCATTGTATACAACGCTTTGTGTTCTTCAATACGGCTAGCCGTAATGTATCACGGCGGTTTAGGCGGTAGCAGTTTTTGGTACCAAATTTTAACACTCGCGGCGCTCCCTGCCATAACAACAACAATGGCGTCGATTATATATAAATTGTGTTACAAAAAAGTGTAGTGTGTTATTAATGATTACAATAAAGACAATGTGTTAAATGTGTGTGAAAACAGTTACAAAGGTGGCAAACAAGCTTACGGTCCGCCTGATGGTGAGCGGTCACCGCAGCCTATGGACGCTTGCAACACCGGGAGCATCACTCGCGCGTTGCCGACCCTGTAAAAATCTTTTAATGCCCTTTTTGAAGAACCCCATATTATAGTCTAAAGGAAAGACCTCGGCGGGGATCTCATTCCACAGCCTCAGCGTTCGCGGGAGGAAACTCCTCTGAAACCGCGTAGTACGCGACCATTTTGGTTCTAGTGTGTGAGGTTGGATTCCCCGCCGGTGACGAGCAGTTCGATGGTAGAAAGTGGCCGTAGGCATCAAGTCAAACAATTCCTCGGAACAAACCCCATTATACAAGCGGTAGAACACGCATAGGGAGGCGAAGTCTCTCCGCAGACTGAGGGGCTCAATACCGCTTGTTAGCTCGGGATCGTCGACAATCCTCATAGCACGTCTTTGAGTTGAGTCTAGAGGTCCAAGTTGATACGCCGGCGCTCCAGCCCATAGGTGAGAGCAGTACTCCATGTGGGGTCGGACTTGAGATTTATACAATACAAGTCTCCGCCCCGGATTGAAGTACTGCTTCGCCCTATATAGGTAGTGATATAAAGACTTTAATGAATCCTATGCGTACGCATTTGATAAAATTATTACAAAAAACTAATTAATACAAATTACTGCAAATACTACACACTAAAATATCTCATTATAAGTATAATGTCCTTTTATCTTAATACTTTTTTATTTTTCAAACATTTATTTTGGTATGGTCCATATCGATGGGTATGGTCACTCAACAATTAAAATTTAATACAATGCGGTTAAAACGTCTACCGACATATTGTGTACATATTGTAAAACGGCCCTGCTTTTCATAAAATAAAATTTATTTGAAGAAAACTTACAAATGTGATAGAATTTGTTATTGCACTCAACTGAAGGCAAGCAAAGCACAGCAAATCGGAACCTTACATTGTGCGTGGCCCGACACGCACTTGCCCGGTTTTCCACTTTCATAAAAGATTCGTTCAGTTATGTAAGAACAATCTTTTGCGCTGCTTCTATAAAGTTGTGAAAGAAGATTTTTTTTCCACTTTTGTAACTACATATTTTAATTATGATTATTCTGGTATGATTTAGGATTGCTTCTAGAATTGTTTTCGAATATTTCTAGACATTTTAAGACGAGTTGCGGAGGGTTGGCCTTAGAATAGCGCCGCAGGCTTCTGATATAACTAGTAGTTGGTTTTTGTAGAGGATGATGCCCCCTTTCAAATGGTACTACTCCTAACGTGAGGAGATGTGTAGTTATACTCGTGTTTTGTCCTCAAGATTAATCCTGCAAAAAATATATTTTACTTATGTAGTAACACATAGGTGGCACCACTTTAGCACTGTAATTTTAGAGTTAATAAAAACAAAAATTATGTTTCACAGATTCATTCTCGCGATTTATGTTTACATATTGTAGTTGCATTGCCATGCACTAGCCCTGCACGGTTGTTTAGAGGGTAGAAAATAAATAAAAAGTACTGAATTTGACTTCCCGCGTTTTTGCCGCCATGTTTCCCCTTCTATTCGCCCCACTTCAGGGCCGTTAGTTTCACTTTTATTCATTCTGCATTTCCGTGCTCAAGCCTTCGCACGTAAATCCCAAGTGTGCTGCCATATATTTCGGTTTGGTTTTCTTTGAACATGGGAGGAGGAAAACGAAAGTCGGAGGAGTCCGAAGAAAAAATAATGAAGAAAATAAGGAAATTGGAGGAGAAATTAAGGAAAAATAAAGAAAAGGAGTCTACTACTGCTGATGTATACGAAGAAGATATGTATTTTTGTAAGTATTATATATAATGGTATACACTTATCTCTTATATTCCTTGGGGAATACTTTCGAAATTACCGTGCCAGGTTAATTTCATTAAATACCATTATTTGTTGGTACCTACATTGACATGACATTCATTATATTCCTTGGGGAATAACTTTTACTGTACCAATTGTATGTATACGTCATTTGACGCTCTTTTATTCCTTGGGGAATAATCTAATGTGAAAATTGTATTCTATTATCAGATCCCGATCTCGACGAAGAGGTTCGAGAATCAACAATAGTGCCAACGAGTCTACCAGAGTTATACTCGCCAGCAGACTACGAAATTTCGCAGTTTCCATCCCCGATCCTCGAGTCACCGACGACGCCACCGACACCAGCGGTGGTTTCTGTCGTTAAACGAGTACCTCCTCTAGATGAACCAGTACCTTCGACGTCGAAGGACGTTCAGGAAAGTACCACGGAGATCGATTTAAATAGTGATATCTTATTACTATTGGGCGACGCCCCTAAGAACGAAACTATTTTTGGCAATCCGATTCACAAAGATATAGCTCAGCGCTGGCAGGAAATCCTTGCTAAAGGATTATCCAAGGATATAAAGTCCAAAATATTGGAAGAGTACTTAGTGCCTAGTAATTGCGAGTTATTAATTGCGCCTTTATTAAACCCGGAGGCAAAAGCAGCTCTGTCCGAATCTTATGTAAAACGTGATTTTTCATTAATGATAAAACAAAAGCAGATGGGTGTAGCTATATCGGCATTGGCTCACGTAACTGAGCTCATTATTAATAATGAAACTAGTGTTCAAAAACTCTTAAAACCGCTTAGCGACGCCTGTCGCTTGCTATGTGATAGTCATTATAATGATACAAAAACACGTAGAAATTTTGTTTCGTCCGCTATCAATACTAACCTTAAAGAAGCTTTAACAGAGTCGCCTAGAGATAAATATCTTTTTGGCGAAAATATTGCTGACAAACTAAAAACCGCTAAGTCCATTCAGCAATCTGGTGATACATTAAGAACTAAAAAACCGAATACCTTCTTTAATAAAAATTCAACTTTACATAAAAATGCTAATAGTAATAACCGTTCAAATTTCAAGCCTCCACAACGGAAGACGGTGAACAGACCAGCGGGGTTTCAAGGACAATCGCGACCAGCCCCATCGGCTTCGACGAACCAACGTCAGCCGCGATACACCCCCCGCTCGCCGCCGCCGCCTCGCCGAGCGGCTCCCGGACAGAGCTACCAACAGCGGACACGCAACAATTACAAGTAAACGAGGTACGCTATGCTGGCCGCCTTCAGTACTTTATAGACAATTGGAGAAATATAACAGATGATCCATTGATACTTGATTGGATTCAGGGCTACAAGATACCATTTACTGGTACTCCTTGGCGCAGAGATCAACCGCACTACTTACCAAAATCCTTGCAGGAATCAATGGATTTTCAAATAGCTATCGAAAAATTGCTCAGAGTCGGTGCAATATCTAAATGTAATCATGAAAAGGGAGAATTTATTTCTAGTATATTTTTAGTTCCTAAGCCTAATGGCGAGAAACGCTTCATATTAAATTTAAAGTGTCTAAATAAATTTATTAAAACATCGCATTTTAAAATGGAAGACTACCGTACTGCTTCTAAATTAGTTGCAAAAGATTGTTTTATGGCATCTATTGATCTGAAAGACGCTTATTTTCTGATTCCAATATGTAAATCGCACAAAAAATACCTAAGATTTAAATACTGTGATGTGTTGTATGAATTTAATTGTCTTCCTTTTGGGTTATGCACTGCTCCGTTTGTGTTCACTAAAATACTAAAGCCAGTCGTGCATTTCTTAAGATTTCACAATATGACATCTGTAGTTTACTTAGATGATTTATTCCTAATTGAACCATCATACATAGATTGTAAACAAAATGTAAAATTTACAATCGATACATTAGAAAGCCTCGGATTCATAATTAATTTCGATAAGAGTTGCCTAATACCAGCTAATACGTGTAAATTCTTAGGATTTGTCTTTGATTCTTCTAATATGATTTTAAAACTTCCTGAAGAAAAGAAGTCAAAGATAAAAGATAACGTTCATAAAATTACGAAAATGCAAATTAAGAGAATTTGCAAGATTTCTTGGTTTATTGGTATCTGCTTGCCCAGCCGTAGAATATTCATGGCAATATACAAAGTCGTTTGAAAGATTCAAATATTTAAGTTTATTGAAAAATCCTAGATATGACCAAACTGTACAATTGCCACAGTATATAAAAGTAGACATGATGTGGTGGAGCAATAATATAATTAACGCAAGTTGTCAGTTTAAATTAAATGAATATTTAATTGAAATTTTTTCGGATGCATCACTGACGGGATGGGGTGCATACTGTAAAGATGATCGAGTTTTTGGTTATTGGAAAGAGGATGAGAAATGTTTGCACATTAATGAATTGGAACTAAAGGCTGCCTTTTTTGCTCTTAAAATATTTGCTAATAGTTTATAGAATTGTGAAATTTTAATGCGCATCGATAATGTTACAGCTATTTCTTGCATTAATAGAATGGGCAGTGTACAACATACACATTTGAATAATATAACCAGAGACATATGGCAATGGTGTGAGAAACGTAGAATCACTATTTTTGCGTCTTACATCAATACTAAAGACAATTTTGAAGCAGACTCTTTATCTCGCAAAACCTTCCAAGATACGGAATGGGGGTTGGCGAACTTTGCATTTGATAAAATCATACAGAAACTCGGTATCCCTGATATTGACCTATTTGCAAGTAGGCATAATACAAAATGCTCTACGTACGTGTCATGGAAACAAGACCCTTACGCATGGGCTGTAGATGCATTCACTTTACAATGGAGTTCTATAGGACATTTCTACGCTTTTCCACCATTTTCTTTAGTTTTGAAAATGTTACAAAAAGTAGTTATCGACAAAGCAGAGGGCGTTGTCGTAGTACCGTTTTGGCCAACACAACCGTGGTTTCCGTTATTTAAAAAATTATTAATATCTGATCCAATATATTTTTCACCTCATGTAAATTTACTTTGTTCTCCTTTCAGAACGGAGCACAATCTGCACAGAAGTCTCACTTTAGTTGCCGCGAAATTATCAGGGAAACCCTCCTGAAAAGGTACCTCTCATCTCGTTCTGTTGAGATTATGCTAGCTTCGCTATCTGATAATACTTATAAACAATACAATAGTTGTATAAAACTTTGGATAGAATATTGCACTCAACATGGCTATAATTACACAACAGCTTCTGTGCCGATTGTGATTCATTTTTTGACGAATATATTTGATAAGGGATTGAATTACAGTACTATTAATTGTTATAAATCAGCATTATCTTTATTACTAGGATGTGAGTTTTCTAATGATGAAAGAATTAAGAGGTTTATGAGAGGAGTTTTTAGATTAAGACCTACAAATGCAAAATATAATTTTACTTGGAATCCAGCAATTGTATTAAATTATCTGGCTCAAAAATGGCCTAACGAATCCTTAGATCTAAAAACTCTTTTTACAAAAACTGCTACTTTAATAGCTCTAGTGTCAGCACATCGAGTACAAACCCTTAGTTTAATTAAATTGCCTAACATTAAAATATACAATGATGTAGAAATAATTATAACAATTCCAGATATTATTAAAACTTCAAAACCTAATTCCTATCAACCAGTTTTAAGATTACCATATTTTGACACTAAGCCTGAAATATGTCCAGCAAGGTGTCTAGTTACGTATATAGATAAAACAGCTTCACTGCGTTCAGATGACAATTGTTTTTTATTTATTAGTTACAAAAAACCGCATAAAAAATTGTCAACACAGAGACTAAGTCACTGGATTAAGGACACATTGAAAGATAGTGGTATTGACACATCTGTATTTACAGCTCACAGTACTCGGCACGCTGCCACGTGGCCACGTCCACCGCTAACAAATATAATATTACGATCAGCTGCTAATGAGTCAGCGAGGCGCCACCTCGGAAACCCGAGTAAGGCGCGGGCTTATCAATGGAATAGGAAACGTCGCGCGAGCACTATTCGGCGTATTAGACGATCAGTTCGCAGAACAGTATGAAAAAGACATCGACCTTATCAGAACAAATCAACAACATCTTGTAAATTTATGGAAAAATCAAACATCGGTTATAGAAGCAGAATATAATTTCATGAAACGATTAGACACAACAATCAATCAACAACACAAATTATTTAATCAACATTTAAGGAACTGGGAAATGCAGACTTGGGCCTTAAATGCGGAGGTAGAGAGGGTTAAAGCTATCAATGAGTTTACTTTATCTTCTATCATAGCAAACAATATTTTGACCAACTTAAAAACTATTCAAACAACTCTTCTAGATGCTATCACAGATATCTATCACGGGAAATTTGACATACATATCATATGTCCCAATCAACTCAAAGCCGAATTGAATATCATCTCCGGCCATTTATCAAAGGATATATCCTTACCCCTGGATAACATTCAAAGTGATATAACAAAATTGTATCACTTGTTGAGAGTTAAGGTAAAGATAACAAAGAGAAATCTTTTATACGAAGTCAAGATACCGTTAATCACCAGAGAAAGTTATGACATTTACCACGTAATCCCTATTACACTAACCAGAGAAAACAAAACTGTAAAAATCATTCCCATCAGTGAGTACATAGCAATGAACATTGAGCGAGACGCATACTTATCAATGAGCGAGAACGACGTGACTTCTTGCTTTCATCAAGAACCAGATATCAGGCTTTGTGAACTTCAAGGGCCAGTTTATCATATGCAGAACGCTCAAGAGTTATGTATAAAGGATCAATTGACTAACCAGTGTCAAACAGATATCATAAGATGTGAAAACACTTGGAATGTGCTATCTAGTCCAAACACTTATTTATATCATTGTTGCGAAAAATGTGCACTGAGATTTATGTGTGCCGGTCAAGTCACCGTTGAACAAGTGCGCAAATCCGGAATCCTATCAATCGGAGTCGACTGCGTGCTAAAGGGAGATTCATTCATGATCTTTTCGCATAATCGCCAACAAAGCGAAGTGCATACACAAGCCGACGTAGTACCAGTCGAGATTCCTCCGATAAATAAGATTATCAACCTCACTATATCTAATATCAACCTTGACCTAAATCAAACGGACGAAGAAATAAATAAGCGGCATTCAACTCTGGATGCAATTGGACAACAAATCAAGCAGATGAAGAACATCGATTTAGATCAGATATCAAAACATGACATCCACCAATATGTTGTCACTTATTTATTGGTAGCAGCAGCAATCGTTGTGATTGCTGTACTCGTATGGCGACGAGTACGGCGCTCACGGCGTCACTGGCGCGCCTGCGGGGCGCGGGAGCGTGCCACTGCAGAGGCAAGTTGGCGGAGTGTGAAGATGACCAAAAAGATGTACGGGACACCTTTTAATTGATTGATAAATGATAGAGAAAATTGATATAACTAATTTATTCACCGAGAACTTAGTTTAACTGATACAAGGTAAATGATAATGATATTGATACGCGGGAGTACGCGGCCGCCGTGATATATGTCGAAAACTGTACTAATTGATTGCTTAAAATTATAATAAAGTAAAAATATATTAAAATGCTAAATTGACATTATCCGCGATGAATTTAGTTCACTGAATTGCTGAGCTATCAGAATGCACGGTTGGACCGTACATGCTCCCGGGCGAGAGATGAGAATTGCCGAAAGGCGAGTGTTAATGATGTGATATGATAATGGCTTAAGTTTAAATTACAAGGTGATACCAATAAGTGTTAGTGTTTGACTTATGTATGATTAATGATCTCTATCTTCAACCACTTGAAATGTAGTGAAGCTATCGGAGTTCATTAACTAAATTCATATAATTTTATTTTTTATGTTTACAATACAAGTTACCTAGTATCGGCCGTATTGAGAATACATCTGGCAAAATCATCATTGTTAACAATCTCTTTATTATAGAATTTTGCAAACACACTTGAAGAATCAGACCAACCAGCAGTTTTACGGATTATATCTATGCTAACTCCAAATAGTAATATTTCAACTCGCTATATCCGTGACGTAGTTGTAATAGTACTATATCGCATTGTTGTCGATCTTGCATTTTGGAACACATGTCTTCGAGGTGATTCGTATATTTGCTAAGCAATTGTGAACCTTGTCTGTAAGGCTCAATGTTGTAATAAATAATCAAATGCCATTCGTCCCGAATTAAACGCATGCCACTAATTTTATCAAAATAGAGGCTTTTTGATTCGTTGATGTTTGTTACAGAGTGTGCTCCATTAACTGATTGGATGATGATCATAAATAATAACAAAGACAGATTTATCAGGTTGCATATCTTATTTCCAGATCTTCGGATTTTGTTACGGGTGCATGATTCCTCCTGCGGCTTTTGATTTAAGTCTTGTCGATCTTCTGCTGTTTCAGTTTTATCTTCAAGCCTTGTTTCCGCTGGGGGGTTGACAGGTAACACGGTAAGTTTTGTTATGGGTCTCTTGATAATTCCACTTTTTGTTTTGACGGTTGCTACCGATAGTGGATGATTAAGTAACTGTTCCATGGTGATTCCACGGCTTGCACAGTCGCATGGGTTGTCTTGAGACTTGACGTAGCGCCAACATTCAGCTGGCAGTATGGCCGTGACTTGATTCACTCTGTTGGCTACGAAGGTTTTCCAGCGTCCCGGGTCTCCTTGAAGCCAGCCTAGTGCTGCTGTAGAGTCACACCAACCGAACGTCTTGATGTTGTGATCTTTCAGACATGATTTTACCTTTTGCATTAATTTTGCGAGAAGAAGGGTTGCGCTGAGTTCCAGACGAGGTATAGTCATGTTTTTCTTTGGCGAAACAAGTTTTGATTTAGCCGCCACTAGTGTAACTGAGCTAGTTTGATTTTCATGCTGATCTTCGATTCGGCAATAAATTACACATGCGTATGTACTTGCTGAAGCGTCGGAAAACCCGTGTAACTCGATGACATCATTTTCTGAACATTGCAGCCATCGGGGAATCTTGATATGAGTGATGCGATCGATTTCCTGTCTGATTTTCATCCACTCTTCGCTTATTTCTTTAGGAAGCTCATCGTCCCATCCAATGTTGTGTAGCCAAAGCTTTTGAAATAAAATCTTGATTTTTGTTGTAACAGGAGTGAGCCATCCTAGAGGATCGAATAACTTCGACATTTTTGATAATAACATTCGCTTAGAGTAGTTTGTCAAATTTAAGTTGATTCTGAGATCGAAAGTGAATTCGTCTGTTTGAGGATGCCAGCGTAAGCCTAATGTTTTTGTTGATTCATCGTTTTTGAAGTCGTAGGTTTGATCTTGCTGATGTGCTGCGCTGACATTTTCCAAGAGACTTGGTGTGTTGGAAGACCACTTTCTGAGGTTGAAGCCTGCTGATTTCAACATATTGATTAAATCAATCTGCAACTGTTTAGCAGATTGAATGTCATGGCATCCACTGATAAGATCGTCCATGTAAAATTGCTCTTGTAAAACTTTACTGGCCGGGCTGGTCGGATAGTTATGACCCTCGTCAAGCGCGAGTTGTTTTAATACCATCATGGCAAGAAAGGGAGCTGCTTTAGTGCCATAAGTGACTGTTGTCAATTGATATTCCTGTAGTCTGTCTGTTGGTTCGTTTCGCCATATGATTTTTTGATAAGCTTGATCTTCTTCATTTATGATAATTTGGCGAAACATTTTTTCGATGTCAGCAGTGTATGCATATCGATATTGTCTCCACCTTATAACCAATGATAACATATCTTGTTGAAGATTTGGACCTCGTCGCATAACATCGTTCAAACTCAGGCCTGTTGACGTTTTTGACGACGCATTGAAAACGACTCGGAGGGCTGTGGTAGATGATTCGGAACGTAGAAGGCAATGATGTGGTAGGTACACCCCGAATTCTTGATTCTGATATGATAATCGCATGTGATCGAGATGAAGATACTCTTGTATAAATGATGTGTAGTCTTCTTTGATGTTTTTGTTTTTTGAGAATCGTTTCTCTAATTGTTTCAATTGCGCAACTGCTATTGATTTAGAATTGCCTAACAGCTTGTCAGCATTAGGTAATAGTGGTAACCTGACTACGTATTTTCCGTCTAGCTGCCGGGTGGTAGTTTTATTGAAGTACTCTAAACACTCAAAGTCTTCGTGAGATATATCGAGATCTTCTGGTATATCTTCTGTCTCCCAAAATCGTTGAATGTCTTCTACGTTATTGATTACAACGTTGCACTGATAAGATCTTACGTTACCGCAAAGAATCCAGCCGAGACGTGTTTGTTGAGCTACGGGTAGTGATTGATCTGCTATTATAGTACCGCTTAAGATGATCGAGGAATAGACGTCGGCACCTAACAGCAAGTCCACCGGGCGACTGACGTTGAAGTCTGGGTCCGCCAATTGTATGTTCTCTAAGAGCGACCATTCTGGTTTATTGAACGTATGATTGGGTAAGTTGTTTATTAGGCTATTCATGACAATAACTTCAGTTGAAAATTGATAATTATTAAATGCTGACGAACATTTAATATTGATCACGCCCTTACAATTGTTTTGTCGGGCGCCTACTCCGAAAATAATACCTTTGCATTTTTGGCGAGGTAACTTTAACATTTGAGCTGCGTTTTCGGAAATAAGCGATGTTTGGGAGCCTTGATCTATTAGAGCTCGTAGTGTTTTGAATGATCCGTCTTGTGCTTGAATTTTCACTAATGCTGTTGCTAGTAGTGTTTCTGTGATATGATTTTGATTATTTTGAGATACATGAGTCACGTTTTTTCGCTGTTCCGATGTTTTGATAAATGCGTCATGAATCAGCGTAATATGTCGGCCGTTGCACTCACGGCAACGTTTTTCTGATAAGCAGTTTTTTCCGAAATGGTCGTATAAACAATTTACACAATAATTAAATTTTGCAATTACATTTCGTCGCTCGCTCGGCTGTAATTCGAGAAAGCGCTCGCAATGAAATATTCCATGTCGTTTCTTGCATAATGGACATCCTGTTTGCGTATTTTTCATTGAAATCTGATTAGATTGATTATTTCCAAATGATTTGAAGTGATTTTGTTTTTTGATAGGAGATGTCTCTTGGTATGTAGGTTTGGAGGAGATGTCTTGTTTGCGACTTGATGATTCCAAGGATGTGAATTTGTTTTCTAGGAACTCAAGGAATTCACTCAAAACTCGTAATTTTTTCTTGTTTTTCACGGAATCATTATACTCCTTGTTGGTTAGCCAGTCTAATTTTTCAGTTAAAATAAGTACTATCAAGGGATCCCAACTTGTAATGTCTATGCCAAGATTCTTGATAGCATTTAAACTTTCCCTTGTGCTGTCATGCATTTTCTTGATGTTAGCAGCTGATTGCTGTTGGAAAGAAGGCAAGTTTAAAATTATTTTGGCTTGTTCTTCAAAAATTAACTTTTCATTACTGTATCTGTTATCCAGAAGGTCCCAACAGGATTGATAATTTTCCGACGAGATAAGTAAATGTTGTATTATTTTTTCAGGTTCGCCTCGAAGTTTTCCTTTCAGGAATTGCATCTTCTGAGCATTCGACAAGGACCTATTGTTGTGTATTGTTTCACAAAATAAATCTTTGAATGATACCCACTGATGGAACGAACCGTTGAATATTGGAATCTCCATCTGTGGTGTAGATTTTTCGCGGTAACATGCTGACCACATCTTGCTGTTAATCTCGTTTTTAATCGTCTTGAATTTCTGCTCATATCTGCGGTAGGCTTCATCATACTCGGCGTTGTTCTGATACAGTTCGCTGTCGATCTCCCAGTGGAGGCTATCGATAGCTGACCATCTGATAGTGATTGACTTTAAAGCATCTTCTAACTCCCATCTTTCTGTTAATACTTCCAAATCGGTGCTAGAAACGGTGTACGAGAAAGCCTTAAAATTACTTTTTTGCTTGCGCAACATTTCATCTAAGCGGCTGTTGCCACTGGATGCTTGTTGCGGAGGGTGTGAGCTATTTGATGTTGACGGAAACGAAAATTCAAACGATTTGCTTTCTGGCTGGACCTGGGCTGGACTTGCTCTGCTGGCTGGTCCTACAGCCATTGGTGATGCGGGTTCTGATGGATTTTCTAACGATTTAAGAGTTGCAGGTTTTAAAAAGGGTTTTTCCTGTTTTTTCAACTCATAATTTTGTATGTATGTGCGTGCTTCTATGTAAAATTGCGAAGTTTTGTGAAAATAGTTGCCGGTAAAATATTCGTGTGATTGATCTTCACACTCCGCCAACTTGCTATGATTCAATTTAAATTCCTGATAATAAGCGTCGAGTGTTTCGAGCCTTTTCTTGATATAGGTGGAGGTTTTGCGGTCGGCTCCATCCTTTTTAAAGTTAGTAAGAAGCTGATTCATAGCTTCCATGGCTTGTTGTTGATTAGTAAGAAGATCTTCCATGATGCTAGTTGATATGTAGAGTAGATGTAGAAAAAGGAAAGATCTTACTTGTTTGATGAACTGGACAGCAGTTGATTGTAGCTGTTGTGCTTAGCTGATACGCTGTGTGATCCTTGATAATCCTTGATATAAAATGCACTGCAATCCAAATTGTCTGAACCACTTACACGTACACCGATATAGTCTGCGTGTAACTGGTCCCGCTTGTTCGTAAGCTCGAAGGACCAAAAAGATGTACGGGACACCTTTTAATTGATTGATAAATGATAGAGAAAATTGATATAACTAATTTATTCACCGAGAACTTAGTTTAACTGATACAAGGTAAATGATAATGATATTGATACGCGGGAGTACGCGGCCGCCGTGATATATGTCGAAAACTGTACTAATTGATTGCTTAAAATTATAATAAAGTAAAAATATATTAAAATGCTAAATTGACATTATCCGCGATGAATTTAGTTCACTGAATTGCTGAGCTATCAGAATGCACGGTTGGACCGTACAGTGTTTATATTGCTGATTACAGCTATGAAGAAAAATTAATGTAATTATTATAATTGAACTTGTTTAATTTTTAATAAACAATAAAACAAAGATAGTCTTTTAAATTTATAGTTACCCTGAGGTGTAACACATACAGAAACTCATACTTTCGTAGTTTGAATTTATTTCACTTATTTAAGTGTACTCTCTAAACATCTACAATATGTAAACATAAATCGCGAGAATGAATCTGTGAAACATAATTGAAGATCAAACGAACTTATAAGTGAAGTTCGATCACAATTATGTGAACAGATTCATTCGAAGCGATTTATGCAAACCCACCCATTATAATTAATTATACACAGAAAAGTATACTATTTATACTTTATTCCTGTTACCCAAACCCTAAAAAATAAGTGAAATAGATTATCACATTATAATGTTGTGGTAAGGTATTGTCATTATAATATTACGTTAAACTAATGAATAAAAGTGAAACTAACGGCCCTGAAGTGGGGCGAATAGAAGGGGAAACATGGCGGCAAAAACGCGGGAAGTCAAATTCAGTACTTTTTATTTATTTTCTACCCTCTAAACAACCGTGCAGGGCTAGAACTACAATATGTAAACATAAATCGCTTCGAATGAATCTGTTCACATAATTGTGATCGAACTTCACTTATAAGTTCGTTTGATCTTCAAATAATATTACAAATATTGAGGGTAGGAGATGTATAGTCCCCAATCCACCGCCAATAACCTTCACACACAGTTCAGTGCGCGGCCACTTTGCACGATTTCCTTTCATAATTTATAAAATCGATCTTAAGTGAGTTTTGTTTTGAGTTTTTACTTTAAATAGTGCCCTATTATAAGGATGCCTAAAAGAAAACACTCAGATGATGATGAATACACGCATCTGAGACGAAAAATGAAGAAGTTAGAACGAAAATTAAAACGTCGTCGACGACGCACATATAGTGAATCATCATTATCGTTGGAGTCAGCAGATAATAGGAATGATACAGGTTAGTTTATATTTTATTCTTTCAGACAATACAAAGAAATTGTCTAAACCTTGGTATACGAACATCTCATTGGAGTGTTCATATTACTTTAAAATTACTGGTACGTTCAATTCACTGGAATTCGAACATAAGCCGGTTTTACTGACCGAATCGTATACGAAACTTACAGTGGTTTGTTTCATTATACGTTGTGATAATTAGCTAAGAATAATTTGTTATTTAATATATTGTACGTATCCCTTTTCAGTGGATAATATCTCGGACGATCAGGCTCTGATTAGTAATACTATTGACGAGTTGATAACACCTCAACGATTGAGTGTACCTATTGAGACTGATGTACCACAGGTTTTGAATTTAACCGGCGGGGACGCGATCAGTCATGTGATTAGCACAAAAGAGCTCACTGCCATACCATCATCCGTAGCCCCAGCGGTAGCCCTAGCCGTAGATTCGACCTTAGATCCGGCCGTAAACCCGGTAGTAGACCACGTTGTTGACCCGGAACTTCTAAAAATATTAGGAGAAGATCCATCTACTGTGGCCCAGTACGGAAAACAGATTCACAACGACTTGGCGAGTCGCTTCGAGCATATTGCTACGTCTGGCCTCGACAAGGACCTGCGAAAGGAAATGTACACTAAATATTTGATTCCTGAAAACTGTAAAAAGATTTCGGCGCCGCTTTTGAATCCAGAGATTAAAGCTGCGTTGCCGGATGCATCGTTAAAAAGAGATAGAGGTATCGAATCTAGGCAGAAACAACTTGCTACCGCGCTCTCCTGTTTGGGAGCAGCAATCACTTCACAACTTCAGGCCAAGGAAAAAGATCATATGCTATTAAAACAACTCATGGATGCTTCTCGCATTTTATGTGATGCACAACATACTGATTCTACAAAGAGACGATATTTTGCCTTCTCAGCACTAAAAAAGGATATTAATGATCAATTATTACAAACAAAGATTGACAAATACTTGTTTAGCGAGAATCTAGCCGAAACTCTTAAGGCGGCTAAAGCTGTTTCAAGGTCTGGAGCAGAAATTAGAACAGTACAGGCCAACAGGACTGTTGCTAAGCCAGCCCAGCCGCAAGCTTCGACATCTAGGAATTTAAACTCGAAAGCTCCGCCCATGGCGCGCAGGCAGCCGGGGCCTCCGAGGAGCCGCACGTCTGCACCAGCACCGGGACCAGCTCCAACACCAGCGCAACCGAGGCAAGAGACCTCATCGCGATGGTCGCGCGGTCGGCCGAGGCAAGGCCGCCGTTAGTCGATCAGGTGAGATATGCCGGTCAGTTGTCTTTATTCCTTGATCAATGGTCTCTGGTAACAGATGATTAAACTATTCTGTCCTGGATTGATGGATATAAGATTATTTTTTCTGGTCCTGTCATCCAACAGAACCCGCCACCTACCCGGACATGCTCTGCTTCTGAAAGAAGTCACTTTATTGATGCAATTATTAATCTGTTACATATCGGTGCTATTTCTGAATGTGAACCGTGTATAGGCCAATATATATCGAATATATTTCTAATACCTAAGCCTAACGGTAAGATGCGGTTTATATTAAATTTAAAAAACCTTAATAGGTTTATCCGTACAAACCATTTTAAGTTGGAAGATTTTCGGACCCTGATAAAACTAATTTCACAAAATTGTTTTTTGGCAACATTAGATATAAAAGACGCTTATTTATTGATTAGAATACACCCAAAATCTAGGAAATATCTCCGATTTCGATTTGAGAACAAATTATTTGAGTTTAACGTCTTACCGTTTGGCTTGAACACGGCCCCATATATATTTACCAAAATAATGAAACCAGTGGTAAAATTGCTCAGATCGGCGGGTTTCATGTCTACAATATATTTAGACGATTTATGTTTGATAGGGAATTCTACTGAAGAATGTTTCGAAAATATAAATACTTCTATTACGTTATTAACTGCATTGGGATTTATTATTAATTATGAAAAAAGTCATTTGCATCCTACGAGAGAGTGTAAATATTTAGGTTTTCTCATTAACACTCGAGATTTAATAATAAGCTTGCCGAGCGAAAAACGCACTCGAATTAAAAAAGAATTACAAAAATTCAATAAGATGAGGCGCTGTAAAATCAAGTCGTTTGCTCATCTTGTGGGAATGTTAGTATCCGCGTGTCCAGCGATAGAATATGGTTGGTTGTATACTAAGGAATTCGAGCGCTGTAAATATTTAAATTTATTGGGTCATGACGATTATAATAGATATATGAACATCCCTGATACGTTACATAACGATTTTGCATGGTGGTTACACGCCGTTGAACATTCTGTGCAAAAAATCAGAGATGACAATTTCATCGCTGAAATATTTTCTGACGCCTCAACGACTGGGTGGGGCGCGGCGTGCGAGTCGCAAACGGCCAGCGGCCAGTGGTCGGAGTGGGAGCGCGCTCAGCACATCAATTATTGGGAATTACTTGCTGCATTTTTTGCATTAATTATATTTGCCAAAGATTTACAGGATTGCCAGATTCTATTGCGAATTGATAATACAACCGCAATTAGCTATATTAATAGAATGGGAGGTGTTCAATTCCCACATTTGACAAATTTGACAAAACAAATCTGGCAATGGTGCGAGTTGCGAAATATCTATATATTTGCGTATTATATAAAATCATCCGATAACGTTGTGGCTGACGCTGAGTCCAGGCGCACGCACCCTGACATTGAATGGGAGATAACTGACACTGCTTTTCAAAGCCTGGTGGAAAAGTTTGACTGTCCACAGATTGATCTTTTCGCTAGTCGACTAAATAAGAAATGTGATATGTACGTTTCTTGGCACAGGGACCCGCAAGCATTTGCAATCAATGCTTTTACTATCAAATGGTCAACTTATTATTTTTATGCTTTCCCACCGTGCTCCGTTATACTGAAGACGTTGAGAAAAATCATAACTGATAAAGCTAGGGGCATCATGGTTGTTCCAATGTGGCCAACACAGCCATGGTATCCCGTTTTTCAGAGATTACTTATTTCAAATGTTTTTGTTTTAAAAGCTGACCAAGATATTATCATGTCTCATTTCAGCCAACGTCAAATACAGAACAGCCTTACCCTGGTTGCAGGAATCTTATACGGCGGGCGCTGATAACGAGAAACGTACCACCCACATCATCAGATATAATGTTAGCCTCACTAGCGAATAGTTCACTTAAACAATACGATGTTTGTCTGAAAAAATGGTACAATTATTGTAATCGTAATTCGGTAGAAATGTTTGCTGCGTCAATCCCGTCGATCTTAGTTTTTTTCACCGAAATATATCACAATGGAAATCAGTATAATACTTTAAATAGTTACAGAGCTGCACTCAGTTTGCTGATGGGTTCAGATATGTCGAAAGATGATCGAATTGTTAGGTTTTTTAAAGGCGTATTCAGACTACGTCCACCTTTACCTAAATACGATGTGACCTGGGACACATCGATAGTATTAAATTTTTTGAGTAATCATTATCCAAACGAGCATCTGACTTTAGAACAACTTTCCAAGAAAAGTGTTACGTTAGTAGCCTTAGTAACGGCACACCGGATTCAAACGCTATCAAAAATAAATATAAAGAATATACAGGGTGACTGGTTAAACATCGTACGCATTTTAATAGATAAAAAAGTAATTAATTTATATACCTTCTGCATAAAAAAAAACAAAAAAAAAATTTAAATAAGCGAGATATGCGTATTTTAAAAAAATATTAAAATCGGCCAATTTACGTATACTGTGGTGTCACGTGGTGTCGAATGTCGAAGTCGCGCGAGCGCCGCCGCCGCCTGCCACCGCCCTCGCCGCGCCGCGGCCTGCGCGGAGTGCGCGGGCGGGGGCCATTCATTCATTTACTACTTAGTCTAGGATGGCCTAGGTATGCTACGTTGCCGTTGCTACGAATGACAAAAAATAAATTTGCGCGAAGAATGAATCGAATGAGGTAGGTAAGTAGGTGGCTAGTTATTAGTTATTTTTAATCACATTACATTAAAAATTTTTACTTACCTCGTTCATATGAAAATCAAGAAAATCACAATAATTGTTCTACTACACAACACATCACTACACTCGTAATCGTTCACACCAAGTTCTTGGACGGGTCGATAATGAAACGGATGTCGTCTGTCTGTATGTAGCAGATTCCACACCGTATACTGTGACACATTAAAACATCTTGCGGCATTCCGCGTACTCTCGCATGGGTTGTGGTCAAAGTATTCTAAAATGGCTTCATGCAAGTCTACCGGATAAGGTTCTGCTCCTCGTGCTTGGGCATGAGTGGGCACGGTAAACTGGCCGAACGCTCTTAATCTAAAATTGAGTCCTAACATCAAATCATATGATGGTACTCGCCGGTTTGGGAACGTCTCGCGATACAACGTAATTGCGTGTCTAACAACGTTATTTGCCCTCGCGTAACATTGCACCATGTCCCAATACTCCTCATTGGTGTATTGATAAGCCATTATCACTACTCACTAGTTCACTCACACACAAGTTCACAACACAAGCGCGGCACACGCGATTCCAATCAAGTTCGCCTCAAGTTTGCCGGTGTCGACCGTTATGACGTCACATTAACGAGTAGAAATAAAAAAAAAATACAGAATAATAGAGTAATAGCGAAAATAATATCTTTCGCTATTACTCGATTCAGTGTCGCTCTCGCCGATTGATAATCAATTGTCTTTCGTTGTTTTGCGATAAGCTAACAGTCCGAGCAACTGCGGAAGCGGCAAACTTGAAACGGACGGGTAGTACGTACGTACGCGACGTGCGATCGATGCCAAAACAAGTTTGCGACTGGGGGGTGGGAGCGAGCGAGGTCCGCGATCGGGTTGCGTTTGCGCTGGGGTGCGGGCGGGGCGCGGGGGGATTGCCGGGTCGAGGTCGCGAGAGTTCATGCATAGTATAATGTAAAAAACGTAGAATGAACATTAAAATAAATAAAAATTAAAAAAAATAAGGTGGTGGTTTTTAACACTTAATGGAATAGGCATCAGCTTCTTATTCACCTCCTTTAATGGGTCCGTTGTTCAATCAGTCACCCTGTAGAGATTCTAAATTCTAAAATAGTCATAAAAATCCCAGATTTGATCAAGACTTCCTCACATCGAAGTAATCAGCCTGTTTTAGTATTACCTTTTTTTCCAGATAAACCAGAAATATGCCCGGCACACAGACTTGTGGCATATATTAATAAAACTTCATCTTTACGGAATCAAGACTATTTATTTATTAGCTTTAAAAAACCGTACAATTCGATTTCAACACAAACTTTAAGCCGTTGGGTAAAAGATACTCTAAGATGCAGTGGAATTGACGTAAATATCTTTTCGGCGCACTCTACGCGGCACGCTGCTGCCTCGCAGGCGCACCGATCAGGTGTTAGTGTTGACCCAGCTGGCTGGAGTACTAGCTCCGCTACATTTTTTCGATTCTATAACAGAGATATTATCGAGCATTATGATGTAACCTCTGTTGCAAGATCAATGATTAATTCTTGATTATAATATTGTTAATTATAAATTATATTGTTAAAGTACAAATACTGTAATATCTTTATACAAGATACCTAGGGTACGAATATCCTGTGAGAAAAAATATTGTTTGTGCATAGTTTTTTTGTTTGTTAATACAATAATTTTAAAATCAAACAAAATATTGTTTTTCTTGCGAAAAACGATAAATTTTGTTTTAGTGCCATTGTGTTTCCAATGTAATCAATTTGATTAAACATTTTTCTGATTTAGTGGTTGACATTTTCAATGTATCCTCTCTCAAAGTCTACATAAGTAAAATATATTTTTTGCAGGATTAATCTTGAGGACAAAACACGAGTATAATTGATGATTAAACGAACTTTCTTGTAAGCGAAGTTCTATCATAATTATAGTCGTGTTTTGTCCGAGAGATTAATCCCCACCCGCCCTAGTCTTCCCGATAATATACTGAAAATATAAACAGTTAACCAGTGGATATGGCTCTGAACTAAATGAAGGTTATTGGCGGTGGATTGGGGACTATACATCTCCTACCCTCAATATTTGTAATATTATTTTTTGTTTTTATTAACTCTAAAATTACAGTGCTAAAGTGGTGCCACCTATGTGTTACTACATAAGTAAAATATATTTTTTGCAGGATTAATCTTGAGGACAAAACACGACTATAATTATGATAGAACTTCGCTTACAAGTAAGTTCGTTTAATCATCAATTATTTTTTTATTAATTTTTAAAGTTGCCTGAACTCAACGTAAAACTTCCAAAATGATATTTGACATTCTGAATCGCTGTTTACTTAAAATTTAAAAGTATTTTTAATATAATTCATAATAATTAAGCACTAATTAATTTGTAAAAAAGATTTCGTGCCTCACACGACTATTGTGTACATTAACAATAATTTACTTATAATATTAATAAAACCGGACAAGTGCGAGTCGGACTCGCCCACCGAGGGTTCAATACGTAGCAAAACTTTTTTTAAAACCACTAAGGTGGCAAACAAGCTTACGGCTCGCCTGATGGTAAGCAGTCACCGTCGCCTATGGACGCCTGCAACATCGGGAGCATCACTCGCGCATACATCACTCCTCGTTGATCTCTTCTCGTGGATGAGAAACACGGAGAGCCGTGCAATGTGTATTTTTAAATCCTCTTAGTGCGATTGATCGAACTGTGCGTTCGAACTATGTTGCCGGAAGGGTATTTTCGAGTTGACGTGAGAGTCGGCCTTCCAGCCTCCATTACTGGGCATATCATCATAAAATTAAAAGGTCGAATAGGGGGGTACATAATTATTATTTATTTATTTTTCACAGGTTTTGAGTCGGGGTTTTTTTAAATTTAAGTTTTATTTGGCGTTTTTTATAGTTTCGTTCCTATTTTATTCTAATCTCTATCTGTTTCATTTGTATTTTAGATATGTATGAGAGATATTGCGAAATATGTATGAGGGTATTGCGAAATATGTATGTCATAGTTAGTCATCCAACTACATCATCAAACCCTGGTTACCATCCTGCACCAAAGTACTCGTCAATACGGATCAAACGAGCCCAAACTCGATGGGGTTATGTCGTTTAATTACCGAGTTAGTATGGCCACCTTCCAGCTCCATCATGGCTCTAAGTACTCATCAAGACGGATGAAACGAACCCAAACTAGATGGGGTTATGTCGTTTAATTACTGAGTTCCTATTCCTATGGCCACCTTCCATCTCCATCATCAGAGCCTGGTTACCATCTAGCACCAAAGTACACAGATACACACGTCAAACTTATAACACCCCTCTTTTTGGGTCGGGGATAAAAATACAGCGCGACAGCTTTAAATATTAAGTATGACGAGCAAAGCCGCGAGCCCAGCTAGTGAATCATACCTATAAATGAACTATTCAATGAGACCATTCCAATGGGCCTAAACACGATACATCTGCTGTAATTTGACGAGGAGTTGAGTAAACTGCAGGTTCCAGATGATGCTGCAGCATCAGATCAAGTTTACCATATTCCATTGCTCATTTCCCTTAATCAAATAGAAAAGAGCTGGTGATCTTCAAACGGTTGAACAGATTTTCATAAATCATAAGCTAAGAACACACCCGCACAGGTTACCTTTCAAACAAAAAAAACTGCATCAAAATCGGAACATGCGTTTGGTTGCTACGATGCTACAGACCGATCCACAGATACACAAATACACACGTCAAACTTATAACACCCCTCTTTTTCCGTCAGGGGTTAAAAAACAAATGTATTAACTAAAATATATTGTAAGAAGATACAATAGCTGTATGGAGAGAGATTTGGTTGATAATTAAAACTCTTAGTCAGAAGGTGAAGTCGGAATGAATATTTATTACACAGTTTGCAAGGTTTATATACAAAATTTTCTAACAAGGAAATCGTGTTTGACGAATGAGAACATCACATATGTCCTGGTCACTGATTAAAAGGGTCCTGTTGTGTCGCCGTCTCGCTCCCACATGTCGCTCTTTCTCTGTCGCACGGTTCGTGCAACAAAACTGTTTGCCCTTGTGGCGCACGGTCATATTCGGCGGCGACGCGAGCGGAGTACGACTGGCAGAGAAGAAGACGCGGCGAGCGGCGAGCGGCGATCGGAACACGATGTACTTGCATGGCGATGCTGCTTCTGTCTGCTTGGCTGAAAACTGGTGTCTGCTGCTTACTGGAAGTGCTTGAGCTTGATGTTGAGTGCTGTGCGTCGCGTCGTGTGTGAAGAACATTGCGTGCTGTGCGTGAAATGTAAAAAGCTCTTTTCAGAGCTAATTAGTTTCTCAGATAACAACAGTTCTTTTCAGGGCTACTTCCGTATTTTTAACTGTTTCTAATATGATAAAAAGTTCTTATTAGAACTGGTAAGGTAATCTTGGTTGGTTTTGGATATTGAGGTATGATATGGTAATAGGTAAGTAGGTATGGTAATTGTGAGTATTCTGTAGCGTAGCCACAGGACTCCCCTTCAAGTGAAACGTACGGGTAATTTGACTGAACGGCCGATACGTGTTTTCGTAATCAGCTGTGATGTCACGTTGCTCGGCGGGGCGGGGGTGTCTTGCGGCGAGTTCACTTGAGGTAACGGTGATGTGATGTCTTGATTTCTTGACGATGAAGGTAAAATATCTTGCGGTGATAAAAGTGAGTTTTCTTCAATAATGTAGGCAGGCTTGAGTCGGTCGATTGAGATGTTAGATTCGCGATTACTCAACTGTATCGTGTAGGTTTTTTCCATTCTCTTGATAACACGATAAGGGCCTTCGTACGGTGGTTGTAATGGCTTCTTTACGGCGTCGACTCTGACGAATACGTGACTGCAGTGAAGAAGTTCTTTGTGTATGAAGATACGTTGTTTGTTGTGATGTGTTGTACTTTGTTGTGGTCTGTTTTCCTCTATTGTAGTTCGCAATTTTTCGACGTAAGTGTAGTCCATAGATGTAGGTGGGTATTTCTTTGAAAATGTGCAAATCGCTGTTCCAGTTAAAAAGAACTTATTACATTACATATTTTTTTAACTTTTGGCCAGTATGGAGATGGACCAGTATCTGTTCTAACAGGAGCAGTTATCAGATTAATGTTAAATTCAATACAATCTGATATGAATTCAATCTTGTGTCGAAATTCACATTACCATTCGTGTCCCTCTCCCCAGATTTTAACACAAAATATTTTATTTCTCGACTTGTACTAAGAAGAACGTAATATAGGCAATAAATTCCATAAATAGAATGTTGTTATTAGTTTATAATACAATATAAATACTTAAAAGACTATTTTACAATGTTAAAAAAGTGAATCAACAAATGTTCCGGCGCTAAACCCTCATTACCGTTCGAGAGTATTGTCGCCTTAATATCTTTGCTCCTAGTTGGCCTTGTGCGTTCGCCTTAACTGTGCGGGACAGTTCAGTCGTCGCTCGTCCGTTGCACGGAGGACACGTAGCGAGCGAGTATTTTTTCTACGGAAATATCGGTATTTAGTGCTCCGAACGGTTTTTGTTTCGTCAAAGTTCTCCATACAGTTTTTGTATTTAATGGTAAGTAGACGTGTGATATTTAATCATTTAGGGTCTTATCATCTTCATAAAAGGGCTTATTTTAAGTATTTACTTGTTTCAAAATGGTAAATGACATGAAAATTGTTCAAAATGTATAAAACTATGAATTTCTAATTACCATTTTTCTAATTACCAGTTTTTACCATTCCGAATATGAATTGCAACGAGTACGGCATCGGGTGACTAGTCGCGGAGGGTAGCGGGATCCGAGGCACGGTTCACCGCTGGCCGACCGCAGGTAGTAGGGGACTCCTATACAGCCTATTGCGTGGACCTCTTGCTGACAACAGATCCAGACAGGTACTCGGTGACAATTTCTTCGCCATTGGGGCGCTCTGATCAATGTCTGATGAAATCGGTATCAGCCTACCACCCGCCCGATCCCAGCCTGAAAGGCAACCGGCGGCGGTTATGGCGATACAGATCAGCAGACTGGGATGAGATGCGGTCTTTCTATGCATCCTTCCCTTGGCAGTCTGTCTGCTTCTCTTCTAGTGACCCCAGCGTCTGTGAAGATGCCGTTACTGATGTGCTTCGTCAAGGGATGGAATACTTCATTTCCTTCTCCAACGTGCCATCTACTAGTAAAGCTCGTTCATGGTTTGGGCCTGAGTGCAGCCGTGCCGAGGCGCATAAGCATCAGGCATACCTGGACTGGGTTGCAGCTCGACAGCACAAGGCGTCTGATGTTCGCGAAAAGAAGAAGGCCTTTAACAAGGCTGCCAAGTCCTGCAAGATGGTTTTACAGAAGGCTCGATTTGATCATATTGGCCGAATAGGGCACAAATTGGATTCTTTCCCAGCGGGAAGTAAAGCGCTTTGGAATCTAGCGAAGGCGGTCGAATCGAACTTCTGCCGCCCCCCTCTCCACTGCAGAAACCTGACGGATCACTTGCTCACACCGCTGAAGAGAAAGCAAACCTGTTGGCGTCTCTGTTCGCGGAGTCTTCACGTCTTGATGCTGGTAGCGCGATACCTCCAGTTTACCTGGCAGCACGGTGGTAATGCCGGAAATCCGGTTGCGCCAGGCTGAGGTTCGCAAAACGCTGCGCAATCTTGACGTGAACAAGGCCAGTGATCGAGACGGTATCCGCTATTGTACAGAGGACATGTGCACCAGAATTGACACCTGTATTGACCCGCCTCTTTAGGCTCTGTCTAAAATCTGGGAAAGAACCGAGTTCCTGGAAGCTCGCTAACGTGCCCAAAAAGGGCAGCCGTGCCGACCCTGCCAACTACAGGCCCATTTCGATCACGTCCATACTCTGTAAGAATATGGAACGTGTTTTTGAACCGCAGGCTCCTAGCGTACCTAGAATCGAATGACCTCCTCAGTGACCGACAATATGGCTTTCGCTAGAATCGGTCCACTGGGGATCTTCTAGTGTACGTCACCCACGTCTGGAATGAGGCTATTGAGGAATTCGGAGAAGCCCGCGGTTGGAAGCTTGCGGTTTCCCTCGATATTTCCAAAGCATTTGACGGTATGGCACGGTAGTCTTATTAGGAAGCTTCCTTTTTACGGCCTGACCTCTAATTTCTGTGCGTGGATTTCTGACTTTTTAAAGGATTGATCTATTCGGGTGGTCATTGATGGCTGCTCGTCTAAACGAAAGGCTTTTAATGCCGGTGTCCCTCAAGGATCGATTATTTAAAGCATTTGTTTTTTGTTGTTTGTGAAATCACATGCAGTGTTTTATAAAGTTCAAACTATGATTGTTATTAGTGTTTATGAAAGAAATTAATAACTAAGTATATATTTTTTATATTTAAATGTTTAAGAAACTAACATTGGGTCAGTTTGGTTAAGAAAATAATTATAGTCTTAACATGTTAGAAACTTTTAAATTGTGTTATTATGTCGAGTTGTCGTTGATTGACAGCTAAGTGCGAAAGTGTGAAGTTAATAAACGTTGATTTTTAATTATTTCTTTTATTTTTCTCTGTTATCTACTCACCATTTGAAATTCTTCTCTTTCCCGTTTGTGAACCTCTTTACCATTTATGTAAATTACTCATTACCGTTTGCAAAAAAAAGAATGGCTCATATCTTTAATACTAAAAGACTTTTCTGAATCCGGTTCAAAAAAATGTATATAACTCATACCAAAGAACGCGACTAACACTTTAAAGAACCGTTCTTCGAACAAAATTTATCAATCTCTTTTATTAGGCTAATGTGCGCATCCTCAAAGAATTACCCAGGTATTGGACTCGGAGTGAAAAAGTCTCCTGGCAGGCGTAGATTATAACCATAGGTTAATTCAGCGGGGCTAACTCCGGCGTCTGTGCGTAGTGTGGCTCGTAGACCAAGAAGTACAGTAGGTAACTCGTCGATCCATGAGCTTGAGCTGGATAGTCTGGTGCGCAGCGCGGTTTTCAGAACGCGATGCCAACGCTCGAGTATTCCAGAAGTAAGTATTGGTAACTTTTGAATTTGGAATAAATTTTCTGTATGGAGATTGTGGCTTACCAAGTAACCTCGGTTCCACTCGAAAAATCTAAAGGGTGGGCTTTTTTCGATTTTCTCGTTCCAGACGGTCCAGAGACAAGAGACGAAGATCCTGCAGACGTTCCCGATGTTCCGGAAACCCGAGAACAGGTATTTAATAGAATTTTTTAACCTTAGGTTAGGTTAGGTTTTTGAAATTGAAGTTTTTTAATTTTTTGTTTTAATTACAGGTGGGGAAGCCACGGGGGAGGAAGAAGACGCTTCAGGAGCAATTATTGGGTGACGATAAAACAATTTAGAAGTAAGTATTGGTAACTTTTGAATTTGGAATAAATTTTCTGTATGGAGATTGTGGCTTACCAAGTAACCTCGGTTCCACTCGAAAAATCTAAAGGGTGGGCTTTTTTCGATTTTCTCGTTCCAGACGGTCCAGAGACAAGAGACGAAGATCCTGCAGACGTTCCCGATGTTCCGGAAACCCGAGAACAGGTATTTAATAGAATTTTTTAACCTTAGGTTAGGTTAGGTTTTTGAAATTGAAGTTTTTTAATTTTTTGTTTTAATTACAGGTGGGGAAGCCACGGGGGAGGAAGAAGACGCTTCAGGAGCAATTATTGGGTGACGATAAAACAATTTAGAAGTAAGTATTGGTAACTTTTGAATTTGGGTTAGGTTAGGTTTTTTTTTTTTTTTTTTATACGAGTTCCTCTGAATATTTGGTCAGAGACTGTGTCTGCGGTTTATTTGGGGACTGTCGTTTTCTGCACTGGGGGTATATCAGTAAGCATTACTAAAGTATATACGCAGTGCATTACGAGTCAACCCTATTTCTCCTGATCACCTTTTTTGCCACTTCCTTGCAGTACCTTAAAAATTCCTCTCTACTTTTCGGTTCCCTCATTATCTCCCTCCAATTTTCCTTTATTACTTTCCTCTCCATTCTCGCCTCCACTTCCATCCTCTCTCTCTCGTGCACAGGGCATTCCGTCAGAATGTGGACGACGCTCTCCGCACAGACAGGACCGCAGATGCACGATGGACTCTCCTTACACTTGAAGCGGTGCAAGTATTCGGAGAATCCACCATGCCCCGTAGCGATCTGCGTAGTGAGCGCGTCCACACCCATTTTCCTAACTATCCCGTACGCCTCCGTCGCGTCCGGGAAAAAGAGTTTGGTGACCGAGGCCGTCTCCCCGCTCTGATAGCGCCGGTTCCACTCATCAAGCGTGTCCAAACGAATTTGTCGCTTGACAAATGAAACCGGACACCTATCGTAGTCGGGTCTTTTCTTCAGCTTCAGTGCAGCATCCTTTGCGAGTTCGTCCGCTCTTTCATTACCTGGCACCCCGGCGTGTGCCTTGACCCAGAAAAGGTCAAAGGTTTCTGGCCGCAAATATCAGCTTGTTTTAGATTTGCTCTTGTTTTACACGCCAGGGGATGCAGGGAGACATTGTCCGTTATGGTCTCAAGAGCGGACCTGGAGTCGCTGAGAATGCTGCACCGAGCGTCCTTCCTCTCGACCACCAACCCTGTCGCCCGTTCGAGCGCCAACAGTTCCGCTTGGTAGACGGAGCAGAACGGTTCCAGTCTCAGCTTTTTGCTGTGGGTCTCTGCGTTGCCCTTCCACAAGGACAACGCAGCACCCACTTTCCCCTCAATTTTTGACCCGTCAGTAAATATAGTTATCCCCTCTTCCTGAGTCTGCAACCGCTCCGCCCCATCCCCCAAGCATTCGAACTTCAGATCGACGTGCAGTGCAGGATGTGGGGCGTCTGTGAAGGCCACAGGCCTCTCCACCTCCCGATCGCCTATTACTCGCCGGGAATGCCCTTTTTTTACTTTATATAATGAAGCTGCCTCCTGGATCCTCAGATCCAAGGGAAGCAGCCCGGCGAGTATTAGTGCCGAGTTGAGGGACACTGTTCTATAGGCCTTCACAATTTTTCGGACGAATCCCCTTTGGACCGCCTCCAAGTGCTTACGCACGCCGATCTTCTGTGCCGCAGGCGCCCACGCGCTGGCGGCGTACAAGACAACGGGCTCGACCACCGCAGTGTACGTCGTCCTCACTACCTCCGGGTGCAGTCCCCAGTCGACCTTGGCCGCCCTCGCGAGCTGCTTGTAGAGATTAAGGGACTTACGACAGACATTAGCGACATGTTCGTTGAACGTCAGTTTGTCGTCTATCGTAAGCCCCAGAATCTTTATTGACCGGGTGTGCTCGATGTGGACCCCGCCCATGGTCAGCGCTGGGGTGTCAAATTTAAGCTTGTTGGTAATGACCATCGCCTGTGTTTTTTGCGGTGCAAATTTGAGCTTATTTTTGACCCCCCAGCTCCGAACACGAGCGAGGATCACATTTGCCCGCTTTTGGACATCCGCACCGGTTTCGCCGGAGACAATGATGACGACGTCATCCGCGAAGGCTTGTCCGTACTCCCCCATGCTCTCGATTTCCCTCAACAGGGGGTCCAACAGAAGATTCCAAAATGTTGGACCTCCTATTGAGCCTTGCACACATCCTTTCTCGGTGCCCCTCAGGCACTCCGCGCCAGCATACCTCAACCGTACCTTTCTTTGTTCCAGGTAGCTGTCGACGAGGCGTCTGAGGTTCACCGGACAACCGGTCTCCGCCAACCTGCACTTTATAGCGGGCCACCACGCTGCATCGAAGGCTCCCTCTATGTCCAACGATATCACCTCCACGATTTTTTTGTTCCGGCGTTCGTTTTCAATAAACTGCATCATGGCATAGAGAGAGTCCTCGGTGCTGCGCTGCGGGGTAAAACCGTACTGCTTTTGGCTCAAGCCAGGTGAGATGTGCCAACGAATTCGCCTGACGAGCATTTTTTCCAGGATTTTCCCAAGGACCGGCAAAAGCCCAATCGGCCGGTACGACTTGGGACTGGTATAGTCAGTTTTCCCGCTTTTTGGCAGGATGACGACGACCGCCTCCTTCCATATCGCGGGGAAGCAGGCCAAGGACAAACACCTGTTTACAAGAGCGAGGAACAATGTGGGATCTCGCGATATTGCTGCATTACAGATGTCCGCTGTGAAACCGTCGAGCCCAGGCGCCTTTTTCAAATTAAAGCTTCCTGCGGACCACCGCAGCTCCTCCATCGTGAATGGTGGATCGCATGGTTCATCATCTTCTCCATCATTTACTATTTTGGATTTTTCTCTAGTGAGCATGTGGTCCGCAGTGTCTCCCTTCTGGTCATCTTTCGGGTAAAACGTTTTGGCCAATAGGTTCGCGGACTCTTCTCCCTCAAGAGTTAAGCCTTCTGAGACCAGCGGCACATCTTTCCGCACTGCGGTTTGTCTCAGGACGCGGTAAATACCGTCCCACATTGTTTCTCGATCCTGCCTGCCGCAGAACGCTTTCCAGCTGGCGGTTTGGGCATTTTGGACCTCCGCCAGGTAAGTTTCCTTGGCCGCCAAGTATTCCCCCAGAACCCACTCTCGGCGCGACGGTGCCGCGCATGATATTCTGCGCTTTTTGCGCATAACCTCTTTTTTCATCGAGGCCAGCTCCTCCGTCCACCACGGAAATCCTGTTCTTCTCTTATTTTTAATTTGAGGTATGGTTTCTAAACATGTTTTTTCTATTATTTGTGTATATTTATTTATTGTGTTTTCTAGTTGGTCTTTGTTGCTAATTTTGTTAATTTCTTCTTTATTTATGTTTTCTTCTTGACAAAATTGTGCTAGTTTCTCACGAAACTGGACCCAATTTGCTTTTTTCGTGTAAAATTTTCTGGTACTACTTTTAATATCTAACCCTTTGGATTTTTTCAGATCGAGTTCGAACAGGATTGCCGCGTGGTCGGAGGTCGTCGTGTTTGCCTCAACTCTCCAGTTCCTGACGCTGCCGAGAATGTCCTCCGAGCAGGCCGTGATGTCGACGCAGCTGGTGTACCTGACTCCGCCCCTGACTGTGTCGAAGGTAGGTTGCGACCCCTCGTTTAGCAACTGCAAGTTCAGGTCATCCAGCAGCCCCGCCACCACTTCCCCCCTTTGATTCCCCTCCCTACTTCCCCACCACACACTCCACGCATTCACGTCCCCACCCATCACCACTTTCCCCGGACCCAGCTCTCCAACAATCCTAGATATTCGCTCCGCGTATGGCTCAATCTCCTTATCCCCCTCTAGGTAGATTGACATCACCACAATCTCCCAGGCTTCGGTTCTTAGTTTAGCCACTGCTATGTTCTCCACTGTTAACGTTGGGTATTGGGTAATGTCAATCTGCTCGTCGAAGACCAGGATTGCCGCCTTTACTTTTCGATCCGCTTCTCTAGTGGTGCTCTGCACGACCCTTACACCGGGGTAGGTCTTCATCTCCCCCGCTGCTCCGATGTAAGGTTCCTGCAGCAGCGCCAGCGCCACTTTCCCTCGCCTTGCTTCCAGGACCAGTTCTTCTGTGGCCAGTTTGCTCCTCTGCAGGTTGGCCTGGATTACCCTATAGCCTGCAGGTGTCCCATTCGGAGTTGGGGTGCTGTCGTCCATCTGGGTGCCCTCAGCAATACTGCACCGACGCCCGCGCCAGCGCATCCCAGCGCCTTCTGACAGGGCAATCCTCACTGAAGGCGCTGTGATCCGCCGAAGCCATCTTCGCACTAGTGCAGTTAACGCATTTGGGTTGGGACCCTTCTCTCAGCGCCTCACACTCCGCTCTCATGTGCGAACCACCACAGTGCCCGCACACGATCTTAGTGTCGTGGCAAAATCGCCCTCCGTGGCCATAGCCCAGGCACTTCGAGCATTGTACCAGCGGCGACTGGTCCACAGCCTGCACTCGCTGCATGTCGATGTGGACCGTTCCCCGCTCCACTATTCTGCCCCACAGGATTGGCGACACTTTCAAAATTACGTGCTCAGTGTGCGGGTTTCTGGTCTTCTTCCTATACTTCACTTCTACTCTATTTTCCTCCTTACTCAGCCCTTCAAAGATCTGTCCGTTCTGAACCCTGAGACCTTTTACTATTTCGTCGTCCTTATTGTACGCCAGCACACTTTTTAGAATAACCAGCGGATCTTTGTTGGCTACATCCTCCACATTCAAATTCACTCCCGCTTTTTGCAATCTGTCTCTGACTCTTCCTATTTCCTCCCTTGTCTTGCACCCGATTATCACCCTCTTGTCCTTTGCCTTCCTTACACTTTCTATTTTCATTCCCTCCTCCCTCGCATTCACCGCTATCCTGATCCTCTCTAGTACCTGCTCTCCCGTATCTCTTTCATCCTTCGAGCCCACCACCACAGAGTGGGTGGTCGCTCCTCCCATTGGTTTCCCAGTGGGTGGCGCGGCCACCACTCCGGCGTAGGTTTTCCTTTCCTCGTTCTGTTTTTCTAGGATCTCCTTGATGCTATTTATATCTGTCTTGTCTTTCTCCTGTGCCTCCAGAAGGACCTTCTTTAGCTTTTCCATTTCCTTCTTGTTTTCTTCGAGCAGTCTAGAGTGTCCATCTATAATTTCAATCATCCTTCTCTCTTTATCTATCGTTTCCTTGTCGCTCTCTTGCTCATCTTTCTCCAACTTACTCTTGACTGTCCTATCCCTGTTCTCACTCTTCTTTGTAGGACATGTAATTTCCTTTGTCTTTCCATCCCCGTAGGGCTTCCCCTGTTCAGCGTCCCTCACCAGCCTGGACATGTTTTCCAAAGCTTCGAGAACCGCCGCTTTTATGTCCTTTCTCAGGTTTCCGCTCTCGTCCATCTTCTTCAGTGCCATTTGGTGCCACGAATGCGCTTCCCTGCCTCGATTGGCGTAAACTTTCTCCGAGTCCTTTCGGCCCGGTTCGGCTCCTTTCGGTTCCGCGCTTGTAGCAGCTAGACTCGGGGCAGGTTTCTGCTGTACCTTCGTCTTCTCCTGAGGTTTAGTAGCAGCGGTTTTGTGAGCGGATTTTACCTCAGAGGTCACTGAAGAAGAAGAAGAAGACGTTTGCCCATCTTTTCCTATCCCCTGTGGTGATTTCGCGGAAGAGATCTTCAGTTCGATCTCTCCAGCGGTCCTTCGCACTTGGCCGTCCTTAGTAGATTCAGACACTACTTTGGGGTTTGTTGATGACAGCTCCAGCTCCGGTTTCTCCGTTTTCCTGTTTGCTGCCATCCGTATAAATAGTGATGGTCGCGTCGTTCGTTGCTTGGTCTATTTCATTTTGGGTGTAGGCTTCGCAAAAGGTTATTGTTTGACGGTGGGCGGGGTGTAGCTTTTGTTTTATGGCGGCTCTTTCTCTGAGTGTGATGTCATTCGGTAGGTCGGGGAACGTTTTAGTGGTTTTGACTCGATGGATTTGTTTGTATTCTTCAATGACTAGGTGCAGTGGAGTGAAGTTAGCTAGTGCAATGACCGTTATTCCAGGTGAAGTTCTGAATGCTCGAGTTACTTTAATTGCGAATTGGCGTTGGATAGACCATAGACTTTTTCTGATGTGTTTGTACTGCGTTGCGGAGCCCCAAATACCAGCTGCGTATGTGAACATCGGTTGAATGACGCTGTTATAGATGGTTGCCACATTCTGTGGGTGTACACCCCAGGTTGGTTTAATGAGGTTCGCTAATTTTTTATATAGTTTGTAGGCTTTATCAATAACGTATTTGCAGTGTGATGTAAAAGACAATCTGTCGTCGATGATGACACCTAAGAGTTTGATTTCGCGGGATAATGGGATAACGCTGCCTTGCATTTTTATGTTCGCTGTCTTGGCTTTATTAGTGAAGGCCATTGCTTGGGTCTTGAGTGGTCCGAATGTTAGTTTTGCCTTCTCACCCCAGTCTGAGATTATGTTTAGCCACTCGTTGGCGGTGTGCTCGATCGTGTCGACGTCCTTTCCCTCAACGAGAAGAAGAACATCGTCGGCGAAGGCTTGTATGCGGACGTTAGGTGGTAGTGGCGTTTCTAATAGGTCGTCGAGTATTATGTTCCAGAAGATTGGTCCGCACACAGAGCCCTGCACGCATCCTTTGGTAAGTGTCTTTTCCGCGGTAGAGTCGCCGTAATTTAGAATGGCGGTTCTGTTCTGTAAATAGTTAGTTATTAGGTTGTAAATATTTTTAGGGCATTTAATAGTCTGTAGTCGATGTAGTAGGAAAGGCCACCACGCATTGTCGAAAGCCGCTTTGATATCTAAAGAGACTGCTATTGTTTGCTGTTTACGGGATTTTGCCTGTTGTATGAAATCGATTGTGTGTTGCAGAGCGTCCGTTGTGGAACTTTGTTCTTTAAAACCATACTGTCGTTGATTATTGGTTCCTGTAGTTTCTAGGTGGTGTGTTAGTCGTTTAGTTATGAGTTTCTCTAGTAACTTCCCGAAGACTTTTATTAGACCAATGGGGCGGTATGCAGACATGTCGTCAGTGTTATCTTTGTTAGGTTTAGGTATTATGTGTACGAGGGATTTCTTCCAGGTCGTCGGGAAGTATCCTATCGCCAGACATTTGTTGAGGAGTTCTGTGAACTGCGTTGAGATCGCGTTGTAAACTTCCAGGCATATGTCCGCTGAGAGTTTGTCCAATCCGGGGGCCCTGTCCGCGCTCATTGTGGCCAGCCCGTCTCCAACTTCTTCTTTGGTAAAAGGGACGTCATCGGGGGTGTCTATTTGTCTGGTCTGTGCATTTCGTCTAATTTCTTGTTGTTCGGTAGTATCATTAGTGTTGTCGTCGTCGGGATAAAAGTGGTTTAGTAGAGCTTCTGCTGTATTTTGGGTGTTAGATGTGTGACTAGAGTTGATCTTCATTGTTTGCGGTGGTCTCCTTTGGGTCGTAATTTTGATTATTTTGTTCGTAATCGCCCATACGTCTTCCTTGCCTTGGGTCTTGCAGAATTCCCTAAAATGTTCGGTGGAGGTTTTGGATAGCGCCTTAGCGTATTCTGTTTTTAATTCTGTGTATGTTTTTATAGCTTCTGCTAGTGGTCTTTTTGCTTTCTTTAGGTCGTGTAGTCGGTGATGAGCCTTGATGGTTGCTTTTTTCATTCTCTCCAATTCGTCAGTCCACCATGGGTTGTAAGTATGTCCGGGCTTTCTTTTATGCAGCACCTCATCGCAAGCCTCCAGCACCGCTTGCGTGAGGTCCTCCACAATGTAATCGATTTCAGATTGATCAGCAGTTTCTATTTTCTGAGTGCAGATTTTACATGTTGCGAGTTTAGAGTTGAGTGCGTCTCGCAGTATTTCAAGGCTTAATTTGTTGGTGTCATATTTTCGGGTAGTTGTAGTTTTAGGGTGTTGTATCTTTCCAGGGAGGTTGATTTCAAATTCGATTGCATTGTGGTCTGACGTGGGGCAAGCGTCCATGTTGACTTTCCAGTTGGTTACGGCGAATGTTATATGCTCAGATGCTAGGGTGATATCTACGATGGAAGAACAAGGGTTTCCATACCGAATTGCCTCAAAAGTTGGAGTGCTGCCTTCATTGGCTATAGTTAGATCGTGTGCAATGGTGAGGTCATAGATGGCCTCACCGCGTTCGTCAATAGTGCCCTCGTTCCAGGCGGAGTGCTTTCCGTTTAGGTCACCTCCTACGATTCTGAGTGAGCCCTTTGTTGCGTGAAGAAGGTGGTCTAGTCGGTCCATGGTATTTTTAGTGTCTTCGTCTGGTTCGATGTAAACAGAGGCTATGAACAGTTCCCTATGTCCGATTTTTGTTTGCACCACCGCAAGGTTGGTGTTTGAATATTGAGTCATGCCGAGTGCCGAGATGTTGCTTTTAATGAAGATGGCCGCTTTTATACGGTCGTTTTTATTATTATTTTGAAACTGGAATATATTCAGGCCGGGGATCGACTTAATGGTGTGTTGTCCACCCACGTAGGGTTCCGTTATTAGGGCTATATCGTAATCATGTTTAATGAAGTACTGTAGAAACTCTTGCTGTGCATTGTAACCTCGATTGAGGTTGCATTGCAGAAAGCGCGGCATATTTTATTGGTTGTTTGTTCGTCGTCGGAGGGGAAGTCCGAACGGTCCGAAGTCCGTGGCCTCCTCTGCTCTGCACCTGGCAGCTCCTACTTTCGGGCAGAGTGGGCTAGTGGCTCGGTGATTTGCTTCGGTGGTGGTGGTGCCGCTCCTGGTGCAGTTGAAGCACTTAGTTTTAGTGGCGTCTGTTTTGTGGGGGCAGTCGAAGGCGGTGTGACCTACGTTCGCGCAGTGGCCGCAGTTCTGCGTCTCGGAGGTACACTTGCTGCGCGTGTGTCCGAAGCGCAGGCAGTTGTGGCACTGTACAAAACGGGAGAAGTTCTCGATGTGGACTCGCTGGAAGTCGACCGCCAGTCGCTCCCGCTGAATGACGTCGGTGTAGTGTGCGGGTTGGATCTCAATCACGGCGTTATACAGTGCCGGGTTGCGGTTACTGGTAAGGAAGCACAATCGGACGGATTCCGCGGGTATGGAGTTTTGACGGGTTATAACGTCGATGAGTTGTTCCCTTTCTACTGTCTTGGATATCCCTTTCAGGATCGCAAGTGGTGGTCGCCTCTTTGCCTCCGCGGCGGCCAATCCCTCTATATCGTTGGTCTGGCGGATCGCGTCAGCACACTGGTCTGAGTTGTCGAACTCCACAAGTATTTTGCCGCCACCAATTGGCTTAATGCTGTTAGGAGCGTAGGTCTTGTCTCTGAAGTTGACGTGTTCTCTCCAGTTGGTGAGGGTGGTTTTGGTCGACGCTGCTGTTGTTGCGTCTTTGGGTTTCACGACAATGGCTGGACGCTGCTTTTGAGTTTCGGGACGCGGTTGGGCTGCCGCCGCGGCGTAGGATTTGACTGGATTGGTCTGTGAGCTCTCTAAAATTACTTTAAAATTTTCGAATTCTTCCCTGAGAATCTTCCTTACACCTTCCTCGTCTACGGTGTTTTTGTCTTCTTTAGGTGGTTTAGGTGCTGAGATCTTTGCAGCAGTTTTGCGGATGTTTTCGGCCGCCTCGATGATTATTTTCTTGTTGACTGAAGTGACACTCCTGCCTTGGTTTATTGCTTCTATTATTGTGTTCGCTAAAGATTGGATTACCTCAGTGGGACTTTTGTTTGTGAGGTCAGGTTTGGTAATTGAAGATGTAGAAGGAGGGGATTTAGCTATTTTGTTCGGGGGGACTGTAGTGCCGGGCGAGACGGGCTTGTTTGAAGCCATACTATTAGAAACGGTAAGTATTGGTTAAGTACGATGTTACTAACGAGCAACAAAAAATTTATCTTTTCTTTCAGGTGGCGAGAAGAAGAAGACCGTGAGCGAAGCAGATACAATCTGAAACGGTAAGGATTGGTTAATTGTGATGTTAAAGGTAAATATCTAAACTTTTTCCGGCTGAACAATAGATCGGTACTTGTGATCTCCCGTTCCATTCCGTGAAGGGTCGATTCTCCGCGTAAGCGTCGAGACTCCCCTTCCCGGACCTGCCTCGGGAACGACTGCGCGCAGATCTCTGTACGCGTCGCCAGCCCGACCCCTGTCAACAGCGCCTCTAGCGGAAAGTGCGCGCAACTGCGCGCGCGTCCGCCACTTTGGAACAATTGTTTGTGTTCTTTCTGTGAAAGAATCACAACAATTGCAATGCCTACACCAGGTAAGAAATTACCACCCTCTTCTTCTACACCGGGCACGTCGGGTGTGAAGACACCCAGCCCAAAGCCCAAATCCGGGCTCCGTGGATCCGTACCTAAGTGTACGACATCGGCGGAAACCGGAAGGGCAAGTCAACTCCAGGCGGGCAAGGCCCGCCGCTCGCCGCCCTCCTTCGAGGACTCGATCCTGCAGGATGGGAAGCGGCCGAAGATATCGGTGACTATTGCCGAGTCCCCGGACTATTCTTCAGGCCCCTCTCCGCAGGCATCCGCGAAGCCACTATCGCAGCCGCGCGGTAACGCGAAATATCGCTCGCCGCCGCGATCTCCGACACCCGATTCTTCTTTCGCTCAGCCGAGCCCCTCGCGCGCCGCGACTTCAGCCGCCGCGCAAGGTATTGAATTCCACATGCTCGTCGACGTATTTCCAAACTGGGCGAAACATTTCGCTCAGCTGCATGCCCAACTAGGACACGTACCGAACGCGCGTGCCCTAGACGAAGGAGGCATAATATTTAGGCCTGAATCTAACAGAGAGTCCGAAATCATCCAAAGGTTTCTTGGCAGCATAAGGGACGTAGAACCAACACTCCGTTGGCACTACGTTCCTGTTGCAAGGAAGGCCTCACAGCCACGCCCTTTGACGCCCGTAGAGACGGCGCCGGAACCTCCACCGCTGGCTCACTGTAGCAGTGAGTCAACAGAATATGCGGATTTCGCGGAGGAGGATTCCAGGCGCCTCTCGCAATTAGATACGCCACCGACCACTTACGCCGGGATGGCAGCGCGGCCGCCTTCGCCGCCCGCCCCCCAATTACAATCCTCTCCCCCGCGCGCCGCGACAGCAGCCGCCGCGCAGGACACTGACGCGCCTTCAGCGAAGGGATACCCACCAATTGTGGTTGAAACTTTCCCCAATTGGGCGGCCCACTTCGCCATACTTAATTCTATTTTAGGCCATGCTCCCAACGCGCGTCCCTTTCAAAAAGGGATACGCTTTTTCCCCAAAACTGCGGAGGAGTACCGTGCTGTACAGAGATACCTCCTCGGCATAAGAGAGGCAGAGCCAACACTGAGCTGGCACTGCTACTCAGTCGAGGAGGAAGTCCCCACCAAGGTGGTGATACGCGGACTCCCCGTAGGAACAGATGCGAAACTAATAACCGAGGCGCTTACAGCCCTCGGATTTGATTGCTTCCAGGTACACGAGATCGACATCACCCGAGGCAGGCCCGCCTGCCTGTACCTCGCCAAACTGAGACGCCCCAAGTTGGTGGAGCTCCAGCGCCTATATCAGGTGCGAGAGTTACTCCACATGACTGGGGTGTCCATTGAGGCTTGGCGCAACGGCAGACGCGTGGCACAATGCTACAGGTGCCAAGCGTTTGGGCATGCCTCGGCCAATTGCCACCGGCCGCCACGGTGCGTCCGCTGCGGGAGCGGGCACCGAGCGGCCGAATGTTCGCGCCCTAGAGGCGCGCCACCTACATGCGCGAACTGCGGTGGGGCACACACTGCTAATCACAAGCAGTGTGCGGCCTACCGCAAGGCGGCGCGCAAGAGGGGCATCACTGTCCCCCCACTGAAGCCGACAACGACGGCCAAACAGCCGTCCTCAGCACCGCCACCCCTCTCGGCCGATCAGTTAGCCGATCAGGCAGAGGGTTGGCAAATTGCGGGGAGGAAAACCCCGCCGACCACCACTCCAACTGTGGCACCAGCCGCAAAGCCAATAGTGGCACCAGCCACCATACCGCCGCCAACATCGTTGGCCCCACAAAAAAATGCCGAGCCTTCGACGGAGACAGGTAAGAGGAAGAGGAGGAGGAGAAGGAGGAGGAACAAAAGGGCACCTTCCCCTCCGCCCTCCACCTCGATTGTCCCTCCGACCGTGGTAGCCCTCCAAACAGAGGAACAACCGCGGACGGAGGAGCTAACTCAACCGCCGCCGTCGGCAATAAAAAATAATAAGCCGCGTCCCCCGTCACAGGGGCTAAACTTTGAGAACCCCGAGTGTCCCAAACTAAACGGGCTCCCTGTCCGCGACTTCGATACGTGGGACATCCTCGATGTATTTGTAGGCCTACTAGAGGCCATATACTACGGGGATGACCTACGCGAAGTCGCGAGACAGGGAATATTGCGTTTTATTCCCGAGTGGGTGGGCTAGCGGCAGCGTCGCCGCGCGGACGAAGGCCAACCGGCCTCCTTTCCGCGCGGCGGCGCCGTCGCGAGCCGGAGCGCGATTGTGATACCAAGTAAGTATCGTATTCGTAATTCTGTCCGCGTCTCAACATTTATTTACATGTTTATATATTAGTGTCTGTTTTGTTGTTATTTGTTAATCAAATTTTTTAGGCCAATTTTATTCAATACAGCGAAAGGCCGCCAGAGTGCGTGCTGCTCGTAATAGTAGAAGACGGTTGTGCCATATTTGAGCCTTATTGTGCACTTTGGTATAGAAGCATGAAATTTCTACCATGGATAGAGTGTCCCACGGTGATCGTTTTAAGATGTGGAGGGAAGTCAGATTCTTCCTCTGTGAGTGGGGGGAGGGGGGCAAAGTGGGTGAATTCCACGTCTTGATGATTATTTTTTTACTGATCCGTTAATGTTACTAGGGCTTGTATGGTGTCGTTTTCATATAAACCGAATACAAGGAATTCATTTTTAACAATAAAAATGTATGGTCCCATACAAAAAAAATAAAAATACTGCCAAAAAGTGAAAAGTGCCGCTACTTTTTTTTTGTTAGCACGTTATTTTTACTTTCAAATCATAATTATTATGATATTAAAAAATACTGCGATAAAGCTTATTTAATGTAGTTTACAAATATATATAATTGTATTATACTTGTCATACAAAAACTATTTTAAAAAAAAGAAGAACGTGCAAATTCCAGAAGATGCGCGCGGTGATTAGGTGAGATGTAGGTACGCGTAGCGACAAATTTTCATAATGTACTATAGCCATTTGTTATTAATATTTTATAGCAATGCTACTAGCCATTTTGCGACATAGTTTTAATGTAAACAAATGAAAGAAATGCGTTTTTATTGCTTCCACGGAGAAAAACATTTAATAATTTTGACTTAGAGAAGGTTACTAATAAAACATCAGAAATAAAAGTAAAATGACGTTTAACCAGCAGTCACCAGTACAAAAGCAAAGTGCTGTACATTTGAGTGCAGCTTTGTTACATTTGCATCTTCCAGTACACCCTTTTTTAACGCTGCACTGCACGTAATTAACATAGTGATAGTGGGGATAGTGTTGTCCAGACTGGCTGCCATTCGTTCGAATTTTTAATCCAACCCCAGTTCGATGGTTCAGGAATATCTGGAACTTTTGTTAAAGATTGCATCCAAATGTAAGCCTGATAGGAAGCGCGTTTTATATATTGCTGAAGTGCCGCTTTTGTCCTCTATGGCTCAGGATTTTTGGGTAAAGAGTTTTTTTCTGGCTTCATTCACAGTCAGCATTTCACTATTGTGGTCATACATTAAAACCACAAATCTTTCAATGAGTCGTCGCTTATTTGTTGTGGCATTGTCATCATTTCTTCAAAGGCGCTGTTTACTTCTGGAAAAGATCGCCATATTTCCCATGCTGTTTTTTCCCTCTACCAGCAAAGAACTCCGTATCACACCCTACTGCGAACGCATGAAAGACGGGAACGTACTCACATTGTAACAAACTCATTGACGCTACCAGGTCTTGCGGAAACTGGAGGCAACGCCAAATGCAACCCATAGTTCAGATAAAGATAACTTTCTGAAGAATGCCACAGCCAGTACTAATACATCTGTGTCTACAGAAGGTGCGTATTGTCACTCTGCTAAATCCTTTCTTTACTGCATCAGCTAAATGTAAAAACATTCAGTCAGCTTCATCGTGAAAACATCTATCTATCTAGCTATCGGCGCAAGTTGTTTGAGTTGAGCTTTAAAGCTGCTTTACGAGAAAAAGGCACAAGGAAAAGAGTGGCTTCCCACGCATGCGACGCCTAAGAACTGGAAGAGTTTCCTTTCAGTGAATGAGAACAAGACCGAATTGTTTTTATTTTTATCACAACAACTTGTTCTTTACAGGCAGGAGAAAAAGAAATATACGCGACACATTGAATCGAAGTTCTCTGTTTTATCAATATCTCAGATATACGTGACATAGCCCCATGTTTTCACGACGAAGCTGACACCCGAATGTTTTTGCATTTAGCTGGTGCAGTAAAGAAAGGATTTAGCAGAGTGACAATACGCACCGTAGACACAGATGTATTAGTACTGGCTGTGGCATTCTTCAGAAAGATATATTTATCTGAACTACAGGTTGCATTTGGTGTTGGCTCAAGGTTCCGCTACACGACCTGGTAGCGTCAATGAGTTTGTTACAATGTGAGTACGTTCCCGTCTTTCATGCGTTCACAGGGTGTGATACGGAGTTCACTTTTTTTGGTAGAGGGAAAAAACAGCATGGGAAACATGGCGATCTTTTCCAGAAGTAAACAGCGCCTTTGAAGAAATGACAACAATGCCACAACAAATAAGCGACGACTCATTGCAGATTTGTGGTTTTAATGTATGACCGCATTAGTGAAATGCTGACTATAAATGAAGCCAGAAAAAAAACTCTTTACCCAAAAATCCCGAGCCATAGAGAACATACCCCCCCACAAAAAAGGCACTCTAGCAATATATAAAACGCGCTTCTTATCAGGCTTACATTTGGATGCAATCTTTAACAAAAGTTCCAGATATTCCTGAACCATCTAACTGGGGTTGGATTAAAGATTCGAACGAATGGTAGCCAGTCTGGACAACGCTACTTGAAGTAGCAACTTTATGTGCTGAGTTAATTAGGTGCAGCGTTAAAAAAGGGTGTACTGGAAGATGCAAATGTAACAAAGCTGCACTCAAATGTACAGCACTTTGCTTTTGTACTGGTGACTGCTGGTTAAACATCATTTTACTTTTATTTCTGACGTTTTATTAGTAACCTTCTCTATGTCAAAATTATTAAATGTTTTTTTCCGTGGAAGCAATAAAAACACATTTCTTACATTTGATTACATTAAAACTACGTCGCATAATGGCTAGTAGCATTGCTATAAATATTTATAACAAATGACCATAGTACATTATGAAAATTTGTCGCTACGCGTACCTACATCTCACTGAATCACCGCGCGCATATTCTGGAATTTGCACGTTCTTCTTTTTTTTTAAATAGTTTTTGTATGAAAAGTATACTACAATTATATATATTTGTAAACTACATTAAATAAGCTATAACACAGTATTTTTTTAATATCATAATAATTAAGATTTGAAAGTAAAAATAACGTGCTTACAAAAAAAACGTAGCGGAACTTTTTACTTTTTGGCAGTATTTTTAATTTTTTTGTATGGGACCATACATTTTTATTGTTAAAAATGAATTCCTTGTATTCGGTTTATATGAAAACGACACCATACAAGCCCTAGTAACATTAACGGATCAGTAAAAAAATAATCATCAAGACGTGGAATTCACCCCCTTTGCCCCCCTCCCCCCACTCACAGAGGAAGAATCTGACTTCCCTCCACATCTTAAAACGATCACCGTGGGACACTCTATCCATGGTAGAAATTTCATGCTTCTATACCAAAGTGCACAATCATCGCACTACCGTCTTCTACTATAAGGAACAGCGCCACGCTCGGCGGCACGCGGAACTACATACATAGTTCAATTTTTCTTTTTTCAAAATTCTAAATTTATTCTGTTTTTTTTTTTGTCTGTCCTTATTTCATTCTTACTTTGTATTGTGAGTAGCGTCAGGCTTAGCCTTCCCCCGTCCACACCCTTTCCCCATATTATTAAAAAATATATATATACAGGGTGCCCTGAGAGCGACCGACACTCCCGAAATATCTTAAGAGGTTTATACATCTACTTTATGCTCGTGAAAGATTTTTTCTCTAAGTGTAATAGTTTCGGAGTAATTGACTAACAAACATTCCTTGAATAACTGTGTGTTTTCATCCCTAAATCAGCTGTTCCTTACGTACAGGCAAGAGCAGGTCGACCTTTACATATTGGACTTTGTACCGTTCTTAAGTTCTATGACATAGGAGCCAAAATTGTATAAAGCTCGACGTGCACCTGCTATGCATAGTAATTGTCACGGTTACCATAGCGACAAATAAATAAACTTCTGTCAATAGGAAAAATACTAAAACTAAATTATGAAAATTTCTAGTTTTATTTGTTATTTGTTAAATGGATTAGGCGTTTTGAATGGTGTTTAGTGTTTTACGAGTTCTTTAGTGGTTTTGAGTGTTGTGTGGCATAAGAGGCGCTCGTACACATCGAGCATTGTGTGTAGTAGATACTTTCCGGTACGTACTTCGGTTTTTAATGTAAAAACTTTGATTTTTTAAGTGATAATAAGAATTTCAATGAATAGGTAGGCAGGTATGTGTGTGTCGTGGCCTACGGACTGTCCGTAGCGCAGTAGTTTCTGTCCGTGTAGGTATTTTTGCCGTATGCACTGTTGTTGTGTAGTATTAGGGATACCTACACGTAGAAAATTAGCAGGTCAGTGCCTTTTTTTTCAATAAACTATTTTTAAATTAAACTTGCACAAAACGCATGTATGTAAGGTACATATCATCAAACTTTCGGCTGTGTTCGTCGTTTTTTTCCTCCCTGTATATATACAGGGTGCCCTGAGAGCGACCGACACTCCCGAAATATCTTAGGAGGTTTAAACATCTACTTTATGCTCGTGAAAGATTTTTTCTCTAAGTGTAATAGTTTCGGAGTAATTGACTAACAAACATTCCTTGAATAACTGAGCGTTTTCATCCCTAAATCAGCTGTTCCTTACGTACAGGCAAGAGTAGGTCGACCTTTACATATTGGACTTTGTACCGTTCTTAAGTTCTATGACGTAGGAGCCAAAATTGTATAAAGCTCGACGTGCACCTGCTATGCATAGTAATTGTCACAGTTACCATAGTGACAAATAAATAAACTTCTGTCAATAGGTACAATACTAAAACTAAATTATGAAAATTTCTAGTTTTATTTGTTATTTGTTAAATGGATTAGGCGTTTTGAATGGTGTTTAGTGTTTTACGAGTTCTTTAGTGGTTTTGAGTGTTATGTGGCATAAGAGGCGCTCGTACACATCGAGCATTGTGTGTAGTAGGTACGTTCCGGTACGTACTTCGGTTTTTAATGTAAAAACTTTGATTTTTTAAGTGATAATAAGAATTTCAATGAATAGGTAGGCAGGTATGTGTGTGTCGTGGCCTACGGACTGTCCGTAGCGTAGTAGTTTCTGTCCGTGTAGGTATTTTCGCCGTATGCACTGTTGTTGTAGTATTAGGGATACCTACACGTAGAAAATTAGCAGGTCAGTGCCTTTTTTTTCAATAAACTATTTTTGAATTAAACTTGCACAAAACGCATGTATGTAAGGTACATATCATCAAACTTTCGGCTGTGTTCGTCGTTTTTTTCCTCCCTGTATATAAAAAAAAAAATATTATATCAAAAAAAAATACAAAATACAAAAAAAAAAATAAAATAAAAAAAAAAAGTAAAATGAGGAAGGGAAAAAAAAAAAGAATATCCCTATATAAAAATAATAAAAAAAAAAAAAATGGTCCTAAAACCTATCCGACCTCCTCCCCCAAATGAAGATTGCCGCGCCGACCACAGAGTTGGCGCGACAAAATTCATGAGGGAAAAACTCTGGTTGAGCTCGACACTTGGAGACGACTGTACCTTGCCATATGTATGTTTATTTTTGCTATTTATTTATTTAGCTGGGTGAAGGCCGCGGGAGGCGCCCGCAGTGACCCGTCAAGGGAACGCTGCGGACGCACCCCGCGGATTTCAGCCAACTAACTTGTTTTGTATAAAGTATATATTTTATTAGTCTTATATATTATTTATTAGTAATTATAGGACAGTCGCCGACAAGTCAATCGAGCTCCTTAGAGTGTTGATCTCCTTGCGGTGCGGGAATGCAATAGTAAAACATTGCTATTCTGCGCCGCAAATCGTTGAATACCTAAGTCCATTTTCTTGATGCGGATCGTAGGTAGTCTGTCAAGAAAAGAAGAGGAAGTAGCCACGAGATGTCGCCGACTCCAGTTCAGTCCTCAGCCCAACCTCGTCAACACGGGGTCAAACACATGCCGGGGGGCTTATGCCCCCTTGAGATGATTGCCCGGGTAAGGAGCATATGCTCGAGGCCCGAATCGTACCCGGTGGGGTACATGAAACCGGACCGACTGGGAGGGAGGACCTCCCCCAAATGAAGATTGCCGCGCCGACCACAGAGTTGGCGCGACAAAATTCATGAGGGAAAAACTCTGGTTGAGCTCGACACTTGGAAACGACTGTACCTTGCCATATGTATGTTTATTTTTGCTATTTATTTATTTAGCTGGGTGAAGGCCGCGGGAGGCGCCCGCAGTGACCCGTCAAGGGAACGCTGCGGACGCACCCCGCGGATTTCAGCCAACTAACTTGTTTTGTATAAAGTATATATTTTATTAGTCTTATATATTATTTATTAGTAATTATAGGACAGTCGCCGACAAGTCAATCGAGCTCCTTAGAGTGTTGATCTCCTTGCGGTGCGGGAATGCAATAGTAAAACATTGCTATTCCGCGCCGCAAATCGTTGAATACCTAAGTCCATTTTCTTGATGCGGATCGTAGGTAGTCTGTCAAGAAAAGAAGAGGAAGTAGCCACGAGATGTCGCCGACTCCAGTTCAGTCCTCAGCCCAACCTCGTCAACACGGGGTCAAACACATGCCGGGGGGCTTATGCCCCCTTGAGATGATTGCCCGGGTAAGGAGCATATGCTCGAGGCCCGAATCGTACCCGGTGGGGTACATGAAACCGGACCTGGACCTGGGAGGGAGGAAGTTGGTGCGTGGCAGCACAAAGCATGTCCTCAGGCAGCATTGCGCGGTGTCTGAGGACATGCTATTCGTTAGTTAAAATAGCCAAAAGCCGACAGATGGCGCGCTATTCAATAGAATAATGCACCCATCTGTCGTGCTCTAAATTCTCTTTTTTCAAAATTTCTTCATGTTTGTTTTGTCCAAATGTATTATTGTGTAGACGCAGGCCTAGCCACCCTAAACCCCCTTGTCCCAAAAAAAAAAAAAAAAGAAAAAAAATGTTATTTAAAAAAATAAATAAATAACTGTACAGCCCAACAAAAAAAATACACAAAAAAATATATATATAAATAGTATTAAAAAAATATATACAAAAAATAACAAAAAAAAAAAATGAAACAAATAAAAACAGGGCTGTACTAAATTCCCCCTACCCACATTCCTCCCCCCCTTGAGAGCTGGATTAGGAGGGCATATGTTGCCCTCCTAAACCTGTTATCAAGGGGGAAAAACGCTCGGATCGACGCTTCCTAGTGACTGACCCAACAGTAGGGACTTATATATTCATTTTATTATTTTATATATAGCGCAGGCTGAGGGCCGCGAGAGGCGCCCGCAGCGGCCCGCCTGTGGGCACGCTGCGGACGCAGTTCGCGGAGTTCAGCCGACGCAACTTTTCTTTTATATTAGATATTTATTTATTCTTATATATTTATTTAGTTTTGTTTTAGTTTTCTTAATTAGAAGCATGGGCAGTCACGGGGAAGTTAGTCGATCCAAACTCCTTATATGTTCTATGTCTTGCGCCGCTCGGAGGAGGACAATGGAGAACATTGTCTTCACCCGAGCGGAAGTAAATTCTTAGCTATGTATAATTGTGTTGTCCAAACTGAAGCCTCCAAATGGAAATACCAAGTACCCGGGGATAGTCATCCCCGGAGTTTAGACCCGGGCAAGGAGTTATCTACTCGAGGCCCGCACGCGCCGTATGGCGCACGACACCAGAGTCGAGTGGGAGGGAGGGTGGGCGATTTTTCATTTTTCAATTTTCTTGTCCCTACCGGACAAGAGACGAGAGGGGAACACGTTCCCGACGTTCCTGAGGGCTGACGGACTCTTAAACAGGTAGATATTTGACTTTGAAGTTTTAATAAATTTTTAATATGAAATTTTAATGTTTACTATTTGAAATCCTTATTACAGGTGGGAAACGGTGGGGAATCGACGGGGGAGCAACGAGATGCTTTAAGAGCAATATCTGGAAGGCAACAAATCAATTTAGGGGTAAGTATATGCGACTTTAAAATTGGGACTTGAATTTTCGGTTAGGTTTTTATTTTTATTTATTTTTTTTATTTTTAATATAACTAGTTAATTTATAACTAGTCTTCTTTTCTCTTATCGCTACTGTTTATAATGCAGCGCTTGTTTCTTTTGTTTCATTTTCCTTTATTTATTATGTTTCTGTATTTCTTTAGTTTATAAAATATACTGTTTTCTTTTGACTATATCTTTATTATTTCTATTTGTTTCTTCTATGTATATTCCTTTGATTATTAACTTATATCTACACTGGGCGTCAAAAATAAGTAGTACAGTTTTAAAATTGCAATATCTCCTAAACTACAGAAGCTAGACCTTTGAAATAAAAAAAAGTTAAAAGACAATTTAATTTAATTTAATAAAAACTTCATGCATAATATCATTTTTAAAGATTGACTGAAAAAAACGTTAATAAACAAAAACACTATTTTTTTAAACTGTTGGCTTGTACTTTTGTTTTTTATTGTTTTCTTTATTGCTGATAAGTCAATTGCAATTCAAAAGCAAATGTGTCTTCAGCTAGTAAACTTTACTAATCATGCCTCTTTCACCAGAAGAATGTGCAAGAATCATAACTTTACTCGAAGTAGGCATCAGTATGCGTCGTACTGCAAGAACGGTGGGTGTAACTCTAAGAACGATCCAGCAAGTAAAGCGAAGGTACGAAGAGACTGGAAACCATCTAAGGAGACCAATTAATGGCAGAGTAATGGCACCCAGGTGCATTAGTACCCGAGAAGACCGCTTAATTGTCTCTACTGTGTTAAGAAATCGTCACCTTAATGCAGTTGAGGTCCAGCAACAGCTTCTTCAGACCCGAAGAGACTACGTTAGTGAGAGTACAGTGAGGAGAAGACTTGCTGAAGCCAACCTGAAGTCGTACAGGCCAGCAAATGGCCCCAAACTTGAGACAGGGCATCGAGTAGTAAGACTACGCTACGCGCGTCAACACGTACAATGGGGCGAAGAAGAATGGACAAGAGTTTTGTTCACAGATGAGTCTCGGTTTTCTTTATTCACTTCCAATGGAAGGCGGAGAGTATACAGGCGACCTGGTGAGCGATACATTCAAGGTTGCATCTCGGAAAGAGTTCAATACGGCGGGGGCTCTGTACACGTATGGGCTGGCATCTCTTCAGAGGGTCGCACAGAGCTAGTGGTCATAGAAAATGGCACTCTGACTGGTGAAAGATATGCATTAGAGATCCTTAACGAGTATGCAGGGCCATATTTAGTAAATATGAGTGATAGAGCGATACTAATGCATGATAACGCCCGGCCATACACCGCTCACCTCGTACAAGAGTACATTCAGGAGGTTGGCATCAGCTTCATGACTTGGTCATCAAGAAGCCCAGATCTTAACCCGATTGAACACGCCTGGGACGAGCTTGGGGGCTAGTCAGAAGACGCAGACCACCCCCCGCCAACCTCAGAGCCCTTAAACAGGCCTTGATAGAAGAATGAGTGAATATTCCCCAACACCGCCTCCAAAACTTAGTGTTCAGAATGCCAAATCGGCTCCAAGCTGTCATCAGAGCCCGAGGCGGCAACACCAAGTTACTAAAGTGGGAACAAGGCCCAAAACGTAAAAATTAAGTTCTTGATAGTTCCTTTAAAATGGTTAGCTTTTTAGTTTTTTCTTGATTTTTAGTGTAAAACTTTACTAATGCTAAATAAAATATTATTTTTAGAAAACTTTGTTAAATTTGCTATAAAATGTCTTTTATTTCAAAACTCTAACTTCTATAATTTAAGAGTAATTGCAATTTTAAAACTGTACTACTTATTTTTGACGCCCAGTGTATTTATTTCTTCTATATTCCTTTGATTATTAACTTATATCTATTTGTTTCTTCTATATTCCTTTGATTATTAACTTATATCTATGTATTTCTTTTATATTCCTTTGATTATTAACTTATATCTATTTATTTCTTCTATATTCCTTTGATTATTAACTTTTATTTATACAGGGAGGAAAAAAGCGACGAACACAGCCGAAAGTTTGATGATATGTACCTTACATACATGCGTTTTATATAGGTTTTATTTAAAAATAGTTTATTTAAAAAAAAGGCACAGATTTGAAAATTTCCTACGTGCCGATAACCCTAATTCCAGAACAACAGTGCATTTGATAAGATAACTACACGGACGGGTACTACTACGCTACGGACAGGCTGTAGGTACCTAGCTTAGCCCTTGCCTAGCCCACGATACACACATACCTACCTATTAATAGTAATTCTGATTATCATTTAAAAAATCTAGCAAACATGAAGTAGGTACGCCAGGAACTTACCTACAACACACGATGCTCGATGTATCTGAGCGCATCTCTCTCATGCGACTCATGCGACACAACACTCAAAACCACTAAACAACATTTAAAACACTAAACATCACTTAAAACACCAATACCATTTAATAAATAATAGAAACTTTCACAATTTACTTCTAGCATGTACCTATTGACAATAGGATATTTTTGTATCACTATGGTAACCGTGACAATTACCATGTACCAAAGGCAAATAAACTTTTCATTCATTCATCCGTTCATTAAATTAATTCAGGGCTGGATTCGGTAAGTCTGATTATTGGCGTATTTGTTTTAACATAGGTACTCTCTTCGCTAAAAAGAATAAGTAATTACGAATAGTTTTTATTAGGCCGTAGGTACCTAGCGCTCACCCCCTTACAGCCGATGCTCAATGTGTCCGCCGCGTCTTATGCGACACAGTCGGATACGCTGCTTGGTATGACGGTGCACACGCGCAAGCAACTGTGTCTCCACATTTTGCTGGCGGAGTTCAGCAAACGCCTGTTCAATTCTGTGCACCATTTGCTCTCGCGTTTCGTATTCATCCCGGTACACTCGGTCTTTGAGAGTGCCCCACAAAAAAAAGTCGAGAGGCGTGAGGTCTGGTGAGCGCGGCGGCCATCTGTTCGGCCCGTATCGCCCGATCGTCGTCCAGCCAACGGCAGTATGCTGCTCGCACCGCCAAATCCCTCGGCAGCATTGCCTGCACTTTTTGGATGCGGTATGGATGGCGCCTGTTTAGTTTTAAAACATCCAAAACCAACATGTGGCCAACGCCGAAACGGCGCCCGGCCTGTCGAGAACTTGCTCGGGGGTTCTGGTCAAAGAAACTTAAAATGTTCTCCTCAAGCCGCACAGGCACACGTCTAGACCCGCCACCACGATGGTCATCCATCGATGTCCGTGGAACGATCGGACGATTCTCCTGTACCCGGTAAAGGGCGTTGGTAACTACGCGAGGATTTACCGGATGCGGCGGAGGAAAACGCTCTCGGTACAACCGCAAAGCTGCCCTTGCGTTGTACTCGGACTCTACGTACAGCATTATTAAGTTTAAATAATCTCGCGCTTGTAACGACATTTAGTTTTTTTGCTACACGTCACTGTTGACAACACTATGATTACCGTGACAATTGTAGAAAAAAAGCATTTCTTCGTAACAAAAAAAAATTCGAATCGAGTTCGAAATTCAAGACGTACATACCTTTTTTTTAGTGTCAGAAAGGCCATTAAGGAGTACCTACTAAAACAAATTAAATAATAAATACGTTATCACTAAGGAATGATAGTATGAGTTGCTGGCGGTACAATTAACAAAAAACACATGTTTT
>LR990883.1:8146589-8169192 GCA_905163395.2 Endotricha flammealis
CTTCAGCGTCTGATCTCCCAGTTTGAATTGGGGTGTTGTGTACTTGAGGCGGTTAGTGAGCAGCATAGCCTGCGTTTTATGACCAGCAAATTTCATTTTGGCCTTCTTGCCCCAGTCCTCAATCAGATCCAGCGCCTCCCTCACTGTTTCCTCGAGGTTTTCGGTGGAGTCAGCCGCCGCTACGACCAAAATGTCGTCGGCATAAGCCTGGATCTCTGCTTTTAGGGAGCTCGCGGTTTTCAGAAGAGGATCGAGCTGTATGTTCCAGAGAAGGGGGCCGAGAACCGACCCCTGGACGCATCCTCTGCTAGGTTTCCTTACCACAGTTTCGCCCATGTACCTAAGGTCTACGGTCCTGTTTGATAGGTAGCTTGTTATAACTCTGATAGTTTGCACATCAACCTTCTTTTTGTGTAGCTCCATGATGATGCCTGGCCACCAGCAATTATCGAATGCACCTTCGATGTCTAAGGATATCATGGCCACGAGCTTCTTTTCCTTTATTCCGTCTTTAACTGTGGTGAGTGCATCGTATAGAGCGTCCTCAGTGCTGCATTGTGGTACGAAACCATATTGACGAAGGTCCAGTTTTTCTCCGTTGCCAAGTGTCCACGTTAGCCTCGTAGCAAGGAGTTTTTCGCAGACTTTGCTCAGCACAGGCAAGAGTCCGATAGGCCGGTATGACTTGGGTGTTGCGTAGTCATCCTTGCCCGGCTTCGGGATCACCTTGATTCTTGCAGATTTCCAGGGTGTAGGAAAGTGTCCTAGCCGCAAGCAGCTGTTATAGATGGCCAACTGGATTTCTGGGAATACTAGGTGACCCCTCAGGCAGATATCTGAGGTGAGTCCGTCTTCCCCGGGAGACTTGCTGGAGTTCATCTGACTATATACAGTCTTGACTTCTTCTAGGGTGAACAGTGGGCTGGTTTTCGGGTATTCGGAGTCTCTACTGATCTCGCACAAAAGCCCCTCCGTCTTTGTTCTGACTTCACGATGGTATTCTGCATCTTGCGTAGGATCGTCAGGTGAAAAGAAGGTGTCGGCGAGTATTTGCGCAGATCCTGCAGAATCCAGCACATCGCTGTTCGGGGACGCTCGTAGTAGCGTATCGGTGTCATGTCGTTCACAAAGCTTGAGAACCCTGTACGACCCTGCCACACTGTCTCCTTTTTCTCAGTATTGCAGAACTCCTTCCAGCTGGCAGTGATGGTAGTCTGTATCAGAGATTTGTACTCTGCCTTCAGCCGTTGGTATTGGTTGACTAACTCAGTTTTCCTTGCTTGGTTTGCGTTCTGTATTCTTCTTCTGTACCTGAGCACTTCTTTCTTTTTTTCTGCTAATTCTTTCGTCCACCATACCACAGCTTTAGGTTTGGCACCACTCTGCTTCACGGGCATGCTAGCTCGACTGGCTTCGGTCAATATCCTGGTGTAGTTACAGATCAGCTCATCCAACTCTTCCGCTGTAGTCATCTCCAGTACTTTTTCAGGTGTTAAGTTCTCCTGCTCGACTCTATGTTCAACTTCTTGTCTGAATTTGGTCCAATCAGCTTTTTCTGTTTTGAAAATTCGTGTTGAGCTACTCTCTTTTGCTGTAGTTTGTGTGCTGTTCGCAACAGAAAAAGTAATCATGCGATGATCGGATAGTGTAACTACCCCTGGATCCACCCGCCAGTGTCCAATCTTTTCAATGAGACTACTGGAACACACCGTGACGTCTATTATACTTGTGTATAGCCTGTCTCCTCTGTGAATATAAAACGTCGGCGTGTTGCCCTCATTAAGGACGTGAAGATCGAGCTGAGACGTCAGATCCATGAACTCTCGTCCCCTCCGATCGTCCACGTCTGATCCCCACCAGGTACTGGCCGCGTTTAAATCTCCGCCTACAATTAGGTTAGGAGTGTCAAGTTTTGTCACAATGTACTCAATTTTGGACAGGTCATCCCGTATGTCGATGGTCTTGTCTAGATACAAAGAAATGAACCCGATTCTGGTACCGTTTACCTTGAGGATGCAGCCCACCATTGATTCGAAAACCAAGTCCGGGTTTTGCTCAACTTCAATGTTGGCATCCGTAATTGCTATAGCCGCCCGGACCGGGTTATTCTGATCGCTGGTGGACTTCTGTATTATTCTCACGTTGGGCGCTGTGACGTGGGCCTTTGCCCCGATATAGGGTTCCTGCAGGAGAATAATGGAGATGCGTTTTTCGGCAGCCGCCTGAAAGCATTCCTTGGTTGCAGCGAACCCTCTACCCAGATTGACCTGTCCTACTGTTGTTTTACAATTTCTGTTGAAGGTCTCCGTGACAACTGTATCTTAACAAAAGTAGGTCACCGCAGACCGCGCTAAACGGTCCCAGCGTTGCCACTCCGGGCACGAGGAGCTGAAGGCGGGATGCGCGAAACTGCTGTGGCCTGTGATCCTGCAGTTAATGCAGCTGGGGTCTGCGCTGCGTTCTGTGCAGGCACGAGTGTCGTGCGCGCCTGCGCAGTAGCCGCAGCATCGCTCACTATTGCAGTCTCGGGCGATGTGGCCAAATCCCAGGCAGTTAAAGCACTGTTTGACGGGGGAGTGGTCCATCGCTGGTACAATCTGGTAGCCAACTCTGAGTTCCTGGCCTTTGAAGCTGCGCCATATGTAAGGGCTGACCTCGACGATGACGTTATTCCTCGAGTCATTTCGGCCTTTCGTTCTGCGCAAAACCTTAACGTGAGCTTTTTCGGTGGTGGTGTCAGGCAGAAGTTTCGAGTTTTGCTTCACAAGTGCTTCCTCTAATTTTGCATCACTCAGATCTGGTGCAACTCCTACCAGTTTGAGCAGCGGTCTGCGAACCGCGGGCTGCGATACTGTGAGCCGACCGGCAGTTTTAATTGCCTCAGAAAGCCGTGTGCGATCCTTCTCAGTGTCGCAGTTTATCACGACTTTCTGATTGCGGGTGGTCCGCATACCATTGATCCCGATGCCCAACTGTACGACGTCGACCTTTTCTTTAATATTTTTAACCACTTCGTGGCCAGAGTGCTGCGGATCTATAGACTCCACCATTATTGGGTAGCGTGGTCTCATGAGCGCGTCCCTGTAGCTTGGACGGTTATTTGTTTCCTCGTTATTTTTACTTATTGCAGGCTGACTCTCCAGTGTGTTGAGTTCTTGGTGTCCACGACATGGTGGTGGCGGTTGGCTGATCACCGCCCCTAAGGTCTTCAACTGAGTTTGGATGTCGCTGAGAGCCTGGTTAGTAGTTTCCGTTAAGTGTCTATTTTTGGACAACTCTTCCCTGATTGCGTCACGTACAATAACGGCAATTGAGTTGTTTGGGCTAGTATCCGGGAGTACGGAATTGCTAGGCATGTCATCAACGGTCTTCGGCAATTCACAATCTTTGTAGTCACTGAGACGTACAGCAATATCATACAGCTCCTCAAGGCAGTGCTTCAGGACCTTTTTATTGTTCACTATATTTCCAGGTTGTTCCAGTGCACGGAGCGCCTCCCGGTAGGTGCTTGACGCCTTTGCGACCAATGCCCTCGGAGTTCCTGGTGGAAGCAGGTTGACTTTGGAGGCATCAGAAGACCGAGTCTTCGGTGTTTCGCAGGCCTCAGAGGGCCCTGGCAGCTGAGCGTCTGTTTCTGCCACATCGGCAACGGGCGCATTACTTTCAGTCATGGAGGAATTGGGGCTAATGATGATTCTAAGTTTTGGCGCAAACGGCACCCGCTGTGGTTTAGGCATTGCCCCTAATTCTACGGTTTCTTTTTCAGGGGGTGTATCTGCGGCTAAAGGAGCGGCGGTTGCAGCAGCAGCTGCGGCAGCACTCGCTCTTCGAGTTTTTATAGGTGAGTGTTTTATCATTGCGATGTTTTATCAAATTAACTAATGTGTTCTTTTTTCCTATTTCAGGTTCTGAGGACGAGAAGGAAGGTTGGTGGAGCAAGTGATAAATTGCTGAAGGCTAGATCGGCAAAATGTAGCAATAATTATTAGTTAATACACGTAAAAGTCCAAGAGAAGAAGAAGAATCGGGGTAAAGTTAAATGGTAGTCTTCGGAGCTAAACTGGTCAAAAAGACGGTAAACAAGTCCACAAAACAACTTTCCGAGGCGTAAGTATATCAGAGAGTGAGGTGGCGCTCTCGCTAGGGTATTGCCGTACTTCGGCACCTTAGTGCTTGACCACTGGGAGGGAGGGTGGGCGTTTTTATTCAATTTTCTTGTCCCTACCGGACAAGAGACGAGAGGGGAACACGTTCCCGACGTTCCTGAGGGCTGACGGACTCTAAAACAGGTAGATATTTGACTTTGAAGTTTTAATAAATTTTTAATATGAAATTTTAATGTTTACGTCTTAAATTGTTATTACAGGTGGGAAAACGGTGGGGAATCCACGGGGGGGCAAGGAGATGCTTTAAGAGCAATATCTGGAAGGCAACAAATCAACTAAAGGGTAAGTATCTGCGACTTTAAAATTGTGTCTGAGAATTTAGTATGGAGATTGCAATTGGTTAGGTAACCTCGGTTTCCTTCAAAAATTTTAAGGATGGGCGTTTTTATTCAATTTTCTTGTCCCTACCGGACAAGAGACGAGAGGGGAACACGTTCCCGACGTTCCTGAGGGCTGACGGACTCTAAAACAGGTAGATATTTGACTTTGAAGTTTTAATAAATTTTTAATATGAAATTTTAATGTTTACGTCTTAAATTGTTATTACAGGTGGGAAAACGGTGGGGAATCCACGGGGGGGCAAGGAGATGCTTTAAGAGCAATATCTGGAAGGCAACAAATCAACTAAAGGGTAAGTATCTGCGACTTTAAAATTGTGTCTGAGAATTTAGTATGGAGATTGCAATTGGTTAGGTCACCTCGGTTTCCTTCAAAAATTTTAAGGATGGGCGTTTTTATTCAATTTTCTTGTCCCTACCGGACAAGAGACGAGAGGGGAACACGTTCCCGACGTTCCTGAGGGCTGACGGACTCTAAAACAGGTAGATATTTGACTTTGAAGTTTTAATAAATTTTTAATATGAAATTTTAATGTTTACGTCTTAAATTGTTATTACAGGTGGGAAAACGGTGGGGAATCCACGGGGGGGCAAGGAGATGCTTTAAGAGCAATATCTGGAAGGCAACAAATCAACTAAAGGGTAAGTATCTGCGACTTTAAAATTGTGTCTGAGAATTTAGTATGGAGATTGCAATTGGTTAGGTAACCTCGGTTTCCTTCAAAAATTTTAAGGATGGGCGTTTTTATTCAATTTTCTTGTCCCTACCGGACAAGAGACGAGAGGGGAACACGTTCCCGACGTTCCTGAGGGCTGACGGACTCTAAAACAGGTAGATATTTGACTTTGAAGTTTTAATAAATTTTTAATATGAAATTTTAATGTTTACGTCTTAAATTGTTATTACAGGTGGGAAAACGGTGGGGAATCCACGGGGGGGCAAGGAGATGCTTTAAGAGCAATATCTGGAAGGCAACAAATCAACTAAAGGGTAAGTATCTGCGACTTTAAAATTGTGTCTGAGAATTTAGTATGGAGATTGCAATTGGTTAGGTAACCTCGGTTTCCTTCAAAAATTTTAAGGATGGGCGTTTTTATTCAATTTTCTTGTCCCTACCGGACAAGAGACGAGAGGGGAACACGTTCCCGACGTTCCTGAGGGCTGACGGACTCTAAAACAGGTAGATATTTGACTTTGAAGTTTTAATAAATTTTTAATATGAAATTTTAATGTTTACGTCTTAAATTGTTATTACAGGTGGGAAAACGGTGGGGAATCCACGGGGGGGCAAGGAGATGCTTTAAGAGCAATATCTGGAAGGCAACAAATCAACTAAAGGGTAAGTATCTGCGACTTTAAAATTGTGTCTGAGAATTTAGTATGGAGATTGCAATTGGTTAGGTAACCTCGGTTTCCTTCAAAAATTTTAAGGATGGGCGTTTTTATTCAATTTTCTTGTCCCTACCGGACAAGAGACGAGAGGGGAACACGTTCCCGACGTTCCTGAGGGCTGACGGACTCTAAAACAGGTAGATATTTGACTTTGAAGTTTTAATAAATTTTTAATATGAAATTTTAATGTTTACGTCTTAAATTGTTATTACAGGTGGGAAAACGGTGGGGAATCCACGGGGGGGCAAGGAGATGCTTTAAGAGCAATATCTGGAAGGCAACAAATCAACTAAAGGGTAAGTATCTGCGACTTTAAAATTGTGTCTGAGAATTTAGTATGGAGATTGCAATTGGTTAGGTAACCTCGGTTTCCTTCAAAAATTTTAAGGATGGGCGTTTTTATTCAATTTTCTTGTCCCTACCGGACAAGAGACGAGAGGGGAACACGTTCCCGACGTTCCTGAGGGCTGACGGACTCTAAAACAGGTAGATATTTGACTTTGAAGTTTTAATAAATTTTTAATATGAAATTTTAATGTTTACGTCTTAAATTGTTATTACAGGTGGGAAAACGGTGGGGAATCCACGGGGGGGCAAGGAGATGCTTTAAGAGCAATATCTGGAAGGCAACAAATCAACTAAAGGGTAAGTATCTGCGACTTTAAAATTGTGTCTGAGAATTTAGTATGGAGATTGCAATTGGTTAGGTAACCTCGGTTTCCTTCAAAAATTTTAAGGATGGGCGTTTTTATTCAATTTTCTTGTCCCTACCGGACAAGAGACGAGAGGGGAACACGTTCCCGACGTTCCTGAGGGCTGACGGACTCTAAAACAGGTAGATATTTGACTTTGAAGTTTTAATAAATTTTTAATATGAAATTTTAATGTTTACGTCTTAAATTGTTATTACAGGTGGGAAAACGGTGGGGAATCCACGGGGGGGCAAGGAGATGCTTTAAGAGCAATATCTGGAAGGCAACAAATCAACTAAAGGGTAAGTATCTGCGACTTTAAAATTGTGTCTGAGAATTTAGTATGGAGATTGCAATTGGTTAGGTAACCTCGGTTTCCTTCAAAAATTTTAAGGATGGGCGTTTTTATTCAATTTTCTTGTCCCTACCGGACAAGAGACGAGAGGGGAACACGTTCCCGACGTTCCTGAGGGCTGACGGACTCTAAAACAGGTAGATATTTGACTTTGAAGTTTTAATAAATTTTTAATATGAAATTTTAATGTTTACGTCTTAAATTGTTATTACAGGTGGGAAAACGGTGGGGAATCCACGGGGGGGCAAGGAGATGCTTTAAGAGCAATATCTGGAAGGCAACAAATCAACTAAAGGGTAAGTATCTGCGACTTTAAAATTGTGTCTGAGAATTTAGTATGGAGATTGCAATTGGTTAGGTAACCTCGGTTTCCTTCAAAAATTTTAAGGATGGGCGTTTTTATTCAATTTTCTTGTCCCTACCGGACAAGAGACGAGAGGGGAACACGTTCCCGACGTTCCTGAGGGCTGACGGACTCTAAAACAGGTAGATATTTGACTTTGAAGTTTTAATAAATTTTTAATATGAAATTTTAATGTTTACGTCTTAAATTGTTATTACAGGTGGGAAAACGGTGGGGAATCCACGGGGGGGCAAGGAGATGCTTTAAGAGCAATATCTGGAAGGCAACAAATCAACTAAAGGGTAAGTATCTGCGACTTTAAAATTGTGTCTGAGAATTTAGTATGGAGATTGCAATTGGTTAGGTAACCTCGGTTTCCTTCAAAAATTTTAAGGATGGGCGTTTTTATTCAATTTTCTTGTCCCTACCGGACAAGAGACGAGAGGGGAACACGTTCCCGACGTTCCTGAGGGCTGACGGACTCTAAAACAGGTAGATATTTGACTTTGAAGTTTTAATAAATTTTTAATATGAAATTTTAATGTTTACGTCTTAAATTGTTATTACAGGTGGGAAAACGGTGGGGAATCCACGGGGGGGCAAGGAGATGCTTTAAGAGCAATATCTGGAAGGCAACAAATCAACTAAAGGGTAAGTATCTGCGACTTTAAAATTGTGTCTGAGAATTTAGTATGGAGATTGCAATTGGTTAGGTAACCTCGGTTTCCTTCAAAAATTTTAAGGATGGGCGTTTTTATTCAATTTTCTTGTCCCTACCGGACAAGAGACGAGAGGGGAACACGTTCCCGACGTTCCTGAGGGCTGACGGACTCTAAAACAGGTAGATATTTGACTTTGAAGTTTTAATAAATTTTTAATATGAAATTTTAATGTTTACGTCTTAAATTGTTATTACAGGTGGGAAAACGGTGGGGAATCCACGGGGGGGCAAGGAGATGCTTTAAGAGCAATATCTGGAAGGCAACAAATCAACTAAAGGGTAAGTATCTGCGACTTTAAAATTGTGTCTGAGAATTTAGTATGGAGATTGCAATTGGTTAGGTAACCTCGGTTTCCTTCAAAAATTTTAAGGATGGGCGTTTTTATTCAATTTTCTTGTCCCTACCGGACAAGAGACGAGAGGGGAACACGTTCCCGACGTTCCTGAGGGCTGACGGACTCTAAAACAGGTAGATATTTGACTTTGAAGTTTTAATAAATTTTTAATATGAAATTTTAATGTTTACGTCTTAAATTGTTATTACAGGTGGGAAAACGGTGGGGAATCCACGGGGGGGCAAGGAGATGCTTTAAGAGCAATATCTGGAAGGCAACAAATCAACTAAAGGGTAAGTATCTGCGACTTTAAAATTGTGTCTGAGAATTTAGTATGGAGATTGCAATTGGTTAGGTAACCTCGGTTTCCTTCAAAAATTTTAAGGATGGGCGTTTTTATTCAATTTTCTTGTCCCTACCGGACAAGAGACGAGAGGGGAACACGTTCCCGACGTTCCTGAGGGCTGACGGACTCTAAAACAGGTAGATATTTGACTTTGAAGTTTTAATAAATTTTTAATATGAAATTTTAATGTTTACGTCTTAAATTGTTATTACAGGTGGGAAAACGGTGGGGAATCCACGGGGGGGCAAGGAGATGCTTTAAGAGCAATATCTGGAAGGCAACAAATCAACTAAAGGGTAAGTATCTGCGACTTTAAAATTGTGTCTGAGAATTTAGTATGGAGATTGCAATTGGTTAGGTAACCTCGGTTTCCTTCAAAAATTTTAAGGATGGGCGTTTTTATTCAATTTTCTTGTCCCTACCGGACAAGAGACGAGAGGGGAACACGTTCCCGACGTTCCTGAGGGCTGACGGACTCTAAAACAGGTAGATATTTGACTTTGAAGTTTTAATAAATTTTTAATATGAAATTTTAATGTTTACGTCTTAAATTGTTATTACAGGTGGGAAAACGGTGGGGAATCCACGGGGGGGCAAGGAGATGCTTTAAGAGCAATATCTGGAAGGCAACAAATCAACTAAAGGGTAAGTATCTGCGACTTTAAAATTGTGTCTGAGAATTTAGTATGGAGATTGCAATTGGTTAGGTAACCTCGGTTTCCTTCAAAAATTTTAAGGATGGGCGTTTTTATTCAATTTCTTGTCCCTACCGGACAAGAGACGAGAGGGGAACACGTTCCCGACGTTCCTGAGGGCTGACGGACTCTAAAACAGGTAGATATTTGACTTTGAAGTTTTAATAAATTTTTAATATGAAATTTTAATGTTTACGTCTTAAATTGTTATTACAGGTGGGAAAACGGTGGGGAATCCACGGGGGGGCAAGGAGATGCTTTAAGAGCAATATCTGGAAGGCAACAAATCAACTAAAGGGTAAGTATCTGCGACTTTAAAATTGTGTCTGAGAATTTAGTATGGAGATTGCAATTGGTTAGGTAACCTCGGTTTCCTTCAAAAATTTTAAGGATGGGCGTTTTTATTCAATTTTCTTGTCCCTACCGGACAAGAGACGAGAGGGGAACACGTTCCCGACGTTCCTGAGGGCTGACGGACTCTAAAACAGGTAGATATTTGACTTTGAAGTTTTAATAAATTTTTAATATGAAATTTTAATGTTTACGTCTTAAATTGTTATTACAGGTGGGAAAACGGTGGGGAATCCACGGGGGGGCAAGGAGATGCTTTAAGAGCAATATCTGGAAGGCAACAAATCAACTAAAGGGTAAGTATCTGCGACTTTAAAATTGTGTCTGAGAATTTAGTATGGAGATTGCAATTGGTTAGGTAACCTCGGTTTCCTTCAAAAATTTTAAGGATGGGCGTTTTTATTCAATTTTCTTGTCCCTACCGGACAAGAGACGAGAGGGGAACACGTTCCCGACGTTCCTGAGGGCTGACGGACTCTAAAACAGGTAGATATTTGACTTTGAAGTTTTAATAAATTTTTAATATGAAATTTTAATGTTTACGTCTTAAATTGTTATTACAGGTGGGAAAACGGTGGGGAATCCACGGGGGGGCAAGGAGATGCTTTAAGAGCAATATCTGGAAGGCAACAAATCAACTAAAGGGTAAGTATCTGCGACTTTAAAATTGTGTCTGAGAATTTAGTATGGAGATTGCAATTGGTTAGGTAACCTCGGTTTCCTTCAAAAATTTTAAGGATGGGCGTTTTTATTCAATTTTCTTGTCCCTACCGGACAAGAGACGAGAGGGGAACACGTTCCCGACGTTCCTGAGGGCTGACGGACTCTAAAACAGGTAGATATTTGACTTTGAAGTTTTAATAAATTTTTAATATGAAATTTTAATGTTTACGTCTTAAATTGTTATTACAGGTGGGAAAACGGTGGGGAATCCACGGGGGGGCAAGGAGATGCTTTAAGAGCAATATCTGGAAGGCAACAAATCAACTAAAGGGTAAGTATCTGCGACTTTAAAATTGTGTCTGAGAATTTAGTATGGAGATTGCAATTGGTTAGGTAACCTCGGTTTCCTTCAAAAATTTTAAGGATGGGCGTTTTTATTCAATTTTCTTGTCCCTACCGGACAAGAGACGAGAGGGGAACACGTTCCCGACGTTCCTGAGGGCTGACGGACTCTAAAACAGGTAGATATTTGACTTTGAAGTTTTAATAAATTTTTAATATGAAATTTTAATGTTTACGTCTTAAATTGTTATTACAGGTGGGAAACGGTGGGGGAATCCACGGGGGGGCAAGGAGATGCTTTAAGAGCAATATCTGGAAGGCAACAAATCAACTAAAGGGTAAGTATCTGCGACTTTAAAATTGTGTCTGAGAATTTAGTATGGAGATTGCAATTGGTTAGGTAACCTCGGTTTCCTTCAAAAATTTTAAGGATGGGCGTTTTTATTCAATTTTCTTGTCCCTACCGGACAAGAGACGAGAGGGGAACACGTTCCCGACGTTCCTGAGGGCTGACGGACTCTAAAACAGGTAGATATTTGACTTTGAAGTTTTAATAAATTTTTAATATGAAATTTTAATGTTTACGTCTTAAATTGTTATTACAGGTGGGAAAACGGTGGGGAATCCACGGGGGGGCAAGGAGATGCTTTAAGAGCAATATCTGGAAGGCAACAAATCAACTAAAGGGTAAGTATCTGCGACTTTAAAATTGTGTCTGAGAATTTAGTATGGAGATTGCAATTGGTTAGGTAACCTCGGTTTCCTTCAAAAATTTTAAGGATGGGCGTTTTTATTCAATTTTCTTGTCCCTACCGGACAAGAGACGAGAGGGGAACACGTTCCCGACGTTCCTGAGGGCTGACGGACTCTAAAACAGGTAGATATTTGACTTTGAAGTTTTAATAAATTTTTAATATGAAATTTTAATGTTTACGTCTTAAATTGTTATTACAGGTGGGAAAACGGTGGGAATCCACGGGGGGGCAAGGAGATGCTTTAAGAGCAATATCTGGAAGGCAACAAATCAACTAAAGGGTAAGTATCTGCGACTTTAAAATTGTGTCTGAGAATTTAGTATGGAGATTGCAATTGGTTAGGTAACCTCGGTTTCCTTCAAAAATTTTAAGGATGGGCGTTTTTATTCAATTTTCTTGTCCCTACCGGACAAGAGACGAGAGGGGAACACGTTCCCGACGTTCCTGAGGGCTGACGGACTCTAAAACAGGTAGATATTTGACTTTGAAGTTTTAATAAATTTTTAATATGAAATTTTAATGTTTACGTCTTAAATTGTTATTACAGGTGGGAAAACGGTGGGGAATCCACGGGGGGGCAAGGAGATGCTTTAAGAGCAATATCTGGAAGGCAACAAATCAACTAAAGGGTAAGTATCTGCGACTTTAAAATTGTGTCTGAGAATTTAGTATGGAGATTGCAATTGGTTAGGTAACCTCGGTTTCCTTCAAAAATTTTAAGGATGGGCGTTTTTATTCAATTTTCTTGTCCCTACCGGACAAGAGACGAGAGGGGAACACGTTCCCGACGTTCCTGAGGGCTGACGGACTCTAAAACAGGTAGATATTTGACTTTGAAGTTTTAATAAATTTTTAATATGAAATTTTAATGTTTACGTCTTAAATTGTTATTACAGGTGGGAAAACGGTGGGGAATCCACGGGGGGGCAAGGAGATGCTTTAAGAGCAATATCTGGAAGGCAACAAATCAACTAAAGGGTAAGTATCTGCGACTTTAAAATTGTGTCTGAGAATTTAGTATGGAGATTGCAATTGGTTAGGTAACCTCGGTTTCCTTCAAAAATTTTATGGATGGGCGTTTTTATTCAATTTTCTTGTCCCTACCGGACAAGAGACGAGAGGGGAACACGTTCCCGACGTTCCTGAGGGCTGACGGACTCTAAAACAGGTAGATATTTGACTTTGAAGTTTTAATAAATTTTTAATATGAAATTTTAATGTTTACGTCTTAAATTGTTATTACAGGTGGGAAAACGGTGGGGAATCCACGGGGGGGCAAGGAGATGCTTTAAGAGCAATATCTGGAAGGCAACAAATCAACTAAAGGGTAAGTATCTGCGACTTTAAAATTGTGTCTGAGAATTTAGTATGGAGATTGCAATTGGTTAGGTAACCTCGGTTTCCTTCAAAAATTTTAAGGATGGGCGTTTTTATTCAATTTTCTTGTCCCTACCGGACAAGAGACGAGAGGGGAACACGTTCCCGACGTTCCTGAGGGCTGACGGACTCTAAAACAGGTAGATATTTGACTTTGAAGTTTTAATAAATTTTTAATATGAAATTTTAATGTTTACGTCTTAAATTGTTATTACAGGTGGGAAAACGGTGGGGAATCCACGGGGGGGCAAGGAGATGCTTTAAGAGCAATATCTGGAAGGCAACAAATCAACTAAAGGGTAAGTATCTGCGACTTTAAAATTGTGTCTGAGAATTTAGTATGGAGATTGCAATTGGTTAGGTAACCTCGGTTTCCTTCAAAAATTTTAAGGATGGGCGTTTTTATTCAATTTTCTTGTCCCTACCGGACAAGAGACGAGAGGGGAACACGTTCCCGACGTTCCTGAGGGCTGACGGACTCTAAAACAGGTAGATATTTGACTTTGAAGTTTTAATAAATTTTTAATATGAAATTTTAATGTTTACGTCTTAAATTGTTATTACAGGTGGGAAAACGGTGGGGAATCCACGGGGGGGCAAGGAGATGCTTTAAGAGCAATATCTGGAAGGCAACAAATCAACTAAAGGGTAAGTATCTGCGACTTTAAAATTGTGTCTGAGAATTTAGTATGGAGATTGCAATTGGTTAGGTAACCTCGGTTTCCTTCAAAAATTTTAAGGATGGGCGTTTTTATTCAATTTTCTTGTCCCTACCGGACAAGAGACGAGAGGGGAACACGTTCCCGACGTTCCTGAGGGCTGACGGACTCTAAAACAGGTAGATATTTGACTTTGAAGTTTTAATAAATTTTTAATATGAAATTTTAATGTTTACGTCTTAAATTGTTATTACAGGTGGGAAAACGGTGGGGAATCCACGGGGGGGCAAGGAGATGCTTTAAGAGCAATATCTGGAAGGCAACAAATCAACTAAAGGGTAAGTATCTGCGACTTTAAAATTGTGTCTGAGAATTTAGTATGGAGATTGCAATTGGTTAGGTAACCTCGGTTTCCTTCAAAAATTTTAAGGAATGGGCGTTTTTATTCAATTTTCTTGTCCCTACCGGACAAGAGACGAGAGGGGAACACGTTCCCGACGTTCCTGAGGGCTGACGGACTCTAAAACAGGTAGATATTTGACTTTGAAGTTTTAATAAATTTTTAATATGAAATTTTAATGTTTACGTCTTAAATTGTTATTACAGGTGGGAAAACGGTGGGGAATCCACGGGGGGGCAAGGAGATGCTTTAAGAGCAATATCTGGAAGGCAACAAATCAACTAAAGGGTAAGTATCTGCGACTTTAAAATTGTGTCTGAGAATTTAGTATGGAGATTGCAATTGGTTAGGTAACCTCGGTTTCCTTCAAAAATTTTAAGGATGGGCGTTTTTATTCAATTTTCTTGTCCCTACCGGACAAGAGACGAGAGGGAACACGTTCCCGACGTTCCTGAGGGCTGACGGACTCTAAAACAGGTAGATATTTGACTTTGAAGTTTTAATAAATTTTTAATATGAAATTTTAATGTTTACGTCTTAAATTGTTATTACAGGTGGGAAAACGGTGGGGAATCCACGGGGGGGCAAGGAGATGCTTTAAGAGCAATATCTGGAAGGCAACAAATCAACTAAAGGGTAAGTATCTGCGACTTTAAAATTGTGTCTGAGAATTTAGTATGGAGATTGCAATTGGTTAGGTAACCTCGGTTTCCTTCAAAAATTTTAAGGATGGGCGTTTTTATTCAATTTTCTTGTCCCTACCGGACAAGAGACGAGAGGGGGAACACGTTCCCGACGTTCCTGAGGGCTGACGGACTCTAAAACAGGTAGATATTTGACTTTGAAGTTTTAATAAATTTTTAATATGAAATTTTAATGTTTACGTCTTAAATTGTTATTACAGGTGGGAAAACGGTGGGGAATCCACGGGGGGGCAAGGAGATGCTTTAAGAGCAATATCTGGAAGGCAACAAATCAACTAAAGGGTAAGTATCTGCGACTTTAAAATTGTGTCTGAGAATTTAGTATGGAGATTGCAATTGGTTAGGTAACCTCGGTTTCCTTCAAAAATTTTAAGGATGGGCGTTTTTATTCAATTTTCTTGTCCCTACCGGACAAGAGACGAGAGGGGAACACGTTCCCGACGTTCCTGAGGGCTGACGGACTCTAAAACAGGTAGATATTTGACTTTGAAGTTTTAATAAATTTTTAATATGAAATTTTAATGTTTACGTCTTAAATTGTTATTACAGGTGGGAAAACGGTGGGGAATCCACGGGGGGGCAAGGAGATGCTTTAAGAGCAATATCTGGAAGGCAACAAATCAACTAAAGGGTAAGTATCTGCGACTTTAAAATTGTGTCTGAGAATTTAGTATGGACACGTTCCCGACGTTCCTGAGGGCTGACGGACTCTAAAACAGGTAGATATTTGACTTTGAAGTTTTAATAAATTTTTAATATGAAATTTTAATGTTTACGTCTTAAATTGTTATTACAGGTGGGAAAACGGTGGGGAATCCACGGGGGGGCAAGGAGATGCTTAAGAGCATATCTGGAAGGCAACAAATCAACTAAAGGGTAAGTATCTGCGACTTTAAAATTGTGTCTGAGAATTTAGTATGGAGATTGCAATTGGTTAGGTAACCTCGGTTTCCTTCAAAAATTTTAAGGATGGGCGTTTTTTATTCAATTTTCTTGTCCCTACCGGACAAGAGACGAGAGGGGAACACGTTCCCGACGTTCCTGAGGGCTGACGGACTCTAAAACAGGTAGATATTTGACTTTGTAGTTTTAATAAATTTTTAATATGAAATTTAATGTTTACGTCTTAAATTGTTATTACAGGTGGGAAACGGTGGGAATCCACGGGGGGCAAGGAGATGCTTTAAGAGCAATATCTGAAGGCAACAAATCAACTAAAGGGTAAGTATCTGCGACTTTAAAATTGTGTCTGAGAATTTAGTATGGAGATTGCAATTGGTTAGGTAACCTCGGTTTCCTTCAAAAATTTTAAGGATGGGCGTTTTTATTCAATTTTCTTGTCCCTACCGGACAAGAGACGAGAGGGGAACACGTTCCCGACGTTCCTGAGGGCTGACGGACTCTAAAACAGGTAGATATTTGACTTTGAAGTTTTAATAAATTTTTAATATGAAATTTAATGTTTACGTCTTAAATTGTTATTACAGGTGGGAAAACGGTGGGGAATCCACGGGGGGGCAAGGAGATGCTTTAAGAGCAATATCTGGAAGGCAACAAAATCAACTAAAGGGTAAGTATCTGCGACTTTAAAATTGTGTCTGAGAATTTAGTATGGAGATTGCAATTGGTTAGGTAACCTCGGTTTCCTTCAAAATTTTAAGGATGGGCGTTTTTATTCAATTTTCTTGTCCTACCGGACAAGAGACGAGAGGGGAACACGTTCCCGACGTTCCTGAGGGCTGACGGACTCTAAAACAGGTAGATATTTGACTTTGAAGTTTTAATAAATTTTTATATGAAATTTTAATGTTTACGTCTTAAATTGTTATTACAGGTGGGAAAACGGTGGGAATCCACGGGGGGCAAGGAGATGCTTTAAGAGCAATATCTGGAAGGCAACAAATCAACTAAAGGGTAAGTATCTGCGACTTTAAAATTGTGTCTGAGAATTTAGTATGGAGATTGCAATTGGTTAGGTACCTCGGTTTCCTTCAAAAATTTTAAGGATGGCGTTTTTATTCAATTTTCTTGTCCCTACCGGACAAGAGACGAGAGGGGAACACGTTCCCGACGTTCCTGAGGGCTGACGGACTCTAAAACAGGTAGATATTTGACTTTGAAGTTTTAATAAATTTTTAATATGAAATTTTAATGTTTACGTCTTAAATTGTTATTACAGGTGGAAAACGGTGGGGAATCCACGGGGGGCAAGGAGATGCTTTAAGAGCAATATCTGGAAGGCAACAAATCAACTAAAGGGTAAGTATCTGCGACTTTAAAATTGTGTCTGAGAATTTAGTATGGAGATTGCAATTGGTTAGGTAACCTCGGTTTCCTTCAAAAATTTAAGGATGGGCGTTTTTATTCAATTTTCTTGTCCCTACCGGACAAGAGACGAGAGGGGAACACGTTCCCGACGTTCCTGAGGGCTGACGGACTCTAAAACAGGTAGATATTTGACTTTGAAGTTTTAATAAATTTTTAATATGAGAAATTTTAATGTTTACGTCTTAAATTGTTATTACAGGTGGGAAAACGGTGGGGAATCCACGGGGGGGCAAGGAGATGCTTTAAGAGCAATATCTGGAAGGCAACAAATCAACTAAAGGGTAAGTATCTGCGACTTTAAAATTGTGTCTGAGAATTTAGTATGGAGATTGCAATTGGTTAGGTAACCTCGGTTTCCTTCAAAAATTTTAAGGATGGGCGTTTTATGGAGATTGCAATTGGTTAGGTAACCTCGGTTTCCTTCAAAAATTTTTAGGATGGGCGTTTTTTATTCAATTTTCTTGTCCCTACCGGACAAGAGACGAGAGGGGAACACGTTCCCGACGTTCCTGAGGGCTGACGGACTCTAAAACAGGTAGATATTTGACTTTGAAGTTTTAATAAATTTTTAATATGAAATTTTTAATGTTTACGTCTTAAATTGTTATTACAGGTGGGGAAAACGGTGGGGAATCCACGGGGGGGCAAGGAGATGCTTTTAAGAGCAATATCTGGAAGGCAACAAATCAACTAAAGGGTAAGTATCTGCGACTTTAAAATTGTGTCTGAGAATTTAGTATGGAGATTGCAATTGGTTAGGTAACCTCGGTTTCCTTCAAAAATTTTTAGGATGGGCGTTTTTATTCAATTTTCTTGTCCCTACCGGACAAGAGACGAGAGGGGAACACGTTCCCGACGTTCCTGAGGGCTGACGGACTCTAAAACAGGTAGATATTTGACTTTGAAGTTTTAATAAATTTTTAATATGAAATTTTTAATGTTTACGTCTTAAATTGTTATTACAGGTGGGGAAAACGGTGGGGAATCACGGGGGGGCAAGGAGATGCTTTAAGAGCAATATCTGGAAGGCAACAAATCAACTAAAGGGTAAGTATCTGCGACTTTAAAATTGTGTCTGAGAATTTAGTATGGAGATTGCAATTGGTTAGGTAACCTCGGTTTCCTTCAAAAATTTTTAGGATGGGCGTTTTTATTCAATTTTCTTGTCCCTACCGGACAAGAGACGAGAGGGGAACACGTTCCCGACGTTCCTGAGGGCTGACGGACTCTAAACAGGTAGATATTTGACTTTGAAGTTTTAATAAATTTTTAATATGAAATTTTTAATGTTTACGTCTTAAATTGTTATTACAGGTGGGAAAACGGTGGGGAATCCACGGGGGGCAAGGAGATGCTTTAAGAGCAATATCTGGAAGGCAACAAATCAACTAAAGGGTAAGTATCTGCGACTTTAAAATTGTGTCTGAGAATTTAGTATGGAGATTGCAATTGGTTAGGTAACCTCGGTTTCCTTCAAAAATTTTTAGGATGGGCGTTTTTATTCAATTTTCTTGTCCCTACCGGACAAGAGACGAGAGGGGAACACGTTCCCGACGTTCCTGAGGGCTGACGGACTCTAAAACAGGTAGATATTTGACTTTGAAGTTTTAATAAATTTTTAATATGAAATTTTTAATGTTTACGTCTTAAATTGTTATTACAGGTGGGAAAACGGTGGGGAATCCACGGGGGGGGCAAGGAGATGCTTTAAGAGCAATATCTGGAAGGCAACAAATCAACTAAAGGGTAAGTATCTGCGACTTTAAAATTGTGTCTGAGAATTTAGTATGGAGATTGCAATTGGTTAGGTAACCTCGGTTTCCTTCAAAAATTTTTAGGATGGGCGTTTTTATTCAATTTTCTTGTCCCTACCGGACAAGAGACGAGAGGGGAACACGTTCCCGACGTTCCTGAGGGCTGACGGACTCTAAAACAGGTAGATATTTGACTTTGAAGTTTTAATAAATTTTTAATATGAAATTTTTAATGTTTACGTCTTAAATTGTTATTACAGGTGGGAAAACGGTGGGGAATCCACGGGGGGGCAAGGAGATGCTTTAAGAGCAATATCTGGAAGGCAACAAATCAACTAAAGGGTAAGTATCTGCGACTTTAAAATTGTGTCTGAGAATTTAGTATGGAGATTGCAATTGGTTAGGTAACCTCGGTTTCCTTCAAAAATTTTTAGGATGGGCGTTTTTATTCAATTTTCTTGTCCCTACCGGACAAGAGACGAGAGGGGAACACGTTCCCGACGTTCCTGAGGGCTGACGGACTCTAAAACAGGTAGATATTTGACTTTGAAGTTTTAATAAATTTTTAATATGAAATTTTTAATGTTTACGTCTTAAATTGTTATTACAGGTGGGAAAACGGTGGGGAATCCACGGGGGGGCAAGGAGATGCTTTAAGAGCAATATCTGGAAGGCAACAAATCAACTAAAGGGTAAGTATCTGCGACTTTAAAATTGTGTCTGAGAATTTAGTATGGAGATTGCAATTGGTTAGGTAACCTCGGTTTCCTTCAAAAATTTTTAGGATGGGCGTTTTATTCAATTTTCTTGTCCCTACCGGACAAGAGACGAGAGGGAACACGTTCCCGACGTTCCTGAGGGCTGACGGACTCTAAAACAGGTAGATATTTGACTTTGAAGTTTTAATAAATTTTTAATATGAAATTTTTAATGTTTACGTCTTAAATTGTTATTACAGGTGGGAAACGGTGGGGAATCCACGGGGGGGCAAGGAGATGCTTTAAGAGCAATATCTGGAAGGCAACAAATCAACTAAAGGGTAAGTATCTGCGACTTTAAAATTGTGTCTGAGAATTTAGTATGGAGATTGCAATTGGTTAGGTAACCTCGGTTTCCTTCAAAAATTTTTAGGATGGGCGTTTTTATTCAATTTTCTTGTCCCTACCGGACCAAGAGACGAGAGGGGAACACGTTCCCGACGTTCCTGAGGGCTGACGGACTCTAAAACAGGTAGATATTTGACTTTGAAGTTTAATAAATTTTTAATATGAAATTTTAATGTTTACGTCTTAAATTGTTATTACAGGTGGGGAAAACGGTGGGGAATCCACGGGGGGGCAAGGAGATGCTTTAAGAGCAATATCTGGAAGGCAACAAATCAACTAAAGGGTAAGTATCTGCGACTTTAAAATTGTGTCTGAGAATTTAGTATGGAGATTGCAATTGGTTAGGTAACCTCGGTTTCCTTCAAAAATTTTTAGGATGGGCGTTTTTATTCAATTTTCTTGTCCCTACCGGACAAGAGACGAGAGGGGAACACGTTCCCGACGTTCCTGAGGGCTGACGGACTCTAAAACAGGTAGATATTTGACTTTGAAGTTTTAATAAATTTTTAATATGAAATTTTAATGTTTACGTCTTAAATTGTTATTACAGGTGGGAAAACGGTGGGGAATCCACGGGGGGGCAAGGAGATGCTTTAAGAGCAATATCTGGAAGGCAACAAATCAACTAAAGGGTAAGTATCTGCGACTTTAAAATTGTGTCTGAGAATTTAGTATGGAGATTGCAATTGGTTAGGTAACCTCGGTTTCCTTCAAAAATTTTTAGGATGGGCGTTTTTATTCAATTTTCTTGTCCCTACCGGACAAGAGACGAGAGGGGAACACGTTCCCGACGTTCCTGAGGGCTGACGGACTCTAAAACAGGTAGATATTTGACTTTGAAGTTTTAATAAATTTTTAATATGAAATTTTTAATGTTTACGTCTTAAATTGTTATTACAGGTGGGAAAACGGTGGGGAATCCACGGGGGGGCAAGGAGATGCCTTTAAGAGCAATATCTGGAAGGCAACAAATCAACTAAAGGGTAAGTATCTGCGACTTTAAAATTGTGTCTGAGAATTTAGTATGGAGATTGCAATTGGTTAGGTAACCTCGGTTTCCTTCAAAAATTTTTAGGATGGGCGTTTTTATTCAATTTTCTTGTCCCTACCGGACAAGAGACGAGAGGGGAACACGTTCCCGACGTTCCTGAGGGCTGACGGACTCTAAAACAGGTAGATATTTGACTTTGAAGTTTTAATAAATTTTTAATATGAAATTTTTAATGTTTACGTCTTAAATTGTTATTACAGGTGGGAAAACGGTGGGGAATCCACGGGGGGGCAAGGAGATGCTTTAAGAGCAATATCTGGAAGGCAACAAATCAACTAAAGGGTAAGTATCTGCGACTTTAAAATTGTGTCTGAGAATTTAGTATGGAGATTGCAATTGGTTAGGTAACCTCGGTTTCCTTCAAAAATTTTTAGGATGGGCGTTTTTTATTCAATTTTCTTGTCCCTACCGGACAAGAGACGAGAGGGGAACACGTTCCCGACGTTCCTGAGGGCTGACGGACTCTAAAACAGGTAGATATTTGACTTTGAAGTTTTAATAAATTTTTAATATGAAATTTTTAATGTTTACGTCTTAAATTGTTATTACAGGTGGGAAAACGGTGGGGAATCCACGGGGGGGCAAGGAGATGCTTTAAGAGCAATATCTGGAAGGCAACAAATCAACTAAAGGGTAAGTATCTGCGACTTTAAAATTGTGTCTGAGAATTTAGTATGGAGATTGCAATTGGTTAGGTAACCTCGGTTTCCTTCAAAAATTTTTAGGATGGGCGTTTTTATTCAATTTTCTTGTCCCTACGGACAAGAGACGAGAGGGGAACACGTTCCCGACGTTCCTGAGGCTGACGGACTCTAAAACAGGTAGATATTTGACTTTGAGTTTTAATAAATTTTTAATATGAAATTTTTAATGTTTACGTCTTAAATTGTTATTACAGGTGGGAAAACGGTGGGGAATCCACGGGGGGGCAAGGAGATGCTTTAAGAGCAATATCTGGAAGGCAACAAATCAACTAAAGGGTAAGTATCTGCGACTTTAAAATTGTGTCTGAGAATTTAGTATGGAGATTGCAATTGGTTAGGTAACCTCGGTTTCCTTCAAAAATTTTTAGGATGGGCGTTTTTATTCAATTTTCTTGTCCCTACCGGACAAGAGACGAGAGGGGAACACGTTCCGACGTTCCTGAGGGCTGACGGACTCTAAAACAGGTAGATATTTGACTTTGAAGTTTTAATAAATTTTTAATATGAAATTTTTAATGTTTACGTCTTAAATTGTTATTACAGGTGGGAAAACGGTGGGGAATCCACGGGGGGGCAAGGAGATGCTTTAAGAGCAATATCTGGAAGGCAACAAATCAACTAAAGGGTAAGTATCTGCGACTTTAAATTGTGTCCTGAGAATTTAGTATGGAGATTGCAATTGGTTAGGTAACCTCGGTTTCCTTCAAAAATTTTAGGATGGGCGTTTTTATTCAATTTTCTTGTCCCTACCGGACAAGAGACGAGAGGGGAACACGTTCCCGACGTTCCTGAGGGCTGACGGACTCTAAAACAGGTAGATATTTGACTTTGAAGTTTTAAATAAATTTTTAATATGAAATTTTAATGTTACGTCTTAAATTGTTATTACAGGTGGGAAAACGGTGGGGAATCCACGGGGGGGCAAGGAGATGCTTTAAGAGCAATATCTGGAAGGCAACAAATCAACTAAAGGGTAAGTATCTGCGACTTTAAAATTGTGTCTGAGAATTTAGTAATGGAGATGC